>JBBMOC010000021.1:4292066-4634839 GCA_037975185.1 Centropyge bicolor | reverse complement strand
CAGACAGTAGCCACAGCAAAAGGAAGAAATACAGATTGCTTTAATGGGTCAGAGTCAAGTTACAGAGTTACAGTGTCAATTGTTAAACCGCTGGGACACTTGTTAGTGTAATGCACTGTGTTGCCACATCCCACAATGGGCCAATTAGACAGAAAATCAATAACACATTAGTTCCTTTATTGTCCATGGTCCATACTGTCCATGAAGAATAACTGGAGCTTCAGTCTATCTATCTATCTATCTATCTATCTATCTATCTATCTATCTATCTATCTATCTATCTATCTATCTATCTATCTTATCCCACTGGTTGTCTTCACTCCCTTCCCTCTCTCTCCTCTCTCCTTCCAACACTCACTCTACCACTTTCTTGGCTTTGTACTCACCAGCAGATCCAGCTAAGCCCTTCGCAGTCCACCTTTCATTATATAACCAGAAATAGATTTGAGTCAAGAGTTTTTCACAGAGAGAGAGAGAAAGCCCACAATACAAGCTTCCCCACTCTGTGACACAGCCTCTAGACACGGCAATTTCATTTCTGCCCGTGTCCAGCTCCATTCAATCCATATCTCTTCTCCCAGTTGGCATGCATGCACCATCATGTATGTGGCATGTCCGCACACACACACACACAGATGGACTCACAGGGAGAAGCACATGCAGTACACCTACATGAGACAACAGTGTATTATTTCCCTCGTGACTTTGAGTGGCAGGGTTGAGTAGGAACATTGAACCAGATGCTCTTTAATCCTGTAATGAGAAAACCAGCCAAGCACACATGCAGGCAGGCACACACACACACACACAGACCCAATAATCTGTTAGACACAATGCCGCTCTTTTAATCCCGATCCCTCTCTCCCTCATAATGATGACACTAAGACTCCCTCTCCTCTATTGCAACTAATCATTTATCTGTTTATCTCACTGCGCACACTGAGAAACACAGATTGGCTTTGTGTTGCCGTCTGTTCCATTCTAACAGGTCGAGAGCATGACTGACAAGCTGGCGAGCAGAGAGACAGGCAGATGTGCAGACAGACAGATGCACACTGATCTGGAGTTCAGAAAGCGCCAGTCAGTCCAGTCGTACTTAGCGGTCAGGATTAAGTTTGGCAAAGTAAGTGGGGCATGTTTTACATTACGTTCATGCTTTCTGAAAATGAAAAATGTTCATATGTGCAATGTGTGCATGTGTACACAGTATATGGGTGGGGTTACACGTGTTTTGTAATTGTGTGCATGCAAACTGCAGCCCAACAAACAGACTCTAGTAACCAGGCAACTGATTCACTCCTAAATCTTTTAAAACCTCAGATACTATTGTCATTGTTTTTAGAAAGTGCACACACACACACACACACACACTGGCACCAACACGTACACGTGTGGATGCACACAAACAGAAAATCCCAATGTGGCAACTGTGGTATACTTAGAATATAAACACACCATTTCTAAGCTGCAAAAACTTTGAAACATATTCTCTCCCAGACGTGCTGGCATCCAGAAATAGACAGCAGCAAGACCACATCACACGCTTTGTTTAGGCCTAACGATTGAGACGAGTGAGACGTTGGATGGATAGATACTGCATGTATGCTAAGTGAAAGGGTAAGGGGACAGAGGGAAAGGGGGGAGAGAGAGAGGGGGGGGGGGAGAAAGGGAGGTAATCACAGTTCCACCCAAACAGATCTTTCTCTAGCATGGCTGGGCAAAAAATCGATAGCACTTCTCCCTCTCCCTCGCTCTGTCACCAGCGCTGCCCAGAACAAACTTCGGCACACACATGCTCGCACACGCACACACACACACACACAAACAAATTGTTGACGGAGGGAGATAAAGGACGCACACACGCGGACAAATGCACACATGCATACACAACAGATGACGCACAGATCACTTTAACACGCTCGCACACGGAGTCACGCCCGTGGGCCATCTAACTGCCACCAGATATGAGGGTTTGATCAATACAGTAATATCAGTGTTTACACCAGCCACGCTCACTCCTCGGCTCCCACTTTCCTTTTTTTTAGTTTCACCATCTTTTGCCTGGCCTGGAAGAAAAAAAAAAACGAAACATACACCCACATTTATCATGATCGTGCAAAGTTGACACACAAGAAGTTCGTTATTGTGTAGCATGTGAATGGTTCACACTCACACACACGGAGGCATAGACGCAGCGGAGAGAGTCAGTGTGAATAGGAATGAGTTGGTTTCTGCTCTGCCACTTGCATATAATCATGCACATTAACACTCAGTTTTTATTACACGTTTACCAAGAGTGCGCCTTTGTGCTTCTCTGGCTTTGCATTTGTTACATATCCTGTTGTGTGTGTGTGTTTGTGTGTGTGTGTGTCAGGATAATGGCTTGTTTGTTTATTTGCCGTTTGACACCGGTCCGCCCTCTCCTATTGATTAGTGCTCCTGCCTCTCTCTTTAGATCTCCTCCCAGTTGGCTGGTTATGAAAACACTATTGTTGAAGAGACAAGTACTTTGCCTAAAGGCTTCAAATGCTCTGTGCTGTGATTTCACAGGTGGTCATAGCAAACATATCCAATATCCACGGGTGAAATGGACCACCAGACACCAGTTGTGGTTTCACTCAACCATTAATGCCTCTCTGTCGCTCACATTAACTAACACTTTTTGGGTTTCCCGTCGCTCTGTCTTTCTCATTTTCATTCCTCTCCTGCACACATTCCCATGACAGCCCATTCAGACAGATCTGGTGTCTGTAGGCTGGTTGGGTAGGTGACATATTGCAACTTGTCTCGTGAGTTTAAAACAAAGTACCCCTGGTGCTGCCGATAAATCTATGGAAACCATTAGCTAGTGGCTTGGGACTCAACCTCATCATTTAGAGACACACATACACCTTCCTTCCGCACGCTGCACAATCCAAAATTTGCAGACTTCCATTGTGCATGATGTTACTCAAAGCTCCCTGCGTTCGGCAATAGATTATGGCTAATCTCTTTACAGCCTTAAATCTGTTTCATCTGTACCTGCCATCTAAGCCCATGTATTCACCCTCTGGCCCACAATGCAACTGACTCACTGAAAGCTTTGCAGAAGATTGTTGTAAGCAGAGAGATATTCATCCACCTTGTGTGTGTATATCTATAAGGGTGACGTTTTTTAATTATAGCTGCTGCATAAACAGATTCACACTGTCATATCAATCAAATATTTTTCCACACCTATTAGAGGAATAAACACCTCTCCTCCACTTACTCCTCCTCCCAATCTTTCTGTCTCCTCCCCAGCATCCCCCCACTCTATAGTCCCTCTCACCACTCACTCCTATCTCCATCCCTCCATCTTTCCATTTGCTCAGAGCGCTTACCTCTCTATCCCTTCTGCCTCCCTCCATTCCTTGAGGAGTGAGATACTATCTGTTTACCCCTCCCCCCCCCGCGCCCCTGTCCTCTTGACCCACGTGAAGGGCAAAGCAGCCCAAGCCAGCAAACTCAGCCGAGGCCTAAACGCTTACGAATAATCCTCCTTTTGTTCTTCGTCCTTCCGCACGCTGGACATTTTTCCTGTCACCCAAACTCTTTGCGCACCTCTAGGGCCTCATTTTTGCGAGTCATTAGCATGTATTACTGTCTCCTTTGCCTCAAGCTTCAAGTCAAACTCATCTCCAGAACTCCTTGTCTATCTATCCATCACGGCTCCATAAAAACCCCGTGACGTCGTCAAACGCTCTGCAGAGGGTCATGTTAAGATAAAGGGAGGGGGTGAAAAATCAATCCAATGCCTCACTAATTTGTGAGAGAGGAATGAGGATGAGGAGCTGAGAGAGGACAATAAGCCCAAGAACTCAGCCAGTGAAACCCAGCGTGATGGTTTGCTATAGCTGCCACACAACGAGGAGGCAAGAAGAGACTGTGAATATTCAAACTGATGAAAGACAACCTGAAGGCTTATGAATCTTTAAGGGAACAAGGGAAGGAGACAAGGAGATTATAAGAGAAATCATATGGAGAGAGCTGGTAAATGTGTCCAATGTAAACAAAATGAATCAATCCTTTACCTTTATCAAAACACGCAGTGCTTGTACTGTTTATGCGCCAGCGCTTTGTTTGCTGGATGCAAGAGCAATGCTAAGATTTGCACAAACTACTCCTGCTCTTCAGTGCCAAATTAGATTCATCTGGAGGCAACACAAACACAAACAGATTTAAAAAGCGTGCAGGTTGTTTTGGCAAAAGGAACGCCGTGCAGGGTAACCAGGCTGCTGCTCCTGTCAGTTAACTATCTAACAGTCTGTGGACAATATGGTTGTTTAAAGAATAAACGCATCGCCAGCAGGATGACCTCAGCGCAGCCGTCTCTCATTCATACATGCATATCTCGAGGAACAGACGAGAGTTTGTCACAGGCGCGCAAAGCCACCGGGCGAGACACATTCCTGCCCGCAGAGACACACACTTCAGTCAGACGCGCATATAATGCATCCCTGCGAAACACTGGAGGTGAGTCTGCACCCGCCATCGAACAAAAGAGCAGGACCACTGTACCTCACCTCTGACTACAGTAGGTCAACTGCATCTTTTTTCCAGAAATCAGCCTTATTAATAATTCACACGCCTCCATCAATATTTCAGTCATAAGCAGTCATATTTCTGTCCTGCCTGTAATACTAAATCATTAATGGCCAGCGGAACTCTTAAAAACAACAAAGCAGAGAGTTGGCGTGAGTGTGTGTGTCTGTCCATCCAGACATATGAGCTGCTGACCCTGGGCACGTCAGCACCCTCCCATCACTATATCTCACCCCCCCCCCTCACCATCCTCAAATCACTTCTGCAACAGTGATTTAACACTCTGGGCGGTGCAGTCTATGCAGCTGATTAAAAGGAAATTAGTCTTTATTTTTAAACCGCATCATCAGTTGAGACTTATCTCCAGGCCCTCACTGGGAAGTACCATGATTTCATGCTGAAATTGCTTTTTTGTGCAACTATCAAGTTTTTCAAAGCAATTTACTGGAAGTGTAATGGCTTTGTTGTGTAGTTCATAAAGAACGTCAGGCCTGACTTAAGGCTGCAGTGACCAGGCAGCTTTGGAGCAATAAACAACACTACTATTCCAACTGCTTCCAAGATGAGAAGTCAGAATAAAGAATTGTTGGGCAGACACTTTACACTAAAGCAATTAACTTGCAAAAAGATTTTAAATGACTGCACGGCTTAACAAAGACCAACAAAAAAGGGACAAAGATGCCTTATACCATTAAAAAAAACTCTTTTAGAGGTGAATGGGACAGGACTGCCAGCACATGAAAGCCGTACCAGCGTCACTAACACGAGAGCTTGCAAAATGTCTTCACAGCTCCCTGGTTTCATTGTCATCAGTATTCACTGACCAGAATGGATGAGAGTAATCGCTGGTAAAATGGTCTGACTGTCACAGAGCAAATTACTTTCATTGCAACGCAGCACCATCAAGCAGCAAAAGCCACTGACATGTAAATAGGAGACCAAAAAAAAAAGAGAAAGGCACTTACACAGAAGTCATTGACATGTAAATACCAATGGAGGGAGATGAGAGATGAAAGAGAGAGAGACCTAGAGAGAGAGAAAAACAGAGAGAGGGACAGAGTCAAAGCGACAGAAGGCTTTTGAGTTTTGAAGTGCTGTAATGGTCCTCATTCTCATTCAGGTGTAATTTAAATGAATAGGTGGGCAATTTGATTGATAGAATCTTGGATGAGGCCTTCGGTTTCCGAATATAACCTATGAAGAATGGAAATAACACTCCGCTCTTCATGAGCATCCCTCTCCCTCGCACTATCTCTCCTCTCCAGCCAAGTGCAGCGCCACCCATGTGAGACAGAGTTGTACATGAGTCACATAATATCCTCTCTTTGCACCGAAATGGCTTCCTCAGCGTGTCAAGCTCTATGCTCCAATGGCTGTCTCTGTTGCATCTCCTGCCTATGCTGTATGAGTGATGACAGGGAGCAACTGGCTTCCATTGGGATCTCATCAAATGTGAGGGCCCATGCGGCTGCAGCCTGATAGAGAGGCGCTTTAACAGAGCTGCTCAAGGGAGACTCATCCATCAACCCGCAACCAACCAAAGAGCACCGGGCTACCGCTGGCAATGATGGAGAGCTCGCTGACTGACTCAGTGGAGGTGTGTGCGTGTGAGCGTCCGTCTGCACATGCGCGTGCGTGCTTGAATACGTAGGTGCAACAGATATCCAGTATAAAGAAAGAAGATAACCATGTTATCCCCTGCTTTAACCCAGGTTTTAAAATGAGTTATGTTTGACAGTAGGGATATCTGATCTCTGACGAATCTGGTAACACAGTTATTTGACATCAGATGAGGCCTTCAGAAACACGGCAGCAGCAAAGAGCAAGGCTCATGAAATTTGGTGTCAGTATCACTGGCTTATCACTGACTGAGTTATCAGTTATCACTTACAGATAGGTGTCCATTGTTGTCTCTGCCTCTCGGAGGCGCCGTGTTCTCAGGATGCCAGTCGTCATTGATTTTTTCATTATGTGTCTTAAGAGGTGAATCAGCAAAATGACATCAGAAAGCAATTTTTATTTAAACCAAGCAAAAAAGTATCGAACTAGTGGAGCCTGGCAAACTCCGGATATGGTGAATTTACCTCGTTTGAACTTATTTTTTTAACTTAAAGAAAACATTTTCAGCGGAGCAAAGAAAAAGAAAGAGACTGCATGAACAATAGATCCTGAGAACAGATCATAGCAAGATTATCTCCTCCCTTCGCTTTTGGGAGAACAGACAGAAATATGAAAAGCGAGAAAACCCAGAGCGAAAGAGACAAGAGAGAAATGAAATGAATGAACATCTGATAAGATCAAATGATTTACTGAGTTCAAAATAAGGGATATGGTAGAGAGGGTGTGTGTGTGTGTGTGTGTGTGTGTGTGTGTGTGTGTGTGTGTGTGTGTGTGTGTGTGTGTCTTCCTGTTTCTTTATCAGTGCAGACGGCAGGCCTATGAGGTCACTACCTAATCACAGTGGAGGTTAGATTTCTATCTTAGGATCTTCCAAGTCCCCTCCATCTCTATCTTTCCATCTCCCCACTGGCTTCTCTCTCAGCTACTGTCTGAGATCCACTGCAGGTCAAAAGATTCAGATAATCTTAGTGATATGTTTGCAGTTATTAACACAAAAAAACACACATGCACAGAGTGGAAAGTATTTGGATTTTGTCGGCTAAAGTGAGTAAGCATGGGAGGTTTAGCAAGGGCAGCTGTGGGTGTTATGTTTCTAATCAAGCATGGCATTGACTTTATGTTTATTTAGTGCTTATTTATTGTTTACTTAGCCACATTACCTCTCCACTGTGTCCCTGCAGTGACACAGCTATAATTCACTCCCATAATTAAATATCTGGCTGAAAACTCAAAAGCCTGATTTTCTCCAATTGAATTCCCAATTCCTCACAGATACGCTGCATCAGCTTACAGATTCACTGAGGCTCCGAGTTGGACGATGCTTGGAGGATGTGAATGTAGAGAGAGAGGGGATGGAAAAGGAAGCGGGAAGAAATTGTAGGGAGAGGGGAATTGAAGTTGAGAGGAGGAATAGGAATTCTCAATACAGAAAGTGAATTAGAGAAGCAGGAGATCAGAGAGAAGCTGAAAGATGTAGATTGTTGTGCCAGGACAACATTTGGCCAACTCTCTCCATCTGGGTGTTGTCCAGGCACTTAGGGATGGGTGACACACACTGGCATCTGTCTGTTTGTGTGGCATCGTGTGTGTGTGTGTGTGTGTGTGTGTGTGTGTGTGTGTGTGTGTGTGTGTGTGTGTGTGTGTGTGTGTTTACGTGTGGTCACTGGAGTTTAGAGATTACCGCGAGAGGTGAGGCCAAACTGACAACAGCTGTTGACTTACAAACCACATGACATTGATTTATTTTTGATTCCAGCTTAATGCCCTTTCCTAACCCCTTAACTTACAGACACACTCATACACGCGTGCAGTTATAAGTCAGCATGATTGATATAAAAGCTGTCACCTTCTCTCCCTTGCTGTCAGACTTCTCTTATCTCCATAGTGACACAGTGACAGGGCTCCATCTATCCCAAACACCCTGACACACACACACACACACACACACACACACATACACACACACACACACACACACGTAAAAATGCATGCAAGCACACACAGCAACACATGCACACGTATAACGTCTGCATGCACAAATGCAGCATCTGCCAGTTAATTTTGCCTTTTGCAATTATATATTACCTCCATTCATCTCTTTGTGACTTCTTCTTATCTTTGAGTCTGCTGAAGGGACCCTGTTTCTCCGCACAGATCATTTAAGTTTCAATCGAAATCTGACACGCACCCACACACACACACACACAAACGGCACTTGAAGGCCACTGATGTTTGAATTGAATTCTACCAAAGCTTCCATCTGTCATGCAGAGTTTGAAACCAGAGATTCTGATGGAGGGAGATTTAATAGAAGTTACAGCAAGATATATACTCGGCCACCTCAGTACAATAAACTACAGGAAGCCACACACACACACACACACACTCACACACAGTAGATATTGCCAGATCTCTGCATCAGAAGACAGAGTTTCTTAAACTTTAGTCAACAGGTCTGTCAGCTGTTGGTCCAAGCAGAGGGCTGGAGACAAAAATAGGATGGAGAGGCAGAATAAAAAAGAGAAGGTGACCAGGGCTGTTGATTATGGAATACTACTACCCTCTACTGGACATCAGTGTGACCTGCAGGATCATTTAGGCCTCACCTTCTCTGTCTTCTGTGCACTCACACACATACACCCATTTCATGGTACCAGTTACACTGACCAGTTTTTTTTTTTTTTTATGAAGCAGAAGCTGCACCTCATTCGTATTGATCTTAACCTTTCAGAACATGAAACACATGAGTGATCCTACTTGCTACCTCTCGGTAGAATAAAAAGGGCAAAGAAAGTCAATGAAAGACAAAGAGTAAAAGAGGAGCAAAGAAAAGCCTTTTGCAGTCTTAAACAGGCATTTTTGATGATGAGGAGCCCTCTCATTACATGCGCAAAGACTGTGCTTGTTCCTGGGGTTCTTATCTTGGGGGTGACAATTCAACCCAAGCCCGAGCTTAGGAGCTAAGTGCTTTAGGAAGAAAAGCAAATATTTTTAGCTTTAAGAGCAAAGTACATACTGCGAACACTGTGGCACCTCGCTCTGCTGTAATAAGACCAGCCAAATCCTAAAATACATGTTAGGATTTGGGCTATTTTTGTTCAAGGGAACAAGGCTGTTTTTCGCACGCTTTCACAGCAACACAATTCAAATGTGAAAATGCAAACGTTAAAGAGTGTGAGGACAATCCAATAATGCATCAGGTCGGTCTCACTCGAGAGAAAATAAGACTGTTTTCCACTGTGAAATGATCTCACCACTTCATTGAATTAACTGATCTTGATAGATCTTTCTCTGTTTTCCTATTACACATACGGTCAAGGTCAATCTGGGTCGAGGTAGTGCTGCTAAAGTATTTATGCAGTGGTGAATGTAACTAAGTACATTAACTCAAGTACTGCACAAGATACTACGATTTTTCATACCCTTCCTCTCCAGTAAAATCTCTGAATTTGGTGGTTTTAAATTACATTTTTTTCTGATAAACTGAAGTATCAAGTGTTCCATTATGGGTTAAGAAAAAGTATCCCATTGCTTAAACAGAATAAACTGTTTTAACAACCCTCTTGGATTGGATGAAAAAATGTATTGTCATAAACTGGAAACAGAGCTAATACGTACTATAAACATATGATGATCTTATATAATATGATGCATCACTGTAGATCAAACTATCCAACTTAAGTCAGGTTTTGAATGCAGGACTTGAGTGGAGTATTTTCACAGGGTAGTCTTTTCATGGTCTAGTACAATTTTAAGCCTGGCATATACCCAAATGTCAATCACATATGCAACCATGCACAAGAGGGTCCAACATCCTCAATAAAGTGCACACAAGCAATCTCCGCTATAGCCTTTTAGTCTTGCGCTCAACTAAAGACGGTGGATGTCCGCGTGCAGAAGACTCAAGCACGCCTTGTTGTCAGACTGCTGGCAAGTCCATCACTCAGATCTTCTGCAAAGATGAAGGACTCTTACTCCATACAGGAAGCCCACTTAGTCCAACACAAAGTGGTTAATTGCTCCTGATGATTGCCCTTTGAGGTGGAGAGGAAAGGTAGATAATAGGCACTTACAAGGTCTGAGGAGGGAGGGGTGGCTGAGAATGAATGGAGGATGTCATGAATGATGCCCACTGTTCTTTCTGTGATATCAGATTCCTAATCAGCAGAGGCCTGCCCTCCATTTCTTTCCCCCCTTCCTGTCTCAGTTAACAGAACAGTGCCCGATTTGGCCACCAGCGACAACAAAAGAAAACAACTTCAAGAACGTAAATTAAACATACCTGCAGAAGCTTTTGACTGTGAGTCTGTGAGTGTGTGTGTGTGAGGTCTGCAGGCCCCTGCAGGCGGTGTGAATAATTAACAGGGCCAGTGAGCGAGGCAGGGTACCAGGCTGGGTGTTTTGTTACCCCAGCCTCACTCAGCACGAGCATACAGCATTAGATAACCCTATCTATCCACCCGGCTTGTGTGCATGTGTGTGTGCAGTTGGCTACTTTAGATGATTCTATCATTTGATACCTACAGAACCTCATGCTGCTTGGTAACAATTCCCGACAGAAAGCCTATACATCCCCTATCAAGAGAGACTGGCAGCATCATCAGCCTCGTCGGACCTCAAAAACATGGGGTGTATCTGCTTGTCTGTTCGATACTGTTGTACAATTATCATATAATCAACAAGCAGAATCGAAATATGTTGTGTGATTAGACTTTTTCTCCATTTTTCATTCACTGTTTTGCCTGTCTTCTTTAAATTTATATTCCATAATAAAGACAATCCCATTTCAGAAAAAAAGTTTCAATCATCTCTGCAAACAAAAGATGTCATTTTTATTCAGCATTAGTATCTTGTTTACATTGTTCTATTTACACCATGGACACACATGACAGGGAAATTGAGGACTTGATGTTATTTTAAAATCAAAGTAAAATTAAGGTTGTTTTTGTTTTTATCTTAAAAAAAGCAAGTAAGTGGTGACAATCTAATATTTAGGGGAGGGGAGGAAAAATGACAAGGATACAAAGAGAGCAGAACACATCAGGAAGTCAAGAGGAAGACAAAGAGGTGGACAAATGGAACAAGCACTATTGATGAAAGAACAAAGAAAGTCTTGATGAAATACAAACGTCACAAGAACAGGGACATGTCAGACTGTGTAGTAAGTACAGAAACACGAGAGCGAAGTAAAGGATGGACATGTAACTATGTGGGCGAGAACATTAATACTGAAATAATAATTTAAAAAGATACATCTTCACAAATATCATTTTCTCCCCTGACCCTGTTCATAGCTTATGCAGCACCTGCAGGCCCACCTACCATACCCAGGAGCTGAAGTTGTTACAGATGAGGACGATAATGATGATGATTCAAGTATAACAGTCTGTGTTTTCAGCAGGGCTGGGTCGGGCTGTGCAAGTGCACTTGTAGCTCACAGAGAAAGGAAGATCATGAAGCTCAATTATCATACAGGATTTGTGAGAATACTGTATGCATGTTGGTTGGATGTTAAGTGATAGTATTTCTTTCATTCAAATTTACAATGCTATATTGTCCATGTGTGAGGCTTTGGTAAGTTGGTAAAAAAAAACAAAAAAAATCTCTTTGCTAGAATGCCAATTGTGATGTCTGGACCATACTGCTAGAGCAATGGAGTCAAATACAGTATGTGTGACCTGGTGGTTTGATAAACTGTCCAACTGGAAGTCTCATGTTCATGAGATTTTTATGTCCCATGTCCATGAGCGCTTGCCCTTCTGAAATGTCCATTAGCAAGATACCGAATCCCCGCGAACTCCAAAGATACTCTTCCAGCTCGCCCTGTACTTTGATCTCAGGGACGGGGGTTCAAGAAAAGACAATTTGGTGGCGGGGATCAGTGTCGCTTTGACACATTATTATTCATTGTAGAAGTCGTGGGGTTCACCTTTGTTGTCGGAACCAAGTCACTCTTTCACCCTTGTTGCACCCTTCCTTCATCTGCATTAAGAATTAACAGACATGGCAGCCAAGAAACAAAAGTAAAACAATGTGGAGTGGATTGACACATAAGATGATGAAAAAAAAAAGGCTAGGGACATGTTCAGTCGTATTGAAAAAAAAACAACATTAAGAATCCTTCGCATGGGCATTCATTCAGTGTGATGACATGACTTCACAGAAATGCAAAAAAAAAAAAAAAAAGCCAGGAGTTGTTGTCTCATTAGGCTAAAACAAACCTCATCTGCCTCGTTTCATCCACACATTCGGTCTAATGCTGCACAGTGAGACACCAAGGACATATAGGCATGTATTCAGGCATACTGCATACACAAATATCTGCATTATAAAAGGCCACATACAGAAGGTGAATCATTCACACAGTTAATGTCATTACATAATGTCTGCCTAATTTGTACATTAGCCTTAACATTTCCTTCAGACTGACATTAACTTATAGAAGAGAGGCAAGGATTCTGAAATTCCTACATGAACCTTGTAATTTAAAACTAGCATTCGCAACATATGTTAGAAATGATCCAAGAAATGAATCATAGAGAAATGAAGGACAAAGTCAAGCGTAGCACTGAAAATGGATGACGGATGCAGAACTAAGATAGCAAGTAATCATATATCAATATTGCTCTGACTCATCCCTGATCACCTGACTGGATGAGCTCGAGCAGACTTCTATTCTGGCTCTGCATATCCACAGTAATCCCGACAGTTACCATTACTGCATCTTTTAATAATGACATGATCGCCCTTTTCACACTGATAAGCCAAACAGAGCTCAGATGAGTCATTCCCTTTCAGAGCAAACTGTCAGTCGAGAGACAGCTGCAACGGCTAAGTGCAGTCGCAGGTTGGCACTACCGTGTGAAAAGGGAAAAATGGAAAATATTTTCAACGGTCTGATTAGTCTGAAGACAAGACCACCGTGAACACTGTGGATAATGCAAAAAGCACAGACGAGTGCAGGATGACAGTCAGGTTTTGTTTTTGTTTGCTTTCATCAATATGAACAATACAATATTAGCTTAGAGGAGGGAGTGTACGTCTTACCATCGTGCCATCACACCACTGATACATAAAATAAATTAAAAATAAGATTAAGGTTAAAAAGCTCCATCATTAAAATGCATTTGTACAGTAATAAACAGATTTGTCCTCTATTTACAATGTACCAGACAATTGTTGAAGCAGAGTTTGCAGTTAAAAACATTAAATCCTAAATATGTCAGAGTTATCCGTTTTGTTTTCTTGTTTTTGTTCTGAGGATGAGGGGTTGGCGCTCAGAATTTCCCCTCTTCATCATCCTTCCACTGGGCAAGGAAGGCAGGAAGACAACAGAGAACACGCAGGAGAGAAGACGCACATGAAGAGACGAGGTCCTCCAATGTGTCTTTCCTGTGTTTCATCCTCAATGACTTTCCAATTTTGGTATTGTTTCGCTGTAGCTGCTGCTGTTAGAGTTTGTTTTGTTTTTTTCGTTAAATTCGCCTCAGTGCACACATACACATACACCCACACACACACACAGATTTTGAGCACCCGACGCCTCGCTCTGTCCCCCCACACCATGCATTGTATATCCCCCTGCAGCCTCTTGATCGCTCTGAGTAACAGTTGCCTCTCGACGCAGACCTAAGAACAGCTTTCTGTCGAAGCTTTTATAAAACCACTAAACCAGTCCTAGAGCTGAGTCCTTGGGGCAACTTCTTCCTCGTGCTTCTTGGCCATTCGAAACATTAATTCATCTTCTTCTCGATTTTCAAGGAGCCATTGCGTTTGTGTTTCCCGTTGGCCAAGCTCTCGCTGTGGCAATGTCCATTGGCCATGTTGCCATCATCCCTGGCGACGCCACCTCCTCTGTTCTGATCCTCCACCTTCCCCCTCAGCAATCGTACTAACTGTCGCAGGGCAAAGCCACACAGAGCCAGGACAGCCCCGACAGTGAAAATCACATCCAACAGGAAGTACTGGTAGGGGGACACCTCGTATACGGCTGAGCGCAGGTGGTTGGCACCGTGGTGACGGAGGATGTAGCTGATCCAGTAGACGGCCCTGGTCACAGGGTGGCCCGGCTGGTCTTTGTGAATGTTGGAGAGAAGACGCGCTTGCTGGCGGTACCTAGGTGGGGAGAGACAGAGGTTGGAAACAAGGACGAACAGAGACAATGACACAGGAAGACAAGTCTTTATGGGTGACCTTTCAGCTTGAGGGCACAGACACACAAGACTACAAGCACACAAGTGAGATGTGAATGACAAAAATTAAGTAAAATGTTGTGTAAAATTTAAATAAAATCAGAATACAAACACTTCTAAATGAACCAACATCGGTTTTACAAAGTGTTCCTGAGCCCATGTAGTAATCTCCTTTATACAATCATGTGTTTGACAAAGTGTTGAACCTCTCTCCAGCCTTGCTTGTGAACAACCAGGATGAACCTTTCATACCCAATCATGATGGTATCACCTGTTACCAATGAACCTGTTTTACCTGTGGAATGATTCAAACAGGTGTTTTTGGATCAGTCCACAACTTTCACAGTCTTTTGTTGCTCCTGTCCCAACTTTTTTGAAACATGTTGCTTCCATCAAATTGAAAATAAGCAGATATTAACAAAAACATTAAATATATTGTCTTTGTACTGTTTTCATCTGAATCAACTATTTTCGAGTCAGGATTTGTGTGTGTAACATTAGGTCACACAGTGGACATTCCTTATATGGTCACCAGATGGCACCGACAAACAATAACACTAATTTACAGAGCATGTGAGTGTGACTTAGAAATCTAACCTGTTGTCTGTGATGACGCTGGTCAGAGCTGTGTAGAGGTCTTCCTCGCTCATGTATTTCCAGTGAAGCATGATTCCCATCCCTTTGGCAGCCACGCGAGTCATGGTGTCATAGTGGTCTCCGAACAGCGGCACGCCGACCACCGGCACTCCGTGGTACATGGCCTCGTAGATGCTGTTCAGGCCACCATGGCTCAGGAAGGCCCTCGTGTTGGCGTGGCCTAGATAGCAGGAGGGAAGAGGGATGTTATTGTGTATGTTAGATGTTATGTTCATTAGTCTTTTCTTGACAGGGCATTTATTTTGCTAGGCTTGTTTTTCTACATTATTTGCAGTTTATAGAGTGGATCCCACAAACTGCTGCAAACTCAGCAGTATCTCAATGTTGCTCCCAATTTCAGGAAGGAGCGAGAGGGACAGTTTACAGTTTTACATCTGTGTGTGTGTATGTGTGTATCATCTCACCAGTATAATTAACAAAAAACTTGGTCGGTGTTTATATATGGGGTAGACATTTAAATAAATCAAAAGCTTTAAATTCTCTATACACATTTTGATCATTTTTTAAAAGTTCACCAATAACACGGCAAATGGATATTTTCAGTCCTACCATCTGCAGAATTTCAGTTCAAATTACTAATGTTTGGTTTTGAATGACACAGATTCTCAAAGAAACTCAGTTCAATAATAAACCGTGTCTTTCCTCCCAACAGATTCTGGTTTTTGGTGATCAACATATAATTCAAATAAAGGTGCTGTGGTGGAGAGAAAAGCTAAGTTTTACAGTTTTGTGTGGTGAACTGTCACGATAAAATGTACCAAAAAACCAAACTGGTGTAGCATTTCAGTGTTTGCACTGTAGACTAACCAAGGTGTTATTTAACCATTGCAGAGTACAATGTGAGCTGAATGTTGTCGTACATTCCTCTTTCTTCACAGGCACAAAGCCGCTTAAACATTCACTTTCTACCTTCCACTGTGGTTAATGAGTAGAAGTTGGAGGAAGCCACCCGGCCCCGTCCCCCACACTAACTATGTGTCGTTGTGGTTTTCACAAGTGCTATAAAATACATCAAAGTTGATGTTATACTATACAATAAATTCAACAAACCAATTTGTTGATAAGACAGAAGGTCAGTCAACGTTACGTGGTATCCTCTCAGTGTTCTCACCTAGTAAGTCATTTTGAGGCATCCAATCAACAAGCTTGGTGTTGTTGCCAAGGTTCCTGGGTGGGACTCCAGAGAATCTAAAGGCGGAAAGAAGGAAAACATTAAGGAAGGAACTGGAAATACATACCGACATACTGCAGTTTTATCTTCCTTCATAGCACATTATGGTGTTATCACAGTGTGTGAACGCCAAGAAAATCTTTTAAAGTTGAGCTTAAATTTCACATTACTTATTTAGTCAGAGTGGCCAGTCGCATTATATTTCAAATCTATTTTAATATGTCAGTACAACTGATTGTAGAAGAACTGTGCACATATTAGGGCTGTCAATAATTTTTTTTTTTAGTATCCATTTTATGATTATTCAATTATTGTTTAGTCTATAAAGTGTCAAATAATTGTGAACAATTTGCAAGTTGCCAAACTCTAAAGTGACATGCTAAAATTTAATTTTTTTTTTGTCCAACCAACAGTCCAAGATTTTAATTGATAAATGACATAAATTAAAAAGAAAAGCGTCAACATTTAAAAAGCTAGAACCAACAAATGCAAATTTTTTCTTTAAAAAAGGACTCAAACGTTTGATCAGTTATCAAAATAGTTAGCGATTAATTTTGGTTTGATCAACTAATCGACCACTTCTTCCACTCTAGTACGCAAACCACTTAGATTTGTAATGGATTATCTATTACACTATACAGTAAACAGTTGAGTCTAACTACAGTATGAATTATAGTGAATTAATTCTTCTTAAATGGTGACCTGCTCCATCACCAGCAGTTTGGTTACAGCTGAACATTCTAAACTAATTAATCATTATTCAATTTTATAACCTTTATCCAGTACTGACAGTACACTCAATATACAGGTGATATCTGGATTGCCAAATCTCTCGCTTCTGGCATATGACACACACTTTCAGCTTCAGTGTCAGGCCCTCATGCAATGATTATCGTACCAAATCTTTACAACAGCAACGGATGTGAATGACCATATCATGGTCAAGGTCCTCCTAAAATATTAATGGTTACACCAAGAGAACATTGGTTATGTTATCGTAAATTTTCCCCACTGTGGAACGAGATCTTATGTAGCTACATTTTATGAGTACAGGCTCTTAAATCACCCTCTGATTGGTGGGCAATGCTTATCATGTTGTCTCTTTCCATGTCAGTTTGGGCGGTGGGGGTGGGCACAGATCTCAGCCACTGACGACAGAATTCGGCCAGTATCATCTGGACAGGTATCTATCAGCCATTTTGCCTGATTTTACAGTCCTCGGGTGTGCAGCAAACAAATCTCCAAATATTTCAACATTGCAATTTCGACAAAGATGAAGTCGGCAAACATGGATGTGCCAGATGTTTTCCTGTCCGGGCTCCAGAATTGCGGCTGCTTATCTGGCAACCTCACAGCCACAAGACTCCAGGAACTCACTAATTGAATCAGTGTATTTTTTAAAATGTTATACTATTCCTTTAATTTGGTCTATTAGCTCACTGCTAACAAGGTAGCCATTATATTAACTGTCTAAAGCTAATGTGTTGCTAATACAACATTTTAAGTAACTGTTGTACTCTTTTTATTTTTAGTTTTTGTGGTCTCCGTATTTTTACTAGATAAACACTGATGTGCTTCTCGTGGCAACGTATGATGATTTTCTTGGTTTTTCTTGGCATGTTTTGTAAGCAATTCAGTACTTGAGAGAATCCAGTTTCCTGGTTACTGCGCTTATCTATGTTTACACCACCTTTGCTTGAATTACTGTTGATGTTATCTTTTTTGTTGATTTGCAGCTACTTTCATTGAATTTATTGTGTTTGATGCGTCACTGTATTCAGTTTTACAACTGCTTCCACTAAACTTTCAAAAGGCCAGTACATGTATAGTGAGGGCAGAACATGTATTATATGTATAGTGTGTGTAAGAGATACTGTATATACAGACAGATAAATTAAACAGTTGAATGTAACATTTACATTATTCAGTTTTGTTTTGTTCAGCGTTGATCCTTGTTTTCCTTAAACAAAAAGCAAAAATCAAAAGCGCTTGTTCGCTCATGGAAATTAATTTTCAGTGCTTTTACTTCTACAGGCGGTGGTGAATGCGCACAGTATTGCGTGCGTGTCTGTTGGTGTCTGTGGTCGTCTGTACGGAAGCATTTTCCAACAAACGCAGCACACAATACATATGCATTCTACATTACGACCCCCATCCGTCCATCTCTGCCTCCTTCCCTCCCTAACTCAAACTCTTTCATCTCTCTTTCTCTCTTCAACAAAGCACCAATTCACTGTTCTGCCAATCAAAGCCTACATTCATGCAGCCAATTATCAATGACACGATTCATTTGGCCTGGTCCCTGTCCCTCTCATCAGCCCTCTTCCTTTTCCATCCTCTGAGTTTGGACAGGCCACTGAAAGCCAGATTGCATTCAATGTCACATACAGAGTCTTACGCAAGGCCTGTCTACAGCTACTTTACTTCACCTGGAGACTTGAATATCTCTCAGTTAAAAGATCAGAGCTTGGGAACAGAGGAATGTTGTTCATTTGCCTTTGCCACATGATGACTCACACGCTGCATGCCAAGTCCGGCACTACACATTACAATGCACAGTATGTTTTTACCACAATCTTGATAAGCTTTTTAACAACAGCCAGTTTGTAATCGGACATTACAAACATAATTGGCTCGTCTTGATCTCCGCCTGGCTTCCTGTGTTTTGCAACCTCAAATATCACACAGCAAGTGTCTGTTGTTGAACCCTGCTCCTGACATGCCACCATGGGTGTTAGCTACATTTTTCCAGCAGCTCTTTACACAAGCTAATGCTTCATGTTGTCCTTCCCATGTGATGCAATATTTCAGACACCCACCCAAAAAGGTGAGGTACAGACAACCGAGGAGGACAAGCAACCCAAACCTACTCCTGTGTTAAAAAAGGAATAGAGCGTCAAAATGTCTTTTTACTGAATACATGTAAATATAATGGAGACAGTTCAAGCATGTGACAATTTGCTTTTGGTTTTGTAAGAAGAGTCATACTCCACCTGAGCTGTACTTTTCTAGATTCATCTTCCAGTTACTTTAAGTCAACAGACTCACTACCTAATTGAGTAAATCTTCCGAGACACACTTAATTTTATCCATTGCTTTATGATTCATGACAACTTATTATCGAAGACAAAGTGGCATACTTGGTCTGAATTTGTTTCTGAAAAAAAAAGAACAAAATAGTCTCTAATTCTCTCTCCCTCCTCTCTCCACAACTCGAACTTACATGATCATTCTGAGGTCTCTTTCAAAGGTCAGAAGAGTAGTTTGTCTATAATGAATAACTTAGAACTCCTTGCACTTCTTATCATTGCTTATTTGTGATGTATGGGATCCAGAAATAGACTCGGAAAAAAGTCACCTTTGCGTGTCCCACACAGTTCCAGAAGGAAATGTAATGGCACAAGGTGATATAACCACAATAGCTAATGGTTAGAATGTGCTAAATGAAGTGAAAATAAAAATTAATAAACAACCTTGAAGGTCCAGTAATCCATCTCCATTTGGTGGCTAAAAACAAATTTGAACTTAGACCCACTTACTATGGAACTAAAACTGACCAAACTTGAAAACGACTGCAGCAAAAACTGGAAATAGCCTCTATGATTTCAGCCAAAATAAAAACAACATGTCATTTTAAAACTGTAATTATCTGACACGGACACACCTAATGAAAGGTTACTCAACCATTCTTTCAGTTGAGTAAGTGACATCAGTGCAAATTGAGTAATGTTAATGTGTTTGTTTGGACAAGTGAAAACCTGATGCACCAGCCATTGACCTCTGCACACAGACACATGTTCAAACATTAACCCGGCAAAGCCATATACCTAGAAAAGTCAGGTTTGCGGACTTGATGTACAGTACCAGTCACGTTTGGACATGCAATCTCATACAATAGTTAGTCTGATTTTTTTCAACATTGTGGATTAATATTGAAGACATCAAAACTATTGAGGAACATAGAATTATGTAGTAAACAAAAAAGTGTTAAATAAACCAGTATATGTTTTATATTTTAGATTCTTCATGCAGACACCTTTTGCTTTGATGACAGCTTTGCACACTCTTGACTTCTCTCAGTCAGCTTCATGAGGTGTCACCTGGAGTGGTTTTCAATTAACAGGTGTGCCTTGTTAAGAGTTAATTTGTGGACTTTCTTGTCTTCTTGGTGTGTTTGAGACCATCAGTTGTGTTGTGCGGAGGTAGGGTTGGTACACAGTTAATATATACCGCGACTAGCCCTATTTGACTGCTGTTCTAATCAATATTATGGCAAGAACCACTCAACTAAGTAAAGTCCATCATTACTTTGAGACATGAAGCTCAGTCAATCTCGAAAATTTCACGAACTGTAAATGTAGCCTCAAGTGCAGTCGTGAAAACCATCAAACACTATGACGAAACTGAGGATAAATTCATTAGAGTTACCAGCCTCCGAAAATTAAAATCAAAATCAATTAACAGCATCTCAGATTAGAGTCTAAGTCAAGTAGCAGACACATCTCCATATAAACTGTTTAGAGGAGACTGTGTGAATCAGGCCTTCATGGTCAAACTGCGGCAAAGAAGCCACTACTGAGAGAGACCAACAAGAAGACTATTGCTTAGGCCAGGAAACACAAGGGATGAACATTGGACCAGTGGAAATCTGTCTGACGAGTCCAAGTTTGAGATTTTTGGTTCCACACGCTATGTCTTTGTGAGACACGTGTTTATTATTTATTTTGATTCATTCAAAATTCAAGGCACACTGAACCAGCATGGCAACCACAGCAATCTGCAGCGACATGCCATCCCATCCGGTTTGTGCTTAGTGGGACCATCATTTATTTTTCAACAGGACAATGACCCCAAACACACCTTACTATGCTATGTAAGGGTTCTTTGACCAAGAAGGAGAGTAATGGAGTGCTGTGTCAGATGACCTGGCCTCCACAGTCACCAGACCTAAACCCAAATGAGATTGTTTAGGATGAATCCACAAAGCACATTGTGGTTTGTCTAACACTTTTTTGTTAACTACATATTTCTATATTCCTTCATAGTTTTGATGTCTTCAATATTAATCTACATTGTAGAAAACAATGAAAATAAAGACTACAATAGATTGAGCTATATAAACACGTTGTATAGCCTGATAAGGATTATGCAACTTCAAACTCAGACAGCTTGGATGTCTAATTTGTTATTCTTGAATAATCCGTGAGATAAAAGTTAAACATAAACAATAAGTGTAAATGTTTTGGATGAGTCACAAAGATAAGATTTAAAGATTGGCAGGTTCATGGATGGAATTTTAAAGCATTGTGAAGCTAGGCATCACATTTTTCCCCTCTTCCGTCACCTCGCTTTCCACCCTCTTATTTTCCTACTTCCTACTCGCTACATGGTGAATGGACTCGTAGAGGCAGAGCTGTGGGACTCCATGCAAATGCTTATAAGAGATTAGATGTTAATCACACTTATCTGTCTCACAGGGAAAGCACAAACATTTAAGATAACTGTCTGCATGCACAGCAACAGCTTTAATTTCACCTGTCCCATGACTGAGGCTGACAATAACATAGTACTGCATAGCCTGGTCATGTATTTATTATCCTTATCAAAATAACTTTTCTTATGTGACTTTGCTAAATTAAATAAAAATGTAGTCTTTCCACCATTAAAATATGAAGCCATAGTTGCTGTCTTAAGTTTTCCTGGGAATAGAGCAAAGTCTCTTAAGGGTCGGGATGCTGTAACACCCTGATGTAATGTTATATAGACTTCAGTCTCATGACACCAACTCACGGAGGGAAAATGTGTTGTCTCCATTTTACAATTTGCCATTACAGTACAGCTGATTAAAGGGGTTCACATGAAAGTAAGAGTGAAATTTCTGACATATACATAGTCAGTCCTCTGACATCCACAGCCCCCGAGTTCTGAGTGGAGGAAAGTCAGTAATGTGAAGCTGACTAGAAAATACTGCTCACATCTGTCACATTGACAGCTGTGTGCGGTATGAGTGAAAGTGAGGAAACAGATACGTTACCTCCAGACGACACGCTGGGGCAGCTTGGCCAGGGCTCCTGCCAGTTTGTAAGCAATGTCCTGGGACAGGTATTTGACCCCAGCTCCGAACGACACCACCACGAAGCCATGCTCCGCTGTGTCATTCACCCATGCCTCAAAATCCTGAAATATGAGAGACAGACAATGAGATCTGAAAATACACATTTTGGAGAGTTTCTTTGGCCTTGAATTAAAAATTTATAATAATACAGTGTTATGCTAGGTTTTGCCGTGGAGCCACATTTTCAACTTTCAAATTCTTATTTCATTCCTCATTTTTATCTCACCAGTCCCTCATTTCACAATAGATTCATATACATTGCAAACATTCCAATGTCCCATAATGGAGACATGTATGCTAACTGCAGTTTAGTAGCCAAACTCAACCGATAATTCATGTCTACCACAACAATTAAAGTGATGACGCTCACATTCTGAATTACTTACACGTTTACAGATAAATGTGGGATGACGTCAAAACTTGCTGAACAGAACAATGTTCAGAACAGCGTATGAGCACATAAACACTAAAAAGTTTTAACAATGTTGTCATATGAAAAGCAACAGGCTGATAAACTGAGATACTCCCTGACCATAAACCTTTTAATAAATGTAATCCCTAGTTCTCGTATTGCTGCTGGTGCAGGTTGTAAAAAAATATTTCCTTGTACACCACTTAAATTCATACCCAGGAAAATTGTGACATAAAAAATGTCCACAGTCGAAGTTTATTATGCAAGACACAGAACGCCTAATGCATGACGCTGTTAAATATATCTGAGTTAATGTCTCAGAACAGGGTGCAGGGATGGATGTACTGAGTTTGGCAGTTTGGTGCCCAGTGTTGCATTATGCATCATCGCTACATATTATGACTTAGTGAATGATGCTGATAGTCCAGAGTCCCTAATTTTAATGGACAAGGAAGATTCTCCTAATGATTTTACATTTAGATGGCTTTATTTTAACACACTGCATCTGCAAAAAAAATGAATTTCCTGGTTTCCTTAGTGTGAGTCTCTCCCTCCAGCTACCGGGTAGGTGGAGTCGGGTCGTTAAGGAGATGCAGCTCACCTGGTCTGGCTGCCAGATGTGTAAGCTGGTGGCAGTCAATTAATCAATCTCCCCTGTGGCTTCTGTCCTTTTGGTTTTGTTATAATTTGTTTGTCTTTATCTTAAGTTCCTCTTTAGTTACATAAAATAAACTTATTTTTAGTTACAACTTCCGCCCCTTTGTCTAGCCGTGAGCCAGGTTGTGACTTTATGTGACATGAATTTTGATTTAATCTCAATTGCAGCCTGTTGTAATTTGATTCAAAACATATGACTAATCAAAAGTTTTGGCAAGCAGTTCACTTCCTCAAGAGATCACCATTTTACTCTCTACTGCTCCCTCTAAGAGCTGTTTGTGAACAACACTGCATGCATTATCTTGATAAATCAATGAATATAAAAATGGAAAACAAATTCTGGTCTACTACAGTGGCACTTTATTGTGCCTGTGAGGAAGCTTGTCTTGGACTTACAGCACTCCTGAGAAATTATTAAACACCATAAAACTACAAAAGTCAATAGAGCAGCAGCAGGCCAGACACATAGCAAATACTCAACAAGCTCACAAAAAAGTCCACTTTAAGCCATTCTTATCTAATCCATACACACAACACACTTACATCCTCACCTAAATCACAATAAACTTAAATATACAAATTTCAGTTTCGCTGCCAAGTTCTGAGATATCTGTGGTTTCTGCTGACAACTCAATACAATGTAGGTGGAAGGAATTTCTTTTATGACACTCGACTCAACTCGACTTCAGCACGTCTCTTTAGAAATAATGTCCTAGCTACTTTGGGTGAACTACAGTGCTCACCCTTTTTTTCTCCGTTTTCTACAGAAGAAATAGCCCAAACATTGCAGTCAATAAGCAAGAGGTTAAGGAATGAACCCATACGCATTTTAAAGTAAAATTTCTTGAATGTTGGATTAGAGCTGATGTTTGTCTGGTTTTAGATCTAAGTCAGTTATAACACAGCTAAAAGTCATAATTATAGATAGATGATCTCATTTCCTTGTATGACATTATTGCCTTAATAAGTTTATATTACAGGGTTAAAAGTTTAGGAAGAAAACTGCAACTATTCTAAAACTAAAACCTCACAAGCACAGTTAACACAATGAATTTACCTCTGCAAACTATCCTGAATGCTATTTATATGAATTGATATACTGTAGCTTTGCTTTAGAAAATCAATCAAACAAACAAACAAAACTTGCTTTAAAATATGAGCACAATCTAAAGGAAGGAGGCCAGCAGTTCTCATCGATTTCTACCAACTGACAGCTAAACTGAGGAAGTGAAAACCAGAGACATGACATTCCTTTGGAAAAATGAGAACAATGGTGTCTACCTCCTCCAGGGCCTTGGTCCTGGAGATAGAAGGCCTGTTTAAGGTTTTACTCAAAGGAGTTACCCCACGTTACCTTGTGACCCTGCTTCTTGGAACAGGTCGCAAAGTGGGACTGTTGGATGCCTGGTGAGTGTCTTAAACTGATCCAAAATGCTTTTCACTTGGCAGATGATGTAAAGAGGTGAGAGGTGTGTGTGCATTGTGGGTGACTGTCTAACAAAATACTGTATATTTGAGAATGAAAATTAAAGATGTATAGACTGCGATCAGGGAGCAGCCATGTTGAGGACGAGTAGAGGGAGGGAGGCCAATGGTCCAGCTGCGGCAGCTAAGACCGGCCCTGGCACTGAGCAACCTTAGGGGCACACTGGGCTCTACTGTCCCTACAACGCCGCCTCAGTGACCCCATAAAAGAGTCTCAGTGTCCCCAGAGCTCGGCTCAGAACAATGGCTTCGTTCTCCTTCCAATTCCATTATAACTCCCTCCACACAACACGGCACAATGCTCCCTATTGGCCGGAGTGGCATTGCAAAACCCCCCGCAGTAGATGCCGACGGCCCGCGCTCTTAGCGTCCGAACGCTGGACTAACCCCCGTCACCACCCGCCTCTGCTCTCCATGACTCCCCTCCCTCTCTGTTAAAACTCCAGCTCGTCCATTCAACCCAAGGCCGTCCTCGGCCCAGCGACGTCTATAAAGGATCGCTTTGTAGCAGGATGTGATAATAAGAGATACCAAGTGATAAGAGAGACAATGGGTTCAAGCAAGGGGGATAGAAAAAAATAGTGAAAGTCAGTTAGGCGAGGGGAGATAATATGAAAAGAAGAGAAACCAGAGAGTGTGTATTTTCTGTATGTGAACTGATGTTGAGCTTCATCATACATGTTGCAGCCAAGGTTCTATGTGTGACATGAGTGATAGAGACATGAATTATATTTAATAATGTAGGAAAAACAAATATGTAAATGAAATGTAAATGCTTGACCCATGCTTACACATAATACAAAAGGTCAGACTGAAGCATAATAACATGGCTTCCCATCCCTCTCATGAAACCACACGTTTGCATAATGTCATAGTCAAACCCTGATAACATGATTTAGCCATCGCACTGCAGTGTTTCACCAATGGCTCGCTTGTTCTCATCTCATTGTCTGCAACAGCAGAGAGTCCTAGAACATCTCTCATTGTAAAATAGTATTAACTGATCAGACACAAGGACACTGACTCTGTGGTAGGGTCGGGTAATATGACAATATAAATTATATGGAACAGTAAGAGGATATACATTTGTCAACCATCAGAGATTGTCTTGTGTGTTAGGCTTTTGTGGGCATTGTTTCATATCAATGAGCAGGACAGATGTATGACTACAGGTTGAAGAAAAACAGATATAATGTTTATTACTATTGTTATTATTATTTTTAAGTTTCTCATTTGAATTCTTACTTAATGTAACACAATATATGTCAGTGAAAGACCGCTCCGACTCTCCAAGGATTTCAACTAGGACACATAGATTCTTAAAAGTGAAACACAGCATGAGCCCTCTTATGCATGAGACCACACATCTACCACGCAAAGTCTTTTTTGTCTGTCTCTTTCAATCTCATTTTGTGCTTGTGTCTGTGTGTCTCTCAGTACTGACCTGTGGCAGTGGGTTGGGGGGCTTGGTCAGGATGCCTCCTATGTACACCACATGTGGTAGGGTGGGCCTGGGGAACTCCAGAGCCATGTCAGTGCATAGCATCCACAGCCGGCTGCCCTGCACCAAGTCAGCCATGGCCACTTGAGGCTTCACTCCGTGTTTCTTCATAATCCGGTCATACTTGGGTAATGCAATATAATGGACTCCAAAGCGCTGCACCAGGTAAACAGCTGTGTTGGTGATCCTCTGGACCAGAGACATGTGGTCTGTCAGCAACGAGTTGAATTCAGGTACGTATGAAAGTGGAGCCGGGGCACCTGCCTCTGCAGGGTACCACAGGCCTGTGCTGAACACGGCGTATTGCACACCTAGGATATGAGCGATCACAAAACCACACATCTCATTAGGGTCCACAAGCAGCAGGTCAAACTCGGCCTCCTTGAGGCGAGTCATTACCTCTACATTGCCGACGACAGCGTCACAGTTCTGAGAGTAGTGGTCAAGAATGTCAAACAGTTCCAGAAATGTCAGGCGGCCTGAGAAGATGTTGCTGACTTTGGACTGGAGGAAATTGTCAGCTGTGCTGCTGTTAAAGATCCCTGGGTAGTGCTGTAAGTGGTAGTGAGGGGAGGGGGGCACCTCACGACCCTTTGAAATTAGAAAATGGGTCTCATGGCCCTCCTGGTGCAGAGCCGTGGCCAGCGTCTTGAAGATGTACAGGTGTGATTCAAACATGATGGGTGGGACCACAATCACTTTAGCGGCCCATGATGCACTGGGACTCCAGGTGAGGAGACCGAGGAGGAGTAGTAGTGACGAGGGTAGTAGCATGGCTGAAAGTATAAAGAAATGATCAATGTTAACATCTGGCATCAAAATAAAAACAGAGGACAGTCATAAAATGGCAATTGTCAAATCAGAACAGGCACAAAGTTGGATTTTGGCTGATATCAGATATGCAGATATTTTTCAACTCAGTTTAGCCGATTGCCAATGCTAATACCAATATACACACATATTTTTCTCCACATTGTGGCAGAGAACAAAAAGCCTCTCCTTATCATTATAGCCCACAAGCAAATGCAGATATAAATTACAATACTTTTCAAAATGTACACATTCACTGGGCAAAATAAGAAAAGTACTTCTGACCTTTTTTTTTCACTGGCGCCTGTTTATCTTTGCTTTACACAAGTTCATTGAAACAACTGAGATAACAGCTCAATTTGTAGTGTTGAAGGAATGCGATTTGGCTACTCGTCACATGGCCTCCACATCACAGACATACTCATGTCATGTACACATAATTAAAGCATCATCTTATCAGGATGTCAAATTGGCAGAAATGTTCATTTTGGGCCGATATAGACATTTAATTTTAAAGCCTGAATCAGCTGATACCAATGACGTGACGGTATGTAGGTGAATAAAGTGTGTAGTTTTGTTGTCCTAAGCTTTTATCTACTCTATGAAACTGACTTTGACCACTTTAAATGAGTCACCCATGAGGCAAGGAGGCAACAGTTTCACATGGAGGGAAATCTTACATTTTTTGCATAAACTTTAAGGCCTGGAAATGAATTCAACCTTGTCCTCAGTTGAGATTCAGCACTGTTGTACAAACTAAGAAGAAGTATTGAGAGAATAAAACTTTTCAGTGCCAGTGTGGATACATTTATTAATCGTCAATAATTTACTCAACAACCTTTGCCTTCTCTGTACCTATTTGGATTCCACCCCTTCATCCCTGCTCACTCTGTGCACAGCCGTCACCGACATGGTGTGGGTAGCACCAACGTCATTCTAAACCTCTGGCCGCTCTATTCACAAACACAAACACAAAGAGCCATTATAATGCCACCATGTCATAGCCTGTGCCCTGTATGCCTACACTCACTCGCCTTCTCACTTGGATTAATCATCAACATTGGAAACCACTTCACGGACACCCATCACTTATCCAGTTTTGCCGAATCTACAATGACTAACCCATGCACTCCTGCCACAGATTGTTAGATTTTCAAGAATGCACTGACCTTGGAGGGAAACTGTATAAAGGACAAAGTCTAAGTGTGACTGTGGCTTTGGACCGCGAGTTAAGTAAGCACTGTAAGCCACAGCCAGATGAAGGGCTTTTCCTTGAGTTCTTGTGGAGCAAAATGAGTAGTGCACATTTTTAACTCAGACAACAAAACGAAACATTGCAGCAAATGAATAAATGCTTGACCTATTTTCATAATGTGAAGCCTACATCACCATTCAAAGCTCTTGTTTTGGAGCACTGGAGACTGCAGATCTTGTGTTACTGTTGCACGTGTGTTAGCGTTGCGGACGTTGTAATGGTTGCATGGATTTTTGGTTGCCAGAGTCTAAAGACCAAAAGATAAAGGGCACAGGAAATTGTAAACTACCCGTGGGTTAGATGTGAGTATGAACGTGATTCTAGGTCTGCATGTGTCAGACACTGTCTCTACTGCCTCTCATTCAATGTGTTCTGTGATAGGCTGCGGCACAATGCCACCCCGAGCAGTATAAGCGATTACTTTCTCCTGTCAGCCTCAAAGGACGAGTCTCACGTCGCGTTTGAACGTCACTGATGTCGTTATTGTTGGGTCTGAATGTATATTGAATGGCATGGCCCACATTGTTTCTGCTGATCTCCTGATAGCATCTCAACAGGATTATATAGTGTATCAGCCACCTGTTTGTCCACAATATGAAGTTTCTCTCTGCAAACAGCTGGGGCCTTGTAGGAAGAGGACTCAAGGTGGCCGCCATTTTGTTTAGCATTGAATGGAGGATATCGTTACAAACACTTCTCAGTCCAGACTGTTGACAGTAACTATAGAAACCAGCCGTTGTCTACTGGGGACTGCGATCCGTCATGACTTAAGTTACTAACGATGGAGTCTAGTTACCCTGCGCACAGGGAGGGCTGAGGAAATTATCTGGATTAAGAGAATTAAATGAAACGCAATGACGAACTGACGAAGACGGCACAAAAGTTGAAATGGCTTTTTAAGTTAGTAAGAAAAGCTTTTTTTTAGAAGGCATATGTTGTGGTTGTGTATGTTAAACAGCTACATTACCAAGTGATACAAAGGTATGAAACTAAAGTAAAAACAACTATAAATGCCTCTACTCACTAGGGATGGTCAATACTATGAGTCTATTAACTCTAACTCAAATATTGCGAACAAGCAAAAGTCACCTGTAAAATATATTTAGATTTTGTCTACTTTTAAGTTTTGCCCAATATTCTGCATCCACTGTTTTCACCATTGTTTCCCCGACATCAAATAGAATTCCTAAATGTACATCAAGTGCTACACGATATAATAATTAAATAGTAGTTCTTTTGAAGAAAGTCAGATTGTGATCATAATTCTCAATTTGGACACCAAACCTTGAAATGACTATTATGTCCAGATAAATTGAAAATAAAGAAAATAAAAATGTGGTACAGAAGAATAATTTCTGATGTAATGTATAACCATGGAGCGCAAGTCATTACACTGACTTGGATTATTTGATATGATCATGTAAATTTGTGCCATACGGTAATATAGATCACATGTTATCTATTTGGTGATATTGATTTTTTTTTTTTTTTGCCATACTGGCCTGCCTTATATCAACAGTTCAAGCTCCAACAGCTGCATCTAAGTTTGTCAGTGCCACTTTGCAAAGTGCGTGTCCAACTACCGCTTAGGCTTCAACAAACAAAGTGCTGTAAATAATTATAAACTCCGACCATATATCTGCTATCGTTTCAAATTAATTGGTCTGTATTGCAGCCTCGGTTGTATATTACTGAAAATCAAACCAATTACAGCTTCCATGGGAAGAATCTTCATCCATTAAGAGTGACACAAGATGGTAATTATACAGTAATTACCGTTCTCTAATACCATAATCTAGACGAACATTTTCTTGATTTAGCACAGCAGGAGGAGAAGCCTTGCTGCCTCCACAGTGGGGGTTCATTAGTTCAGTGAACCTTGTTGAGAGGCGTAATGTGACTTCCAAGAGCTGATATTAAGTCAAACACAAGTCAGTCCAAGCTGTTTATTTTGCCTCATATCTTTCAAAGGGAGCCTGATTAACTAACCTTATGTTTGTTTGCTGTAAAAGAATCCAGATGGGGTCCTTTGAAGGGCAAGGCTGACTAGACTAGGTTAGTTGGGTTTTGATTTTAACAAAGACTCTGAGCAGTACACTGACCAAACAAGCTTAGACACATTTCAGCTCTCAGGCCATATAATAAAGCTATCAGGGAACTACCAGCTTGGCGACAATTTATTCTCTGCCAAAGGCTATAAAAAGTCACAGATTTTTTTTTTATCATATCACAATTTAGACTCTGATAAGGACCTCTGAGATACCAACACACAATTTGACCTGGTGGCTGCATTTCAACGTCTGCACCAAAAATATCTCAGCATATGCACTTGTGAAAAGGCCCATGAGCTTAAAGTCGACACAAGGTTAATGATAATGCTTTGGTATCTATAAAACAAAAATACTTCCTCTGAAATCAAAGTCCTCATCAAAGATGAAAGGTGAAGCCCAGAGCATTTCATAGATAAGTTAAGCCAAGGTCAGCAGGCTTAGATTAGGGCTGCACAATGTGGAGCCCCTGGGCCAAAGCTGATTTGGCAAAACAAATATTTCTAGAGATAGAAGCAAATAAAATACATTTTTATCAAAAAAGTCATTTCAAAAACTGTGTAATTAACTGTTAAATTTATTTTTGGGAGTTATAAATTGTCTTTAAATGCGTATGATTCCTAATTACTAATGTATCTTGACAATACAATAAAATTCAATAGGTGTTTCCTGTTGGTCATTGGCCACCATTAAGTTTCAGTTTTGGGGAAATGTTTGGGCACCCCTAAACTATATCTTCACTTTTTGGTGAAAAGGCAATGAAAGTTGGGGAAAAAACTCTTTCCCACATCAAGACACACGAGAAGATGTTTATAATGGCAACATGGTCTCTCTGCCTATATGCCCTTATATCTTTAAGCTTTATCAGCATTTGAAAGAAAGTGTATAATGGATGTAAATAAAGCCTATCTGTAAATATCCTCCCCATACTTGTAGGTTAGGTAAATATTGCAAAATGTTGTACTCGAACTATGAGGAACTGAACTACACCCACTGCAACTAAGTCCAGTGCTGTTTTTGATGCAACAGACCAGACACACATTCACGGTCGTATTCAACCATTTGTTCCACCTATCAGCTCTCCTATCCTACCTTTCTTTACATGTCACTTTACATATACTGCTGACCTTCTGTAATATTTTTTTCTGACCTTCATAACCGCTTCCTACCTCAACCACGCAATAAACACACACAAACAGGTCAGACCGGCTCAGTCTTTCCGACAGGTAATAGTTATTGCACCAAATAAACACATGAAGTCCAATAGGCATTACAATACAAACACCATACGTCAGCCTCAATAAACAAACACACAGTATGTATCGAAGGCAAATTGACAAAGACTAAAAATAAAGACATTTCCATTATATTTTTAATAGTTTTCTAAATTCAAGCTTTTATTTTAATTTCATTTATTTAATCACACACCTAGTTTCAGTTCTAAGCTTAGGTTTAGTTACTATAATCACCTCACAGTGGACAGAGACACAGTAGCAAGGTTTCAAGTAACCGTCAACAGTATCTCATTAACATAATGCACTGCAAATAAATAAGCACTGATGAACATGTCCAGTCGTTGTAAGCAAGGATGTAGTCATTAAGAAAATTAAGCATAAATAGACGCTTTAAAATATTCAGCACATAGTAATAATACTGGGTATGACATTTATTCTGAATTTTGGATAGACATGGAGCTTTGACAATCTACATGACTGTGTATGGTCATCAGTCTTACAGCATTGACCAGACAATCAATTTCAAGTTTCAAGGCTTTCTAATTTTCTACAGCCTCACCCACTGACAAGGTTTGCACGTTTTCCAAGGAGGACTCCTTTTATAGATTTTATTGGAGAGTACGAAAATCATATTAAAAGGTTTTACAACTTTTGGGATGCAAGCCATCACCAAAAGGTGAAGGCCACATGTTCAGGAACATTTAATTGATATTGTAGTTATAAAATGAAGGATGATTAGTCATTATCTGAATATATATATATATTACAGTATATTAAGTGTGTAACCTGTCTAAAGCAAAAATAAAATGATTTAAAGAGAGACTTTCATTTCTGCAACAACTTCCCAACTTCTACTTTGGTAAGGCACACCTGATGGGAGACACACTCAGTTTGAGTGCTCAGGCAATACCTCAGAGGATTACTCAGGGATGACATTAATCTCAATCTACATGCATGACAATCTGATGTTGGCAGCAACTGGCAGGTCTGAAAGTGCAACTGCCCTTGTCACCTCTCTCCTGGAAAAGGATATTTTTTTATTTAAATAAACATCAGGTGAGGGTTCTGCGTAGGTGAGACTGGATTGGTTGAACAGGTGCCCTGATGCAGGTAAGGTCATTGGAAACATAGCAAAAGAGAAAGTGCATATGGGCACCTTATTTCAGCTCACGTGTTATGACCCAGTGGACATGTTGGGTGTGACATGGAGTTGTAACCTCCCCTTCAACTCTAATGGGAACCAGTGCGTTTTGCTTATCACAGGTCAAACTCTGATCATAAAAATGTGCCAGTGACTTGGCAAGGAGGCTTTAATTTGTGTGTGTATGAGTGTTCCTGCTGATTAATATACATCAGAAATAAGATATCATCCTGGGTCTGACAAAGAGTCCTGAAGTCATTCTGACAATCCAGAGAGCAAAATTAGTATTCATACGTGATGCTGTGGGAAAATATCATGACAAAACTGTGGCCTCACAAATTGTAAATGTATAAGACTGTGATAGTGATGCCACGGAAGACAATATAATACAAAATGAAATCACTGCTGGGTTCACAAATACAACATGACAATTAGGTAAGTAATCGCCCGTGGTAACACTTTCGTGAGCGGATAATTCGCAAAGGACGTGAACGCAACACGGCAACCTGGCTACACCTGTGTCTCCAGAGGTTTCGACTGTCTCACCTAAGCTTCAGCGAAAAAAAAATAAATAAAATAAAACAGCTAGAAAAGCCAGAAACAGCTCTCAACCGTCAACTATAATGATCAAAACTTACTTTTTTTCGAGAGTAAGAGTGAAGAAGGATGAAAAGGTGGAGTTCAGGCTGCACCTGTTCGGTCTGTGATGGCCTTACCTTGTGACGTGAACGTTGCTCAGGACAGGTGGGGGTGGAGGTGCAGTAGTCCTTATGTTGCTGAACGAGTTTTTTTAAGGTTTGGAAGGTGGTTGGAGGTAAAACATTAAAAAAAAAAAGTGGCGATGACTTAAAGTAAAATGTGTGTCCCCGGGTATCGAAGACGAGCAGAGGGAACATTAAACTGGCAAAAAAAAAAAAAAAGTCTGTCACAGGGGCGGGGCTAACCAGATGGCGAGCAGGCGGGGGGAGGTGACAGTGGTTGGGTGAGTAGAGTACAATAAGGGCGGAGTATCGACTCATACAGGTACTTTTCCTGTGCTGACTCTCCCCTCTGTGTTGATACTGTCAACAGGTGGGATGAGTGTATTGACCAGAGATTGAACTGATCAGGCAGTTCACATCATATTTCTGTGATCAGGAACTGTCGTAAAATTAGAGGAAGATGTTGAGTCTGAACATTTTAGTAGTGGTGCCTAAAAACCCACATTATGAGAATCACCAGTGAGTTGGTATCACCTTGATATTGAGATATCATTTTCCAATAAGCAGTGTAAAAGTACTGTGATGCAATTAAAAGTCCTGCATTCAAACGTAGTTAGGCAAAGTTAAAATACAAAACAGTACAAAACTCAAAAATAATCACTTTACAAATGAAATAAAACTATAAAAAAATATATTTATAATATATTTGAGAAACAGGAACAATAGAATATCTGGATTTTTTTGTTTAGTAAATAACTTATAATGCATCAATTAATGTATTGTGGTCAAACAGTCCACATTCTCAAATGGGTTTTCACAACCTGCCGAACTAAAATGTATTCTTTTTGATGGCTTATAGCTGATGTTTAAAGCTTTAATAAATGATTTATTAACCGCAAACAAAGCCTTTAGTTTCAACTCTTTTATCAATGGTGCCTTCTTAGAAAGTGCCGCCTATACCATACTTTACATATCCTTTACATTTCTAGCAAACTACAGGAGCAGATTTGCAAACATTAAAAACTGTGAGTAACAAGTACATTCTTCTGTGCGAAGCTGATGGTATTACGAAATTAGAGGGAAAAGAACCTTTGCATTATACAAAGGCAGTTCTATTTCCTTAAGGCATGTCAAATATTATATAATGCATTAACATAACACTATCTATCTATTTCACCTACTCACCTTTTGTGTGTGTGTGTGCTTCTGAAAGATTGATGACTGAGGGCTAGAACATAAAGTTCCTGATGGTGCTGAAATTCAGCACTTTATTCTACTAAAACTATATTGGCAAAAAAAAATGCCTTGTAACGTACCTTAATAATCAGCAAAATAATTAGCTTTCCACAGCAAACTGCTGTGCTGAGGCACATTGTTACACCATCTGCACTTGTCATTTGTGTATGTGTGTGTGTGTGTGTGTGTGTGTGTGTGAGAGAGAGAGAGAGAGAGAGAGAGAGAGAGATTGTGTTATAGATAGCTTAGTCCTATAGCTTAGTCCTCATTCACTAGTTAATTCATTTACAGACATACAATACACAGTACATATACGTATAGTACATACACACCTATAGTACACACTATATAAATCCTCTCCTATAGGTATGAAGTGGAAAAAGCTGCTGTGCTCTTACAGTTTACCTGCAGGGAAAGACTGAGAAAGGGGCTTTGGGGCTTACTCCCCACCGGCAAACAGTGAAGGGAGGACAGATGCTTATCAGATAGAAAAGAGGTGGAGATAAAGAATTTAAGGGCTGAGTTCATTGTAACTATGCTGACACAGGGACTCGACTGTCACACAAAGAAGTAGGTCTGTTTACATGGTAAACACACACATGCACACACCCTTAAACTGAAGGGAATGCAAAGTAATTTGGGGGGTTGGAGAGCAGAGCCACGATGTGTGTAGACAAATGGATGTTTCTTCTCTAACAGTGATCCATTTGTTTATGCATCTGCCCTCCACACACACACACACACACACACACACACACACACACACACACACACACAGACACACACACACACACTGTTCATCTCTTTTCGATACATTCACTGCCCTCGACATCCCATTTCCTCAGCTATGCCCTGAGTCATCACAATATGCTATTTTGTTATTGGTTACTGGGCCTGAGCATCCTCTCCGCCCTCCAATCCCAAAAAGGCCTGTATGTGGATCTGGAGTGTGTATTCGTCTGTTAACTGGCTCTTGCCTTCACACTCACGTGTCTCTTTTCTAATTCGCCCCTGCACACTATTTCTATCTGTTTCACTCTCTCTTTTCTTCCTCCTCCCCCACTCTTCCTATGCTATTCTCTTTCTGTCTTCCTCCCTCTCCCCCTCCCTTCCTTTCCCCCCCGCCCCCCTCAGATATCAGGTGTGTTACCTGAGCTCCATATCAATAGTTAATCACCCTGGGACACCCAATCTACAGAGCATGACACAACTCTCCCATGGAGAGCTGTGGTGGTCATGTTGTGTATGTGTGTGTCTGTCTGTCCGTCTGTGTGTGTGTGTGTGTGTGTGTGTGTGTGTGTGTGTGTGTGTGAGGGGAGAGAGACAGTGGGGGGGGGGGGGTGAGGATGCTAAGACTTGCATATTTTGTGAGGGGTGAAAAGCTGCCGAGAGAGCTGGGAGAGAGAATGGACGGAGAGACAGCAAACAAAGAGAGGGATAGAAGAAAAATGGGCAAAGATGAGGAAGCAGGGGGAGCTTGGATTGTGCAGGGCTCTGCAATAAAACTGACACACAAGGCAAATGATCTGACAGACGCTTTAGTTCTGGGGGGATGGCTAATTCATCATAACACAGCTAAATAAATAAATACTAATAGTTTGGGCTGGTCTATAATGAATAAACCTGAATGAAACAGAGAATATAAAGCACTCGAGGCAACATGGCTCCACAATAAAATAAATGGACAACACTCGGGGAATAGAGAGTCTCAGTTTCTTTGAATAGCTTTTTTATTGTGTGAACTGGACTGCTCTGCACCCTAGTGGACAAATCATAGTATTACAAATTGAGCAACTAGCAGTCAGCTCTTCCCTGCATGTTACGTCTGTTTGTTTGTTTTTTATTAAGGGAGCATAATTAATTTAATAGCTACTACTGTTGATGTGATGCTCTGGCATGGCAGCATTTACACAATGAATCCTTCACTCACCTCTTCTCTGCCACAGATGTGTGAAAGGTGATCAACATATTAGGAGGAGGTCTAAAGAGAAAGGGTGTTGACTGCTGTACAGACTGTAAAGCCCCTTTAGGCCAATTTGTGATATTGGGCTACATAAATAAACTCAACTTGACTTCAGTTGAACTCATTCCACCAGATGGTTCATTGATAAGAGAACTCCATCAGCAGTTGTGGGAAAGATGAAGAATTTGCAATGTGCAGATGTTGTGATTCCATAGAAGTCAAAATATGGTCTACATACAGCCTGGATTTTCCTCAGAGGGCTTTTACAATATGTATAACACACAACTCCTTTTATCCTCAGACCATCTGATAAGGAGCAACTCCCCTAAAGAATACTGTAATGGAAAAAAGGAAGAAACCTCAGGAAGAGCGACAGAGAGGCGGATCCCTTGAGATGCCTTATGATTAAAGTTTGCTCCTTGCGACATTTATGATTAAAGTAATAACCCCATGTGAGCGTCTGTGCGTGTCTGTATCTGATGGTAAAGTTAGAGTAGATATAAGGCGAAACAGAAAGATTTGAAAGTTCAACAAACATACTATAAATCAGTTCGTGCCACGGCAGAGTCCACAAAAAGACAGGTATAATGAGAACTTATACCAGGCATTTTGAACAGTGAGTGAATTCTTTAATTACTGATCACCATTGTAGAGTTTAGCTGGATAACACATACATAAATATATTTAAATAGACAAACATAGATCATGTCACTCACTTTATTCAGTAGTTGATGCTGGTGGTCTGTAACTGAATTTAGACCTTTATCCAGACATTATTATAATATGTGAGGAAATTCACAACTCATTTAGTTCCTTAAGGAGTTGTGAATGAAATTGCTCTGCACTGCTGAGAAAGTCGAAAACTCAACCCAATTATATTTTTTTCATAATAGGCAAATATGTCGGTCTAAAAATAGGCTGATAGAGTTTCAGAATCACAAATGGGGTGACAAGAACAAGGTGAAACCTAATCTACTTCAACACACATATCATGTCACATTTTCTTCATTGTGACACTCTCTTACATATGCTCATATATTACACTCGGTTGCCAGTTTATTAGGTACAACAAGGTAAAAGTAATGCAGTCTAATACAACAGACCTGCAGTAAATGAAGATTATTAATATTCAATGTTCAACTGTATGTTCCTTTTGGAGCCTGCACTCTGTGGTGCTCTTTAATTGTATTGCCGGGAGGTGTTTCTATTATTTACCCTACCTTTATTGACACAGCATAATATTAGAAACACTTTTCAGTATGTTGCAAACATAATTTACCTGCACCACAAATTACAGCCTTCAGAACACACATACAGTTGAACCAACACCTCTCTCAAACAGGTCCAAACTAAACAGTATTACGACATTTATGAGGGTAGGATTTATTGCAGGAGTGTTGTATTAGATTGCATTAGTTTCAGCTATTTGTACCTGAGTGTACACATATGGAGGGAGTGTCTTGAAAAGATTTTTTTATGGAGGACTGTAGAAAGGAGAAACTATTCAGTGAGAAAATGTATTTGAGATAAGATATGGAAGATGAGACTCTCTCACAGAAGGCACAGAGTGAATTTTCAGTTCCAGGAAGGTCGTTTCTCAGTTGGGAAGCCAGGAGTCAGTGGTCATGACTGTGTGAAGTGATGACCGCTAGCACAAGGAAAGGACAGCCAAGCATCTGGTCGTGGAATACGAATAAACAAGATGAGGTGGGGCTGCTGGAGAAGGGCCTGGAGGTCTCTAGAACCTGCACCTCTCACAACCTCATACATGCACAGCTGGCCATTCCTGTGGAGTAGAAGAGGAAACACAGGAGGATTTCAGCGGGTTTACTGAGTGGAGCTTCCTGCAGCCTTCCTGATGACTTGTGTTAGGAGCCGAGTAATGAGGGTGGCACGGTCATGCAGAAAGAAAATGACTACAATTTTTTCAAAAAGAGGGTTGGAGTGAATCCCTCATAAAGATGTGTCTGATCCCTTGGATGTGGTGTGTAAACATGCAGGACCAGGTTGGAGTTACAGTGTTGTCTAGACTCACTTCAAAAAATTGTTTTAGTAGTGACTTGTGTGTCTCACAGACCAGAACAAAGATATCTTTTTATGATTTTTTATCTACTTTAGAATCTAAAAATACATTAAATCCACCATTGGAACATGTATTTCCAACTTTGTCCAGAGAATTTAAACGATGATTGAAACTACTATAAATACACAGCAAGTTTTGCAATCCATTAATTATAGGTTAAATAGTTTCAAGTAAATTGTATTTGGTCCAAATTGTGAAAATTAGTGTATAAGTAATAAGTGATATGTTGATTTTACAGCTGTTCCCTCAGGTGTTAACACCAACTGTAAGACTTCACACAGCTGGAAGACTTTTAGAAGCTTACTGATTAGACACTAACTTGAAAGTTATATTTTTTTAGTTTTTTAAAAATTACAAAAAAAGTGTCCAGACATGCAATATGTCATTTTAAATGTCAACACTATCTAGATTACAAACAGTGCTTTGTTTGAAGAATACAGCAGCCCTGACAAACTTAAGTAGATCCTGACATCTGTGTTAGTGCCATTTGAGAGTATGTTGACATGATGGGACAGCTCATCTCTCTGTCTGTGAGTGGACACGAGTCGAGGGTACATGTGCTACAGACAACACGGACTGTATGACTTGGTAAATTGAGCCATCCTGAACCCAGACTGACTATTACTGATAAACATACTGGAGAGTTAAAGGCAGCATGTTCAATAGATCAGAAAGCCAAGCTTGTTCCCTACTATTATGCAAAGACATTACGTCAGTTAATGAGTGGAAATACCGTGTGTACGAGCCATACAGAAGCTATCAATGTACACTGAGTTAGCAGTTAATTAGGTAGTAACGCAATCCCTTACAACAGCCATGTTGTAAATCTAACCTTTGTCACCCATGTTCATTTTGCCATATTAATGTGTTAATTTAGCTCACTGTTAATTTTGAGGCTGTAATTAGAGGTGATGCATTAAGATAATATAATTCTTTATTAATCCCCCATAGGGGACATTTGGGACTGTAGATTAGACTGTATCATATTTAGAAGCCAACACGTCTTTGACACAGTGTGAACAAAAACTGAACAGCCTGATAATATATTTATTACAGGGCTGTTGTATTATATTGCATTAGTGGTGCACTTTATAAGCTGCTTAACTGATGTAAGTAAGCCTGTCCATTGATTAATTAATTATTAATAACACAACCCATTGAAGTGTACTTTCAAATCTCACTTCTATAAGTGGGTACAAAGCACCTCTGTAGAAAGTGAAAAAGTGTCTTTGAGCAAAACTTTAGTTCATTGCTCATTAGGAACTGTACTTCAGTCCTCATCCCTGCCAGGAAAAGCGAAAGCAAGAATATTAGAAAGTGGACCTGATTTGTATCCCCAATTCATATATGCGCTTGACAAGTTTCAGCAGAATAATAGAACTGAACTTCACACTTGTGACTCCTTTTTTTAGTGTAATGTGTAATGATCACCACAAGGGGGCGAACAAACATTATAATGAAAAAATCTGCAGTATGCTCCCATTAGTTGATTCATAATATTCCACTGACTCCATGATAAAATCATCACCACTCTTTTTAGGAGTCTTGTCTTGCTTGTATTTATGCTTATTTCCTGAACCACATACAAAAGCTCTCTGTATTTATGTCGAATGTTTCACGTGACTCTTCCAGATACAGATCATGAGATCCTGATGGGTCCTCTGACTTGACACTTGGGACATTTCTGATCGTGGTAAAATAGATGGTCTCATACATGAATGCTAACTGAAATGGAAAACTCCACCTGGAAGCTTTTAGATGGCACAAAAGCACACTTAGCATGTCATTCATGTGCCATTTACCAGTTCAGAATGGCAGCTATACTTCTCTCTCTCTCTTTGGAAAATAGACATTTTCACATCATAATAAATATAAAAGTGACAGATGTATAATTTTGTGCTTTTTGGCTCACAGAAAAAAGCAGGGTCACCTTCTCAAAATTCACTGGTCCAGAGGTCAGAACATCGATCCATCCATTTTCTCTATTGTTTATCCTCTTCTTTCCCACACCCCGTCTCTCTCACTAGTTTCTTTTCTCATGCTTGCTCACTGGCTCTGTAATCAGCCCTCTCAGCGATGGCCATTTTGTTTCTGTCTACCTTATCTCCTGTTTGCAGTTTCCCTCTCTGTCATTATTCTGCTATTAGCGTTTCATCCTGGGGCTAAAACACAGGACTCACACTGACCTTATAGTCACAGCTATGCTCAAAACGTCTGCTTTGCAAGATAACACACTAACGCCCCCCTCCACCCTCCTCGCTTGCTCTCTCCATCTCTCTCTCTCAAACACACATGCACACACAGAGAGAGAGAGAGAGAGAGAGAGAGAGAAAGAGAGCCACGTTCAAAACAATATCACTCACATACACCTACACATCCATGTGTGCGCACGCCCACGCATAGAAAGTTCTGGACACAATCACACAAACCTACAAAACATCTTCACACATAAAAAATCATTGTTTTCATTTTGCTAAAATGGCACAAAACAGTTCCTAGAGTTGCTGTGAAACCAACCAAACCTAAATGTTTCATTTCACCAAAGAACAGAGATGACAAGAAATCCAATTAAAGATTTAGACACACCTGAGTCTCTCTCTAATTCAGCTTTTTGTTATTGCCTTTCTTCTGCCATCACGATGGGAAGAGACAGAGGAGGCCGGAGAGAAAGAGAGGGAACATCTTATTATAATAATACTCCATTATGTCCAACATCCTAATTTAATTGTTCGCAATACTGTTTGAATGATACTTGAGCTGAGCTGAACAAGGCAGAGAGAGAGAGAGAGATATTCTACAAGACCGAGTGTATGTGGAAACCCTGTCCACATTCTGATGCCTGTTTCTGGTCTGAGTCTGTTTTCCATGGACTAAGCCGCTCAGTAGTTTCAGTCAGCTATGTTTTGGCGTGTCACAGTCAGCACACGTGTAAATAATACAGCTCATTATGACTGTTTTGCATTTAGCTGCTTCAGTAGACCTTTAAAACAACAGATGTTGTGACATGTCAAAGCAGGAAAAGAACAGGTGTAATTAATGGCTTCCATTGACTTGAGCCAATTTAGGGTTTGGTATCATGCATGTTGGCAGAGGCAGTGTTATTGATATTATACACAATAGCAAGCTTTCTAAACCTTTGTAGCCTCTGCTTTTACTGTATGTTTTTATTGTAAAGCATTTTCTAACTCTGTTTTTGAATGGTGCTAAATAATGCAGTTATTGTTATTATTATTATTATTATTATTATTATTATTATTATTATTATTATTATTATTATTATCATTATTATTATTATTAGTTTAGGGAAAACCCTTTATTATGTCTACATGACAATGCTCCCATGGGATCCAAAAAGAAATTCAAGTGTGTTGTGAAAGAATTTGTCTGGCCTTCACAGAGTCCTGACCTCAACCCCAACAAACACTGTTGGGATGAACTGGAACACTGACTTCAAGCCTGGGCTCATCATCCCAAATCATTGTCCAACCTCAGTAACACTCTTGTGGATAAATGGGAATCTCAGGTAAAATAAAACATGCTCAGAAGCGCGAAGGCTGTTACAGGGACATATCAATATCCATGGTTTTGGAATGGGATGTTCAACAATCAAGTAAAATAGGTGTCATGCTTTGTTGTCCACATACTTTTGGCCATGTTGTGTAATATGCTAATGTATTCTCTCATGGCATTGCACTGATAAGATATTGCGTGGTGATGGTTTCTGTGTCTTTTTTTCAAGTAGGATAAATTCCTGTGGTACCCTCACCCTAATTCTCTCTTGATGGATTTTGCACTCCCTTTTACCCCAAACCTCCTCCCTCTTTCCTCTAAGTTCCTCCCTCCCACCGTCTCAGTGAGCAGGTGCACAGTGACAGAGTCACTGGGCTGTGAAATCTCAGCTTCTTGAGACACGTTTCATGTCTCTCCTGTCCAAACACACACACACACAGGCACACACAATCGCACATTACGTTGTTTTTATCGTATTTTTCTTCAGCTCTTTCCTTTCTCCACCTCTCCTTTCTCATCTTTTCTCTCTCCCTGTGCAGAGATTGAGTCAACAATGTGTGATGTTCATGAATTTGCTTAGAGGAGAAAAAAAAAAAAGAAAATCAAACTACAGTGGAATGAAAAATCTATGCAGAGTTTCATTAGGTAACAACAGAAGGCTGTGTGTGGTCATGTTTGTGTGTGTGTGCACGCGTGTGTGTGTATGTGTGTGTGTGTGGGAGCACTCTGTGTGTCTCTCCTGTATATGTCTCTGACCACATCTACATCTTTAATGTCTGAGACTGAATAATGTATGAACCCCCTGGGCTGGAAGACAGACACACACACGCACACATGCACACATACACACAAAAAACACCTCTTTTACCGCTTCCATCTGCACAAATGTCATAAAGCACGGGCTGACAGTAAGCCATCAAAGAATGACCACATCATCCACAGTCCTGCACACCATCATCTTCACAAGTATCATAACCTAGATTTATCATCTGATCTGAGAGAACAAAGCACGACTCAAAGAAAACCAGCCTCTGATGCTCTTTTGACCACAGTGGCTTCTCTACTAACAACTTCCTGTTTACATGCTGCACACTTCCTGTCGAAGCCAACGCACAACTCATGTCACCTCTTTTTACTTGTCTGTACCTGTGTGCGCCTCTGCAGTTGACTGTCGAGCACGTCAGTTGCGCACGCCACATGATACACTGTGTTTGTCTGATGCAGTCATGCATGCTTCATAGCTCTAATTTGCCTTTCAAATATCTGCACACTGTCATCTTTTCCACATGCCCACACACACACACACACACATTCATCTTTTCGGCTGCCCATGAGAAGATGAAAATGTGAAGCTGAGGTCAAGGTTGGTTTCTACAGCAACTGTGCATATTGATACCGTGACCCACCTGACCATGAGGCTTCTCTGTAAGGAGCGTGGTAATAATATTAATACTCTCAAATTTGCTCATCCTGTCTGTGTTTACAAGACTTTTCATTCTCTCTCGCTCTCTTCGCTTTCCACCTCTTTAGGAGAATGGTTGACAAAATGAGGAAAAAACCTGAATAACTGAGTTGTGACACATCACAATGAACGCAGATGCTTCCATACAGGACACTGAACGGCTTGATGAGCATGAAAATAATGTGAATCATATGCTTTGCTGCAAATAGATTTCAATATGGTCGAGCACCTATGCATGGTATAAGCCTGACAGGTATCTTTTGGAAGAATAATATTCACTCTTGCAGTAAGATTCAGAGACTTGTAGAATGTCCAACGAAGGATTCTGAAGCAGTTCTGGTGACATCTTTGATTTGTCAGTGTGTCTTTATGTAGATCCAAAGCTGCAGTGGTATCTAAAACAAGCGCACCAACCAACTTCCCCCTCTTCAAACACCTTCAATCACACATAATCATTCTGAGGAAGAATGTTTTTGGGGGTCTTTCCTGACAGAGAGAGGATCCACCCACCTCCACAAATCATCCAGAGTGGGGCATTTAAGGTGTGTGTCTCATGAAAACCACGTTACCTCGCAGCATCAATTTACAGTCCTGAGCTAACCCCTGCCAGGAATGTGAGTGAAAACTCTCTCATGAGTCACTACTGTACAAGCAAGCTGGAGCGGCTCCCGTGTGACGCCTGCAACAAAGGAAGAAACATGGGAGAAAGGAAAACACACACACACACACACACACACACACACACACACACACACACACACACACAGGGCTGATCTGCATATATTTCTTTTGTTAAAAAGAACCTTTCCTATTTGGATTTACAGCATCAGTCATATTCTATAGTGAGTTAATAATGACCTTACAGTTTGTTTCTGTTTGTTTTTGTTATGTTTACATGCGACCAGCAAAGCATCCATACATCTTTTCATCTACATTGCTGCAGTAATACGAACCTATAATCCTTCTAACCTTTATCATCGGATTGTGTAATGTCTTTATTTATAAGAGGTAATCAGTCGAAGACACTTTGGTGGCCTGATAACAGCCCACGGTGCGCTATCATGACTGTTCAGTGAGGAGAGCGAGAGAGAGGGAAAAAAAATAAAAAGACAGAGCCTAGGGGGCGCGCACGATGTGCCATGCGCGCTCCCGCTTTCTGCTGCGCACAGACAGCCGGTGCGGAGAGAGAGAGAGAGAAAGAGAGAGAGGAAGGGAGGGAGGGAGGAGAGGCTTGCTATTACTAGTGACAGAAAACGGCAGCGAGCACATACAGTCTGGAGAGCAGAGCAGTGGATGCGACAAGGTAGGAGCCAATACAAACACACCTCCGCATCATCACACCCGCAGCTGACGGTCAGTATCGATGGCTGATGCGGACTGAATCGCTGGTGTGTGTGTTGTTTTTTTTGAACGTCCTGCAGCCCTGATCCCGTGTCCTCTCTCTCTCTCCCTCTCTCTCCGTGCTGTTGTTGTGTGTCCGCAGATGCTGTGCGTCGCCTTGCTGTGCGTGTGCGCCGTCGCCTCCGGACGAGTCTCCGCGCGCTCCGACAGCGGCAATTTTTTGGATGATAAGTGGCTGGCCGGGAGATGGGATAAATTCAGAGATGTGAGTAATATATATCCTGGCCTGTGTTATCACCGTCGCCCCCCTCCTCTCCTCCTCCTCCTCCTCCTCATTATCTCATTGAACCCCCTCCTCCCCCCCTCCCTCTTTGGTGTGTGATCATGCGCTCCTGGTTTTGTGTCCAAAGCGACGCGTCATGGGGCCCGTGCTGCTGTTTGTCACACGTTCATCACCTGCTCCTCTGAGGCTGTAAATACACTTACCATACTGGGATCCATGCCTGAGACTGTGTTTTCCAAGATAGGAGTCTTTGCTTTTTGCAGAGGCCTCAAATGCACATCGCCTGGCTGTACAAATGAGTCCCAGAAAGGGGCCTAATTATGGCCAGGTATGAGGCCTGGATGTGCTGTGAGTAAACACCAGAGCTGCACAGATTCAAAATATGCTTTATCCATTATCCTCATGCCTGTGTGTGTAAAATAGAGATGCAATGCTAATATCACAACAAAAGCACAAGGCCCCAGTTGGGAATATGTAACAGCATATTAGCACAATGAGAAAGACTACAAAGTAGAGCAAGTCCATTGTAAACTAAGAGACACACTGTGAGTCCCTGTGGGAATATTAAAGAGATATGTCTCAGTGGCTTTTGTTGAGGCCTACATCTGAGTCTCCTCTCCAGTGGTCTCGTCTCCCCGGCAGTGTAGCACTGATTGTGTTTGAACTGATCCGGCTGATTGTGCCGCTGCTGTCAGCTGCCATTACCCTGACATGTTTCTATAAGGTGAGTAATGCAGCCGCTGATTGTCGAGGCACACGCCGTGAAGCTCAGCTGGCTCTCGAGGCTGGAGCCCTGAGTGTTTTCAGTGAAGCCCAGAATCTTACCTGCGCAGGGTTTTTTTTGTAGTAACTTGTGATTATAGCTAGATAGGAACCAATGAAACCAATGTGTTTTGAACAAGAGCCCCTTCTCTACTGTGTTGTGGTTTTGTTCATTCCTCAGAGCATCAACCCGGTTTCTCCAGTGCACTGCTTTTTATGTTCTGATAGTCAGGCCACCAATATGAAGTAAAGTTAAAACATCACAGGGCAGCATCCTGTAACTAAACTAAAGTGTGAGTCATTCAATTTGCTAACTTTACCTCATAGTATCAAAGCTGGAAGCACATTTTGTGTGTGTATTCCTGTATATGAACATGCCTTCCATGACTGGAAGCATGTTAGAAAGCCTGGACATTTATGCTTAAAAAAAGCCAAATTCTGTAACCCATAAGGTTGCGTGACACAAATACTGTATGTTTATGGTATGAATCCGAGCCATAACCCAGAAAATCCTGTTCAGGTCACAGAATCTGATGGGTCACAGAATCTGGTGTAACGCCGGCAGTTGTCCAACCAGCAGAGCACCTACATGCCGCTTCCTCCAGATCCCAAACAACAACAAGTGCTGCCAGATGAGAGAACCCCACAGGCGTTCCTTTATTACCCAGTTTGTTCATACACTGGCAGCTGATACTAACCATTAATTTATTGGCTCTTATTTCAAACACAGAATGGCTAGAATATGTGCTCAATGGATGGAGGGAGCATTTTGTTGTGCTGTCCATAAAATCTGACCATTGCTTGGGTTAAGCCTCAGTGGCTTTTTCAAATTATGTCTGTTTTTCTAATTGAATTTCTTACCAGATGATAAACCACCTGAAGTTGACTGACTTGAAATAATGGTCACTTCAGTCAGATTACAAGCTTGGATGAGTTTCTTACACATTGTTTAAAACATGGCTTTGTTTTGATCATTTTCATTCGTTTAAGGAGACAACAGCTGTTTTTTTTTTGGTTTTTTTTTTACAGTTATCTGGGCATAATAATAATAATAATAGTCAATTTATACTTTCATGCTTGTGTAGATTGAAATAGTCATTGATTAACATGTGACCCCAGACTCATTCAAATATTTCAGTGCCAAACCCTCAGATCTTCACTCCTCTAGAAGATTCACTGTAGTCATGCTTTCTGCTGTCACATCCTCATGTTTGTTCGACATCAGCCTTTCAGTATATGTTAGGAAAATGTTTATTTGTACAGCAGTGTGACCTTTACCCACATTTAGGCATCATGCACTAAGATGTTTTTAGCTTGTAACGGCTTATCATCTGGAGACGAGATAAAATACAGGGGAAATCATGACTGTTGTTTGGGAGTGAATGTCTCAAATTATGAAAAGGACTAGAATTCAAAGTAAAAAGTTGGGTTAAGTCTTTCTGTATATTTTGAACAATGTAGGTTTCAGGCGGAGCGTATTTGTTAGAAGCACATCTTGCCTCTAACCACAGATTGCGGTAAATGGGTCCACACAAGCAGAAGTGATTTGTACATGCTCGCACTTGCACTCGCTCAGACACACACAGATGTATGCACATAACCATGTATGCACATATATATACACACAAATTATGAGACACAGGTTTTTTGTCAGGGAGCTGTACTTTTGAGCGTGCTGCAAAAACAACAGGGTTAACATAATGCACCAGAGAAAATACACTTTTCACTCACACCAGCTTTAATGAGTGGTTTCACCACCATGTGTTGAAGCAGGATTTTACTGTGAATTAGAGCCCTTGATATATTCGATGTCAGACAAAGAGAGAGAGAGACAAAAGCAGGAGCAACTTTCTCCTTAATTTTCCAAGATAAGTCATAGTGCTGTGTTTTTAAGAGATGTTTTCTTGTTTCATATGCAACTTGAAACAGGATTTTTCTATCTCTCACTTTCCCTGCCTGTCAGAGTTAAGCGTGTGAACCCATCGGCTCAGGTGGACCCATGTGATACACCTCAGGTCGAACTATTTAGCAGGATTTGGATTATGCAAATAGGGTGTCGGAACCGAATGCCGGAGTGGAAATGTGATTGGTTGTGATTGCTGCTCTTTGAGATATATACAGTGAGACAAAGATTGACCAAGAGGTTTGTGTGTGTGTGTGTGTGTGTGTGTGTGTGTGTGTGTGTGTGTATGTGTGTGAGAGAGAGAGGTGAGAGAGCTTGGTGACTGTTTTAAAACAGAGGTCTATAAATACCCCCAAAGCACCACACTTAACCTAGTCAGATAGATAGATAGATAGATAGATAGATAGATAGATAGATACCTGGGAGGGAGGGGCAGGGTAATGAGAGTAGAAAGGAAAGATGAAAGCGAGTGGAGTGACTGGCAGTGAACCGAAGACTCCGTGTGCATTCAAGTCTGTGTTTTAACCTTGAGGCTCAGGCAAGAGATGGAGGTGGAGCACACAAAGCATTATCTGCTCTGTGTACATATATGTGTGTGCCTTTCATTTCCTGTTTTAGTGCCGTGTCCCAGATTGCCTGTGTGTCACCAGCGTGTGTTTTTGCATTCTTTCACACAGGAATCAGTACATTATATAAAGGCATTCAAGTAAATAGCAAAATAAACAGTGACAGTTTCTCTTTGCATGATTGTTTCCAATTAGCCTTATATCACCACTATGTGTAATTGTGGCATGTATTTATAGTTACAGTAAAGTAATATATTATTGACTGCAACATTTTCAGGTTAAACCTGTTGTGTTTAGGCTATAACAGTTTTTAAAGATGGCTGAAGTAAAGGATGAAGATAAGGTGGGCAATACTCCTGCAGTCTCATTTAGTTCTATATGTTAGTTCTATTATCTAGATAGCCAGACGCGATGCCAATGTGATTGATACAGTCTCACATAATGGAACACGTGAATCCAAATACTGTCACACTATTGTCACGCACCGCACACACTGTATAGAGGTTACAGCTCGAGGGGCCAGTTAGCACACGAAAGCTCCAACTGCTACTTTTGACACATACACGACACTGCCTGCAGATCGTGTAAATTGTGCTTCTGAGTTACATATAGATTTTTTTTGTTGTTGTTCAGGAAGCGAAAAGATCTGCCTCACAAATGACCTTTTTAATGAGCTGCAGTTGGTTTTACCTCTTTTTCTGTTCAACATAGAGAGTTTACTAATTGGTGATTTATGCTTCACTAAAGTAAAACATGTTGCAGCAAACAAACAAAGTCTTAAGTAGAAATGAATTTTACTCAATGTTAACCCAATGCTGGTAACTTTACTTACAAACTCAGAAATGGATTTTTTTTTTCTGTTGCTTAAAATGACCTTTGACTTCAACACCAATCTATAATGTGATTATTTATCATGCTGGTACTTTATACACAAGTTTGGGTATCTTTACTCAAAATATTAGCATTATCCTACACTCAAAGACACAGTATTTATAATTATACATGTTCTCTCAGAACTGCGCAATGCACATACTTTTTTTTCTGTTTTTATTCTGTGTCAAGCCTTGCTTTACTGTGTTTAAAATTTTACATTTTAGGCATGTACTGTCACTTTCATCTTTCAGCAAGAGCCATAAGTGGGTCTCCTGCTAAGTGCACTAGATAGGATCTTGGCCGCTGATTTACTGTAAGTCCTGTTAGGGTGGCTGGAGAGGCCTGGGGCTCTCTTTGCTGCACTATCTCGGGTTTTTTAAGACATTCTGCTCCTTTTGCCGGGCCTTTGGCTGGCTTTCAGCTCTGCCACAGAGTAAAGTGAGATAAGCTGAGGAGGAAGATTTAACAATGAAAGGAAAAACACAGTGAAAGGGTGAATGAATGATGTGTGATGAAGAGCATGGCGCTCAATCGTACAGTATAGGAATAAATTAATATCTCGCTCCGACCGGCCCCATTAGAGTAGATTGCGCCTTTTCATCCACTTCACCCCATGTCTCTCTTTTTGTGTGTTTTTACCGTGCATGTCCGTCCTGCGCTGTTTGTGTTGTGGAGGGTGAATGATGTAGGGGAGGTACAGAGCTTGAGGCCTTTTCCACTTCAAAGCACCTCAGTGTGTATTTGTGTGTGGTTGCGCGTGTGTGCATGCGACAAGCTTGAGCAAGACGAGCCGAGCCAGTACAGTGAAAACATGCACATATTTCTCCTGTTGGAAGTTAGGCGGAAGGCAGCAAGGAGCCAGGAAAGGTAAGGAAGCCATTAGGATGTAATTAGTGAGGATGATCTGTGAAGGTCTGAAGTGTAGGTGAGAAAACAACTTGTCAGAAGCAACATATTCATGAGGACTTATTTAAATAGACGTGCAGATAAAACCGCACTAAATCAGTATGCACACTAGCAAATTAGGACGTTAGCCAACGGAGCCGAATGCACACGCTGTTGTGTTAGTTTGCGCACATGAGAAAAAAAGACCGTTATAACTGTAAGGGAGAGAGAGGAATAGAGGTGGAAAGAGACGGAGAGATAAATTGAAAAGTTGCTATTTTTAGAGCGCACTCAGGAGGCCATTAGACCTATTGTTGAATTTTGGGTTTTCTGTGTTTTTTGGAAAGTGGGTGGCTGGTTGCATGTGCAATGAAGTGCATTCATGCAGTTATTTGATGTTTTGTAGTGCTGACAGATTCTGGCACTACAGTCAGTGGTGTGGTGATAAGTTTGTTTGTTTATACTGTGTGCGGATGTGCACATGTGCGTGCTCTTCTGCGCTAGTGTGTATGCGTGTGTGTGTTTGTGCGCGTGCTTGTGTGCGTCTGTTGATTCCATTAAGGAATCAGACCGCAAGCACTTTGTTGTCTTGACTGGTCTAGAGGGCCTGGCCCCCATAATGCAATGTTCTCATTATTCAGTCTTCATGGTCTGCAGTGCTAGAGGGGAACCATCCTGAACAGAAACAAAAGTGCCTCTCTGTTCGGCTTTATCTTTGCTAAGCTCTCAGTATGTGGGTTTTATTCATATGAAGCTGTTAACGTACTGTGCGTAATTCTAAACAAAAGAAACAGACAGAGCCACTGTTGAGTTTTCTCTTATTGTAACATGGAGCTTTGCAGAAGCGGAAGATAGAGAGGAAGCGGCGATACAATGAGGAATGAAGAGTCTGTCGTGAAGATGCAGAGGGTCAGAAAGGGCCAGAAATGAAGTTCAAGAAGGAGAAATTAATTAGAGCGGAGAGAAAGCAAGAGTTGACCCTGTTCACCTCATTGAGTGCAAGGAAGTGAGACAGAGGGAGACAGAGCTGACAGTTAACGTCGTGCTTCTTTAAAAATAAGGATCCTGCGGTCAACAGTGTCAGAGTGTAAGGGTTTGGGACATACATGCACTTTATGTACACACACACACACACACACACACACACACACACACACACACATCAAGATACGTAGATATCTAAATTCAGTCCGCTGTGGCAAAAATCAGTAACATCTTCAGAATCAGTTCAGGCCAGTTGAAGGTTGTGGGTATTACTGTGTAAAAGTAACATGCAACCAATGAAGCACCATGTATATTGATACATGTAAAGGTGTAACAATTCATTCAGTGTATTGATGCATTGAAAATAAATCATGCAAATTCACTTGCACTGATATGCCAAAAATAGAATTTCTGACCTTTTGTCTCAGCAACAGTTAAGCTGAGATGTTTGAGTCGAAAATACAGTATTTGCAAACACACAAAAAAATGCATCAGTGTCGAGAAATGTAGGTCAGTAGCTGTCTATTTCCTCCACGGGTGACAATACGGGAAACTGCATCTCACAAACAGGCATGGCAGAGAAGTCCAAGGTGTAAATCTGTTTTAGCTGTTTGAAGAAAAATTGACAGCTTGTTTAAAAAAAAACTGTAAACTTTGCTAAGCTGCAAAAAACAGGAAGACTGCAGGAAGATTTCATCTATGCAACCACGCTTCAACCATCGCTGAACCTTTTTTTGCATGTGCCTTGAACTTGTCAAGTCAGAGACAATCTCAAGTAGCACAGTACAGCATAGTTCACTTGTACTACTCTATCTTTATGAAAATACTTGCACAAATACACACACCCTACCTCTGTCAGTATATTGTCTTTTTTGGTGGATATATGGTACAATTGTGCAGACTGGCTCATCATTTGAATCTAATTGAAAGCCAACAATTCACACCTCTACTGGGACTCCTGCTCTCAATGCTCATGTGTGTTTTTGAAGTTCATTTTCTAAAGTGCATTTCACATCATTGTTCTATAGTTTCTTACTGTGTCGTAATTGATAACTGACTTGTGATTGATGTTATTATGTCCTACCTGTGTCGTGTCTGTTTATACCATCCATCACCCTAGTAAATGCTATATGCACAGATGAGAGAGCCAATTGTGCGCTGGGTAATTATTGAACTGTACATCGAAGAGAAAGTTCTGAATTTCACTCTATAATTGAATTTGATGCAACCTATTGGTGGTGATTTGCACAACAGTGAAATGTGCAAATCTCCAATTAATTAGGCGGATAAGACACTCCTCTCTGCTCAGCTGCACTGTGGGATTTATGCTGATAAGACAAGATTTTTCTGTCTCCCCTGTTCCCTTCCTGTTTGTTCTGGCATATAGAACTGAATGAGTCACACACATACACAAACGCATAGAGTGAAAACACACACACACACCAAAAGACAGAGATGATGAATGTTTCATTTTCTGAGTGTAATAACTAGGTACCAAAGCTTCATGTGTGCAGTATTTCGACAACAATAGTTCAACGAACTAACTCAGTAAATTAAGCAAGTACATGTATACAATTTTGACGTGCAGTTATTCTATTATTAAATGACAATTTTTTGACTGATGTGATAAAGCGAATAAGATTTTTTTTGACAGAAAAAGAGAGAGCACGGTGCAGTGTTGGGTTTGTATGAAGCCAGAGACCAGAGACAGAACCGAGAGCAAACCAGAGAACAAGCTCTCTGAACGCACACAGCGCTCTATTTCTTAAGCTCCTTTTACATTTGCATCATAAGCCAACAACCCCTGGGTGTGTCTCCTTCTTGTCCTTCTATTAAAAGCAGGCAAATCACTCACCTCTGTGCAATCCTTATTCAGCCTGTTGAAGCACACCCACAGGCGACGGATTGAACTGCCTGACTATATGTAGAAACGTTTGAGCAGTTCACTTTCAAACCATGTAGGAAAAGAAGAAAGAAGAAAGCACTTTCTTTTTATATGGGAAACAGAATTATTTATAATTAATATGATTTACATTTGCATTTTCTTATTTGAGAAGGCAGTAGACTTTCTGTATACACAGACATATGAGGACTCTGTGAATATTCCCCATAACTCCCAAAGTATCACATTTTCCCAGGAAGTCTCTGTATTTTCCTTGAGTGGGGATGATTCAGCTTTTGATTAAATTTGTTTCTTATTGGATTCTATATTTAAGATCCAATCTGTAACAGCTATGTGGCAAAGATTAGAGTCTGATTCAAAAGATTAAATGAAGATCATGTTACCACCTTAACGTGCATCCCAGTACAAAATGTGCCACTTAAACATAGGTTTTCTTTGATGTTAATGAAGACTTCAGTCAATCAGATGCAGTCAGTGCAGTAAATTAGGCTCCAAAAAATTATTTATGTATTTCTGCTCTGCAATGAAATGCGATTTTACTGGCTCTAAAAGGGTCTTTTTCAAACACAGAAAAAAGCCTGTCAGTAATTGCAATCCACTTCAGATTTCATTTTCATGACCTAAACCCGCAAAGCCTGAAAAGCTGCTATTACTTTCACATCTTCGAACTGTCTCTCTCTGTTAAGAGTTTGTATGCCACACATGGTATAAATTCTAATATATCCAATATGAGTATAATAAGCAGCACATGCACACACCTTAAGTCACACGGGCCCCTTTTTTATGCAAATGACGCTCTAGAGCTGGTGTCGTAACATCAACTCCATCAACTGCATCTTGTCTAAATAAATGCATGCTCCACGTGTTTGTACTTGATGTTGTGTTGGTGTGTGTGTCTCTTAGTTTATTTCACTATGCCGTTTTCATTCAAAAAGAAAACCCTAATCTAAGTGAATTCCTCCCGTTCTCTCTCTATCTTTATTGCTTTCTCCTAAAGGAAGTGGAGGTTTGTATGACTGCTTAATTATCTGTCATGTATTATTTACTATATGTCGTTTGAACAGTATTTTTTTTTTTATATAATTTTTTTTATTGCTTAACCTTGTTTCAGGAGCCGGGAACATGGACTCCATCCAAGCCCTTCGATCAAGGTGGGTGTGAAGATGAGAGCCTCGAGTGCTGTTGGCTTTGTGATTAAAAAAAAAAAAAAAAAAACACTAGAAAAATGAACTCATACTATTATAAACCCGAACATATCTTGAAAAGTGGTATTTCATAAATCGAAAATCTTAAGTTAAAATCTTCATGTTTCTCAGTTGAATTTTGTCTGTCCCCTGAAACATCTTTTGTACACATTTGTGAGACTTGGACAGATATTAACATTCACAACACTTGACCTGTTGGTGTATATGAGTGTATATTGTGTTCGTTATTTCCAAGCCCACATGACACCAACCAGTTGACTGTCTGTTCTTTGATCATCTCATTTCCCATTGTATTGACAGACAGCGATAAGCTCATACACACATCCAGACACACGGGGACACGAACGCATTCACTCTCACTGATCGCTGTGACCTCAAACACACTCACACACATACATCCACACGCGCACAGACATGTCAGGGAAACAATAGCATTAGATAGCGCGTTGGAGGATGGAGGCAGGATAATCTGCCAAAGCTGCTCAGGGATTACTGTAAGGTTCTTTTAGAGCAGAGGTCATTCACAAACTGTTCTGAGATCAGTCGAGGGCCTTAGATCCTGCGCATAGGTGCCACGCTGAAGGCTGACGAGTGGTCAGAAACAGCCTGCCTGTCTTTACTGACAAAGATCACACTCTCGGCCTGAGATTCAGATCTACAGTCAGCTCTCACCTTAAAAGGCAGATACGGCCCTCAGCTGTGGGATCTGATACCAGATCAGTTCGAGGGTCTCAGTAAGAGCACGCCTGAGACTGGCAGTCAGTGCAGGCTGATGTAAGGTCAGAAGAAGCCTCTATAAGCAGTTCCATCTGTTTTTAGCTGTAAGGATACTTAATGGTATTATGGGTTCAGCTTGAGAGACGCGTTGGCAGTGTACTGTAAGTGAACAGACAGTGGCTGGAATTAACACACACACACACAGATGTCTAACGCCCGTCCACGTACAGTAGCTCGGATCTGTAAACATTAAAAAGAAGTGCATGTTCTCACTAGGAATAATCAAGCTTAGGTTTCAAAGAACAAATGGAAAATGTAACCTTGGATGATTTTCTCTCTGTTTATGCTTGTGGTCTTTCTAGGAAGCTCTTTGCACACACCTATACAATACACATATATACACACTTAAAAGAGTTCTCATTCTGTTTTTCTGTTTTGTGTTTTTAGGCCTTGATCCAGCCAAAGACCCGTGTCTTAAGATCAAGTGCAGTCGCCACAAGGTGTGTGTGGCCGAGGATTATAAGACTGCCTCTTGTGTGAGCCAGAGGAGAGTTAGGTAAGCACGCTCTCACACACGCATTCACTTGGCCTTTTGAACAGGCATACGTTTCAAAGCCATCCCTCAAATTTGCATTCAGGTGTTTTCACGACAATGCAAATGTAACATTGGATTAGGAGCAAATCAGATCTCTTCATTACTTCCCATTTGTTTTTCTCCTCCCTCGGTTTTTTTCCCCCTGCTCACTTATTCATGCAGCATGATCAGCAACAGCACCAGAGGGGTGGCTGTTTTTCTGTTTTTCCAGCTGGTCTGCTGGTTGCCTGGCTCTCTTGTGGCTGTTGTGTGACATTACTTTTTAGTCCAATTACCCCAGCATTGGCACCGCCTTACAACGGACACAAAGTCCTGCCAAGAGATATGAATGGGCTTTGTATATATATGTGTGTGTGTGTGTGTGTGTCTGTCTGGGACACTGCAGACCGGACAGAGGACAGTAACGCCATACTGACCTCGTTTCCCATTCTTACCAACAACACAATTACCACTACACAGTGTAAGCAAATCAGAAAATAATCACACATAAATCCTAATCCTTGTCTCTTCTCTGAAATTGATGTAAGAACAAGAAAATACATCAGTGATACAAAATGCTTCGGAAACATTTTGGGAGGATAAACAGCGTTTGGAGACGATGACAAATGACGTTATATTTTCATGTGCATACAGTCAGATGTTTTGTGTGTGTGTAAAATAAGTGTTTTCCTCCTCTCTAGTTTTAAAGATGCCAATTTGTACCAGAGCCCGGGGTCAAAGTGCAAACCCTGCCCTGTGGTCCACCCATCTCCTGTCTGTGGAACTGACGGCCACACCTACTCCACCAAGGTACCCACACACACACACACACTCACCTTATCTCTCATCTATAATAGAGACAGCTGAGGACACACAGCTTCACTGCACCTTGATGAGACACACATCCTGATTTCACTTCCTCTTCTGTCTCGTCCCTTCTGTCTCTGTCTGTGCGACTCAGTGTAAGTTAGACTACCAGGCATGCATCACAGGGAAGAAGATTGCTGTGAAGTGCCCCGGCATGTGTCCTTGCCCCTCTCAGCCTGAACAGAGCTCCGCAGAGAAGAAAGGTACAAGGGTCTGCACACATGGCTGCACACTGCAAGCTAGGACACCTCGCAGAAGAAACAATAAATTCTCCTCAATTAAAAAGTCTTCCATGGCGCCCCTGTTAAAGCCCCTCCTTGCAAGCTAAATCCCCTCTGCCCTGCTAAAGTGTCTTTCAGCATGACACTGAATCCCTACAAGTTACAGGGATGCTGTGCTATAGCTGACTCCGATCTCTCATCTCCACAAGGCAGGGGGGGTCAATAAAGCACCACTTTATCATCATTAATCATTAGCGTTATTGTTCCTCAGTGTGCAGTGAGTCGGACCTGAAGGAGGTGGTGAGTCGTCTGAGAGACTGGTTCAGAGTGCTGCACGAGAACGGCAACCACAAGAGAGTCAAGATCCAGAAGCCAGAGAAGAACAGTGAGTCACGTGGCATTAACAAAAATCAGTCACTGTTAAACTGAGACACCTGGATGCGTCTGCCCCCTCTCATTTTTTCACCCTTTCGCTAGCAGAGTTTGAGGTCGGGGCGTCACCGATTTGTAAGGACCCTCTGGGCTGGATGTTCTCCCGGCTGGACACGAACTTCGACCTTCAGCTGGACCAAGCGGAGATCAAGAGCCTGTACCTGGACAGGAACGAGCCCTGCTCCGACGTGTTCTTCAAATCCTGCGACACCCACGCGGACAAAGTCATAACCAGCTCTGAGTGGTGCACGTGCTTCCAGAGGTACACAGGTACGGGATCTCTGCTCAACCACATGCAAAGACAAACACTTAAAATGTTGATGTACATGCAAACACAGATGTCAGTCACTTTCAGTCTCTGTGTGTATGTGAGACTCTGAAAGCAAAACTCTGATCTCTTACAGTAATTGGATCTTATATTCAGTTTTATGTATCATTATATTATATATCATTATGATTGTTATACTTATTCTAGTTGTGATCATACACTGTATTTCCACTGCATTAAGGGATTATTATCTACACTGAATGTGCACTTCCAGTTTTGCCTCCAAGTGGTTTTAAAAATGGCTTAGCTATTGTTTTGTTTTACGACCTGTGTGATCACATGTGTCCGCTGTCCCTTAATACTTTGTTTTAGCAAGTTTGCTGTGTTCCTCAATCTGAGCAGTTACTGTGGTGAGCTCCGAAAGTCAGACGTCAAAGTCACAATAAACCAAAACTTTTACCAAACAAAACTTTTTTACATTTATAAACTGGCTTCTACAGACAAAGGAATAATAGACACCTTCCATTTAGTCAGAATGGCATATTGTCCCTTTGCATGTGCAGAAGACATTACTGTAAAATAGAGTGAAATGCAACACAATACACTGCATTAAAATGCCACAGTGTGAGGATGACAATTAGTTTTTTCTGGGCATAAAGAAACAGTATTTCAGATGAGTCTCTGCAGCTGCACTTTTAAAAGCAAAGGCAGCAGGATAACAGACATCACGACGAAAGCAGAAAGTACACAAAGGAGAAAAAGTTCTCACAAACAGATGCTTTCCCCAGAAAAGAAGCAGACTGCTGCAGATTGTCCCTTGTCTCTCCTTTTCAGATTCTCCTTGTAAAGCAGAGCTGTCCAGTATCAACAAAAAGCAAGCAGGAAAGAAACTGCTTGGTGAGAAACACACACACACACAAAAGCACAAATACACATGCAAACTGCAATGCCCTAATTCATTGTGTGTGTGTGTGTGTTTTGGCTTGCATGTGTAGGTCAGTATCTGCCATCCTGTGACGAGGAGGGCTACTACAGGTCCCACCAATGTCACAGCAGCAGCGGCCAGTGTTGGTGCGTGGATCGCTACGGCAACGAGGTGGCCGGCTCGCGCTCCCATGGCCCTGCAAACTGCGGTAGGTAAAACTCCGAGGAGGAAACTGAGGCATCGTGTCTGTGTTTGTGAAAGAGAACAGAGCTGATTTGGCATCATGGAGAAAAAATTCATAGGTATTACAATCAATGTTCTTTTTTTATTTTGTCATTTACCACAGTGTATTTGTCTCATAAAACTGTTGTGGGACTGTTTTGTGGAAAAGGCTCATTTGCTTGTCTCATAAGCCTTTTTATTTTAACTACTACTTTGCACATTTCAAGTAATCCTGTACTGCATACTTTCATACATTCCTACATGAATACTATGTAGTACAGTATATTGCTCTTTCATTTAAATATATATTGTACATTATGTTACAGTAGGTTTTCATATTGTATTGTAAATTTAATATTTTCTATTTATGCTTCTGACTACTTGTTTCATATCTTTCTTTGTGTTTCTACATGGTTTATTTTTGTCATAAGCCTAAAGCTAATTGAGAATAAATCTAATTCTGTTTCTATCTCTTTGTTTAATTTGAAGCTGCATCCAGCAGCCAGTTAGTTTAGCTTAGTACAGAGACTGGAAACAGGAAGTCTGACTTTGTGCAAAGGTGACAGGTGAGACCTCTCACCAGCTGACAAATGTTGTTTAAGTGTGAAAATGACTCATTGTGGTTAAAAGGCACTTATGTGTTCTTGCACTTGTTTTCCGTCCTGTGAGGCTGCCAATGGTACATTCAGTGACTGTGCAGACATGAAAGTTGTGTCAACAGTATTTCGAGTCCCCGAACTCCTCCTATAATTATAAGATGCGGTTCATTCTCTGTTTCCAGGCGTGATCTTGGAGTCTTCTGGAGACCTCGGCAGCGGAGACTCGCTGTTCACCGACGACGACGAAGACTCCTTTGTCCTCAACGACCAGGGCGGGATGGACGACGAGGACGACGAGGACGAGGATGATGACGACGACAACGACGAATATCTGTCGTAATTTTGAAAAAGAAAATTGAAAAAAAAAAAGATAAAAGAGAAAACTGTTTGTTTGGTCAAACTGCACGTTTCTAGGTGACTCCCCAGGCAGATACTTAATCGTACTAACAGCCTATGGACTACTCTCTGTGTATTGTTTGTTCATTAGTAAGAAAAAAAACAATATTCCTGGCAAACCTTTATGATTTCTCTTCCTCTCTAAGTATAAAATATGGTTAATGGCACTTGTTCACTTGTGTGTCAGCCAACCAGAGAACATGACAAGGACTTATCGACCACCAATCCAGCGCTTTGGATTTGGTCACGTGTGCAAAGACCTCTCCCTTCATTGGACAGTCCATGTCTTCTAGTGTGTCCTGTCCTTGTGCAGCACTCTGATGCCTGAGTGTGTTGATGCCTGAGGCACGATGTTAAAGAGATTTCCCCTTCCTCATTCCTTCATCCTCTTCCTCCCCCCCCCACCCTTTGACTCCTTATCAAATGTTCCTGTGTATAGGTGGGATGTTGATATGATGTAGATAAGAGAATATTGCACTCTTTAGGTTTCTTTTGATCTTGATTTGTAACTGTGACTGTAACTGTGTGGAAAAACAAGATAAGATTTAGACATGCTTCATTAGGAGAATTAAGGCAAAAAAAAAAAAGAAAAAGAAAACACAGTGTGAGTTGGATAACAATCAGAACCGACATGCTCGCTGTTTTCACAGAGACACAAATCGAGTCAAATCATCTCAAAGGCTCAGCAACAAGGAAAGACAAATTACTGCTTGGCCGGTGGTGTTCGGGGGAAAATATTATTATTATCTATTTTTCTAATCCATTGTCGGATGAATACAGAAGATGAAACAGATTTGTCGTAGCATGTCTAATACTGCGTGATGTTGTTTCAGTCTGTAGAACCAGAGGCTAAACCTTTGTGGAACTGGAAAATATATATAATGGAGCTGGAGGGTGGAAAAATCTCCCTCAAGCATGTACAGATGAAACTGCACTTGCATAGTTATAAACTTCTCGAGCCACAAGTCTATGTGGTTAAAAAAAAATAAAATGTTTACTACATTTAATACGTCAGAAAGAAAAACCTCGTCGCAGCTCACGTTGATGAAAACGCAGAGTTTGGTGTTTTAAATTCTTGACCTTAACGTGATTTGAACACACGGTGCGACAGAGTAAATCTCTTGCACAGTAGTGAAACCACAGAGCCATGCAGACCTGTTCCAAATGTCTGGCAGGGGATGAAGGGTAAGGTGTGCCTTTTACTGGTGAGGACAGATGGTGGGAATAGTGGGAGAAGCATGCTTACTGGACCGACTTCAGCTCACTCTTCACGCTGCATAAGAGCGGCTTCACTGTCAAGCTCGGATACTGTTTGGGTTTTGGTATGGCTTGTGTTTTGGGTCTCTCTTATGACGGTGTTAAATAGGCCATATTTCCGATCTTTTGATTTGTTACATAGGATAGCTAGAATGTAGAGAAGCACAGATATACTTAACAGTTAAGGCATAAAAACACTTAGATTCTGCCGGATTTGAAGATGGTTTATATATTAGTACACTGGCTAGAGGAAGCTTTGGTTTAGACAGCTTTATATGAAAAAAGATCATCTTACAGTGTTTTGCTTTTACTTTGTCTCAGAAGCTTGATTTGTACCCGATCTGCTCTAACTACTTATAGTGTATATCTGTCAGGGTTGGAAACTGATCCCAGATTTGTGTATTCTTGATAAGTCCTGTGACCATTTATGCAGACCTGGGATTTGCTGAGCTCCTATGTTAATTTTCACTTATTAATCTGCCGTCTGGCTTAATTTTGATTAAAATATCTGTTGAAATTCCATGTTAAGACCTGAAAAGTGCCATCTAACTGTTCGTCTTTATTTTTTTGTTTTTTTGTTTTTTTTGGGGTTTTTTTTTGCTCCCATCATTCCTTTTAACTTGGAATTTCAATTCACTTTTGGAACTGGAAAAAAAAACTCTTTCAGTCTTAAAGTGTGCTGTTTCATGAGTGTGATGACATGCAAATCATTTTGATGACCTCAGACACTGTAGCCACTCTCAGCCAATCACACACTATCATCACAGCTCTGATAGTGTTTTAAGGTTATGATACAGATGCATTTTTTACAGTGTATGTATGATTTGCTGAAATAAAAGCTATATTGACCAATGTCTGCTTCACTGTGTGGTGGTGAGCGAGGACAGACATGTCTGCATGTGGCGATTTCACTGCATGTCACCAAGTTTCTGTTCCACGTCTATTGTTTCGGTTCTGTTTCAACAAGCTTATATTTAGGAAAAGACAGACAAGTTGCTGGTGTTTTGTGCTATAAAAGTTGAGGATGTGCAGTTTCAAGAGTAAGAGGGAAATGAGTCAATAATTTCCTCCCATTTTAAATTGTACCGTTCTTGTTGAAATCTGCCATTAGTGGAAGTTCAAAGTGCATCGGTCAAAGCCAGTTTAAAAGAAGGGGTCAGGAGTGACGGACTGCTTGTGTGTAGGCAGTGAGTTCCGTGTGCAGGAACATTACTGCATTATGTAGGAGAAGAGCAGGTGAATATTTCATGAGCCGTGGTCACACGCACACCATACATGCATGCATGCACACACACAGCACATGCAAACACATGTAGAGCAAAACACATACAACAAATGAATTAGCAGAGGAAAAGGCACATTCATTGACCTGAAAAAGTTTCTCTTCTTTCTTCTGTGTGATTTTTTTTTATATAGTCCACAAGGGTAACCAGGCTGCAGGAACTCACACAATGCATAAATGAGTGTGTGTGTTGGCAACAGGACCCCTGAGCAGCTCCAGATAGGAAAGTCACTGGGTAAATATCAAATGCTCATTTTCACACACTTTTCCTCTGCCTGTATGTGCTGACCATGGAAATGTGGAGAGATAGCATCTAATTTCCACAGAGCGGAGCCTGTTGTTGGAGACCGTCCAACAGTAAAAAGTGATCTGCCGGCGTACGGGGAGACAGTATGACTGAGCGCTGATGGGAAATGCCTCAGATGCAGGAAGCAGTTATGATGTTCTCAAATCAGGTTTCTTGGATAAGCAACACTCGGTGACGCAGGTTCTTTTATCACTTCCACACCCTGCTGCATGATGAGGTATTGTTGCTGTATGAGGTGTAATCACCTGCTAAGCTTCTGTTATTAGACTTTATATATTGATATTCAGCTATGAATAACAATTCAGTGTTAAAAAAAAACAGAACCATCTCAGCTCAATGCGGAACAATGGGGCTCATTTAGTATCTGGTTATAAACTTTTGATTAAATCACATGAGTTGTCCCTAAAATATAGATGTTCAAATTCACATTTTCATCACGTTAAGGACTTCTTGCTCATCAGGTACTAAATGGACCTTGTGGTGAGATTATTGTCTTCTCTGATGGTCTTTGAACCTCAGCATCAGTTTAGTTTATTTTGTGCACAATTGCCTTCATTAAGACTTACTGGTGTGTCGGTATTGTAAAAAATGTCTTGTAAAAAGAATCAATCACAATCACCCAGCTGTATTACAAAATACAGTTAGGTAGGTGTGATGATGGGCTGTTCAGCATCTGTGGCTTAAGAAAATGAATTAAACATAATCTATGTGTGAGTGTTCCTTTTATTATGATAATTATGATCACACCCATCATGATCTATTTGGTTTTTTTTATAACAGCTTTACTCTGTGTTTGCACGTCGACAGCAGCATCGTCCAAGTCTTGTTAGTGTACTAAATGGAAGCAGCATTGAAAAGGCCTGAGCTGAGCTTCCAGGACAAGCTGCTGAGGAGGCAGTATGGCTCAACTTAATGGTTAAGTCACTGTTGGTCAATACTCTGACACACATACACACACACGCATCGCCGGCTCATGTTACTGTGTCTGAGTCAGCGCAAACAATAGACATCCATACCGCAGTGGGAAAGAACAGCTTTAATGGTTGTAAACTATTTACCAGTTGAATCAGGGCTTTAGAGCTCCTGTCAAGAAGCAAATGATTATTTCATACACTACCTGTGCTGAGAACACTATATGATGATATACAGTACCTGTCCCACAAAATAAATAAATAAAAGGCACGGATACTTGTTGAGACGGAGGTTTTAAAATATGAAAAAGGCCTCAAAAAATACATGTACCTGGTATTCATTTAAAATTTATTCACAGAAGCTGCAATAAATATGCCTGCAGGTACTTGAGAGTGAAGTGCAAAAAAAAGAAAAAGAAAAAATACTGAAAAACTCCCAGCCCAATTGAAAGAAATCTGCTCTCTGTTGTCCTTTTTCAAATTTCTGTAAAATAGGTTTTGTCTTTCACGGGACGTGAAAAGTGATTGATTTGGGTCAACAGATTCCAGCCACGCCACACTGTTCACTATAATAACCAACATAATCATAATTACTCAAGTGACAGATTTACAAAATAAGAGAAACCTCGTCAGTCAGGGTCAAATTTTGCAGCTTCCTGCCGAGGCGGCCTCGAGCAGAACATGTTTTCCTGTCTTTCTGTCCGGTGACAAAAGGCTTCCAGGAATGGTTAGTTTTCTGTAAGTACTACAGAAATCACTTAGGTGTGACTCACTGCCAGCCATCGAGCTGTTTTCCTCTGGATTCTTGTGTTTTATGGAGGCAGACAGCAGTGCGCAGAGAGAGCTTTCCCATCAATAACCTCCAACCGCTTAGTGGCTTGATTCTTGTCTGGTCAATGCTGGATTGGAGAGAAACTGGAGGGGAAGAGGCAGTAATCTGTACATCAGTAGATTGTGGATGCAGTCATGAGGAATCAGATTTATGGCAGGTTAGACAACCTCCATGGTGCTCATAAATAATTCTTATCTGCAAGGTAACTTCAGTGAAAAATATAGTCTGTATTTCCTTTGGAAATGCTTACATTTTTTAAATATGTGCAAAAAAAAATTGCCTAACTTCCCTCACTTGTGGAGAAAACATACTTTGAATGAAGGGTGAAAAATGTTGGCGATAACTGCAAAAATAGAACTATTGTCAACAGAGAGAGTATGAATCTATATCCATCTTGATATGAAATATAAATATAGATAAATATCAGTATTTGTAAACTCAGTGTTTAACATTGTCACTCACTGTCCCAAAAGTGAGCAGCTAAATTCATCGAAGTTTCATCTCCTCTAAATCAAATCTAAATAAGGTCATGAGATACAGAATGACGTCCAAAAAGTGATGAGAAATCAAAATGGCAAAACCATTTATTTTCCTTGAGTGGATTCAGAGGACTCTAAACTTGTTAGTCCTTGGAATGAGGTTAAAATGTCATTTCGTTCTCATTATTTTTGAAGGGCATGATGTCAGCAATGGGTACACAGTGGAAATGCCATTCACTTGACAGGATCTGCTGCCCTCTGGTGGATAAAGTCAGACTCCACAGCTGAGTGTTTGTCTGAGTGAATTTCACATTTTTTGTTAATGGTTTAACTTGAAGCATTTAATGAAAGGAAAATTAACTTTAACATCATGCCACCTGCACCTTTTGCCTATTTTTATTACTTGAGTATTGTATTTAATTTGCCTGTTTTGCAAGCTCCTTTAGCCAGTGAATTTTCCTGTGGCGGATCAATAAAGCTTATCTTATTTATTTTGTTAATACCTGAAATCTCTTCAGGAACATGTTTGAGGTGGTTACTTGTACTTTTTCACATAAACTGTAAATATCCACCATGAATTTTTATTTAAGCATATGGACCATTGTGATTCAGCTTTAAGTGCTACTTTCCATGTGTTTCTTTTGCTGGTGACTTTCTCTCTGTCTCCTGCACATCACCTTCTATAATTTATGTCCATACACCTGGAGATTGAGGAACAAGGACTTCAGAATGACAGTCCATTTTTCTCTTAACTAATACAGATTGTATTTGCTTTTCCTGTTACAGCTTCTGTTAAATTTAAAACTGAATGCTTGTTCAATTTATCTGCTGCCCCCTGCTGATCAGAAGTAGATGATGTACAGTATTCTTGCCAGGAATGAATATTCTGTAGCCTAACATACACACTCTGATATTTCAGTTGAAATACAGAGAAAAGGTCAGACCTGTGACGAGAGAGGAGAAACTCTATGTGACTATTTTTCCTCTGTTCTTGTCAAGGTTTTACAAAAAAACAAACAATGAAACTCTGTATCTTAATTTATTTAAGTATAAAATTTGAGAAGTAATAAAAACAACTGGAACAGTCTTTGACAAAGCACAGTTAGCTATCTAATTCAAAATGTACACCAAACTATAGCTAACGCCAATTATGCAAAAAGAAAAAACATGTTAAACCATGTTAACATCCATATTATTTAAAATACAATAAAAGACAGAACTCCAGTTAAAAAGGAAAAAGACAGAAAAAACTAGAAACCCGTATTATTAATAACAAAACGGAAACTCAAATGAGATTTTGCCACATTACGCCTATTAGTGTCAAAAACTTTCCAGCCAACCCCAGTGGAAAATTATTTGAAACTACGTGTAGTTTCTGCATGAATAGCACAGTGCTCTTGCTGACGTCCCTGGAATGAAATTCTGGTAAACTCTGAGTTAAGCTTTGGTGTATTTTTAGTGGTTTTGGCAGTTCTTTTGAGGTTTGGTCAAGCAAAAGTCCCTCCACGTGCCTGCAAAGGAAAAGAAGTTTTAAAAAACTTTCAAGCCTTAAAGCGCATTAGAATCACACACAGCCTAGTGGTTAGCTTATTTACACAAGGTAACAGACATGATTCCAGTTTCTGTATTTTTAGCAGCGCTCCACAAGGAAACTGTTTGCTTTCCAGCTAAACTGAAACAGTTTGTATACAGTATACTAGGGAGAAGACTACAAAGATTTTCCAGCTCACCATGGACTTCATCTCCCGTCCAGCTCCATCTTCTGGCTTGTGCCGACCCATTTTCTTACTGTTCTCAACATATTCCTAAGACAGAAAAAACAGAGTTATAGATCATTTATTTGAGTTCAGACATCAGCAGACAAATTAGGACCCGAAGCAAGTGATTGCTGACGATGTGTCGTTAGAGCGGTGCTCTACTGTGACAGAAATAAGGAGGGAATTGACATGATGTTAGATGCTAAAAACATCTTTCAAAAGTAAAGTGATCCATGATTAATATGACAGGCAGTCAAGGGGTGATGTTACGTTGTCAGATGCAAAAGAAAAAACTGATCATTGATTGTCCACTAAGTACTGAAATGTAAAATCTGCTGTGCTGAAACAAAAATAAAAAGCCAATAAAAAAAACTCTTCAAAAAAGCTCTTGCAAGCCTTAATGATGATAATATGGTGGACAGAGAATATTAATTTGCATTCATTCAGATTAAGGCATTAAGACAAATGAGTGTGTTTTGCCCTGTGAATAAGGACAGACTGTACGTGGCTTTGACCGCTCGTATTTCATGTTCCTGAGACCAAATTACGTTCTAGAAAATTGGTGAGTGGCACAAATTCTCTTCAATCACTCTGTGCATACAAGTTAAGAATGAAGCTGTTCTGTGTAAGCAGTTCTTGCACAAGGCCCAATGAGCCCCCAAGTGTATAAAGTGCTTTGTAGATTCTAATCACTGGTGGGGGGGAAAAAAAAGTCCTTTGACGAAATTCTTGCTCGTTACAACATCAGCATCCCCTTTAAGCACACTATCCTCTCACCATTAAGGCCTTGTCCATGTAGTACTCCCGTCCAGGACTGCCATCATTATACTTTGTGTCCACGGCAAAGCAGAGGAAGAGAACGTCAACCACATTCTCAAAGACGGAAAGGAAGCAGTGAGCCACCAGGAAGGCAAACAGACAGACGATGAGGAGAGGCAGAACCCACACGGTGTAGTCCCTCTGGTAGTTCAGAGCCAGGACGCCGGCAAAAGCTGTGCAGGACACTACAAGCAACTGAGAGAGTAGATGTAAGAGTTAGAAAACATTAAGGTCTGTTTTAAGCAGACAATAGAGCACAATATATATCTCTGTGTGGTACCTTTCCCAAGAAGAGGACAAAGTCGCCCACAGTGTTGATGGCAGTCACTCGGAGGGCATTCTCCACCAGGATGAGGAAAGCATCACGGGCAGAGGTGCAGAAATTGGTGCTGTTGATGGCTGTCGCAGTGTAAGCGTTCTGAAATTATTCCATATGGACATGGGCGCTGTAAATACTTGGGATCGTGTTTCCACTTGTGCAGTACAGTGGATTTTCTTCCTTCACCAAAACTGACGTGACTTACTTGATTTAAGTACGCGAGACACTTCTCAAGACACCACAAACAGCAGACACAAGCTTTCAGCATGCAGCGAGCACACGCGTTTTCCTGGAAATGGAGAAAATACGCAAACTTAAAATACATATTCAAAAGTATTGATGGCTGACACTTACAGGCTCAACATGAGAGCATGATGGAGTTTTTAAGTTTGTAGCAACCTTTCCTTTGAGCTGGCTGTGGATGTACATTAAGATGAGACGAGGGATCTTAACAAGCGTGATGATAAAGGAGCCTTTGGCCAGAGTCCCCAAATGGTAGCGGATGGTACGTCCCATGGAGGAGAGGATGGGTAAAGCTGGCATCTGGGATTTATTCCTTTAGATATAGAGAGAAAGACATTATTGAAATAATCTAAAAACTGAATTATCAAATAAACATGACAGCAAAAACAGCATTAAGCCTTTGACATAATGAAATGCACATTATTTTTATTACTAACCTCGTGAAGTAGTAGGTGACCACAGCTCCAGCGATGGTCATTTGCTGGAAGGCAAGAATGAACTCGCTGATCCAGATGAGACCCACAACATGGTACCACACCAGGTATTGAAGAGGCCCTTGCATTTCATATTCCACCACACCTGTGGAGTTGTTCTTTATCGGCGTCCCTGTGAGAGAGCACATGTGTGAGTTTGGGCTGCATGTTTTTAACAAGAGCATCCACTGTACATCTCTCTGTAATTCCTTGATATTTTTAAACATCCTACTTGGAAACAAGTGCAAGAAATTTTGCCTGTCTGACGTGACTTGTAATTAATGTTCAACTGCAGTGAAGGCAAACAGTATTCCCAAATAATATTCCCAGTATTATTTAACTTCTCATCAACTGTCAAAGATGCAAATCAACACAGATTTCATAAACTCAATGTTTGTACTCTATGGCTTTTTTCTCATAATTAACATTGTATAACATTTTGTCTTTTTAGGCTTCTGATCTAAACAAAAAAAATGCCTTTGGAAAGCTTCACTTTAAGTACAAATGCAGTACAATGAGATTCACAATCGTCAGAGAATTTCACTGCAACTGCAATTCTTATCACTGATATGATAACCAGCATTTCCATATTCACCACTGTTGACCACAGAAAGAGTTCACAAAAAGCATAACAATGTGATGTTTTTACGTATTGTGTGCTGGGACTTTAGTTTTAAATTCTCCTTTGCTGGGATTAAAAGTGAGCTGCAGAAAAGAGAAGTGGGAGACGAAGAGAGAAGTCGTTGTTTGATTCCATCCTCCCACATCACGAGACTAGCACAAGATTCCAGATGTGGGAGTTCAGTCATGCCACAAAACCCGGACAAAATGTCACAAGTAACAAACTTAATATTCTGCTTGTTTGTGAATGGTAACACTAACATATCTGATGCTAGAATCTGGTCGGTGTACTGCACTGACAATAAGAACTATTCTGTTGCATGTATACACCTACACATCTTTCTGAACTGCAAATGCACTTTTGAATATGACATGAATGAACTACCAGCACCGGAGCCTTTGTCCTCACCTGAAGTCCCGAGTAAGAGAAGCACACTGATCCAGTAGACCCAAAAGAGCATGAGGCAGAGGAAGGTCCAGAGAGGCTGCAGGACCAGCAGAGGAAGGTGGATGAAGACTTTTCCAGCCACATGAAACAGGGAGATAGTGAGGGCCACACGCTTCCTCATGAAGAACATCACAATCAGCAGAATTACCTGGGGTTAGACAAAGACTAATGAGCAAATGAAACCAATGAAATGAGCTTTAGAGCTGGGGGAATTAAATTTAGAACACAGGGGCCTTTCCTGCCATATCAGGGCAAATCAGAAAAACATGTATTATTACTCTCCAGTGATATAAGATACACTCTATCACCATGTACGCAGACGTACCGTGAAAATAGTAGCACCAATTGAATACACAAGCAGGGCCTTAACATTATCTGAGGCCACTTCTTTCCCAAACACTGATAAGGTGTTACTGTTAAGGGCATTCCTGTGGTCCACATAAAGCCACCAGAGGACACCTGTCCCACCTGCAAAAGATCAGAACAGAATAGAGTTGAAACAGAACCTGAATGCCAAAAAACATCATGCACTGTTTTATCAGCATAATGTAATTTAAGAGTGCCAGAACACAACATAAAGATACGTTAAAATGTCAAAATCAATTAGCTGATTAGGTGAAAGAGTGCTAGAACATATACGTTGCTTCTGAAAGTTACCTATGGAGCCGACGATTACCAGAATCGTTATAATCCACACCAGTACTTTGGAGATGTAACGAATGACAACCATCATGATCAGGGACAGAACTGAGAAACAAAACACAGGATATGAGTATGGAAAACACTTCTAACCTGGAAAAAGCTACATTGAGCTGCAGAAAAGTGCTGATTTTATGGTGCCTGTTTATTGTTAAATTGGTAAAATATTACTTTATCTTAAACATAAATAAAACACACTGAACTCTGCAACGTGATTAAGCAACTCAAACAGTAAGTGAATGAGAAAAGCCCAGAAGTCCCATGTAGGGAAACCCCGTTGTGCTATGAATCATGAGGTCTTGACAATCAATTTATCCAAACCAGACAGATCAAATAGTTGAGATAAAAGATGTCTAAATCTGTTCAGTCCTTTTTTGCTGTCCCAATGGGAGGAGTTGGAGTAGACCTTATATTCATGCCTAAACTACAGAGGATACAATGGCGGTAACCACTCAGACATTTCCTGTTGTTTTAATGACAAAAATAGCTTCCCCTTCTGAAAGTTGCCTTCCTTTTGAATCCTCATGAGCAATTACGGCAGTGCAGTGGGAGCAGCAGAAAATAGATAAACATAACAGTAGTTTGTCGCTGGATAAAAACAGTTCATTATTCAACCAGAAATATCCACATGCACATAATAAGGCAGATGTTTTACCGAAAGCCAGCACACAAAGGCCCATGATGATCTCCTTGCTGGCCATCACCCCTGCTACGACCCGGCGCAGGACAGTGTTGTCGCTGACGAATGTGACGAATGCCTGCGCGAATTCAGCGTAGCAGGCGATGTCCACAGGAATACAGCGGTGGAAGAGTGGAATAGACTTACTACAAACATGAAACCGATGAAGAGCATGGGTTAATTTATTTTCAATGGACGGTCGTTAAAACAGAGGACTACGGCAGGCTATCTACTTATATATATGTTTTCTTTGGTCCATACAGCAGATATTTGTGTGAACCCATTTAAGGAATTAAGCACTGAAATAAACAAACAATGAAAGAAGTGCAACAGGAATTGGTCAACTTCCTGTGCCCATGATGTGGATAAGAACTCACTGGATATCTGATGTTATCTGTTATCGCTCTCCCCACCTCCCTACTCCTCTATCCTGTCTCTACTTTTAACTAAAAAAAAGTGATAAGTAACTTTTTTGTTTATGAATTGATATTTAATAAAATCCTAAACAATATGCTTAACTACCTTGGTGGAACAGGGAGTTTGGGACATTTAGTAGATCTTTCGAAGTGGCTGGTGTATCTTGTAGGAGAAATATCATAGGAGCAGAGATGAGATCCTATCCAAAAAAAAAAACAAAAGCACAACAAAATGAAATATTAGATTACATGTTACATTACAGTACAGTTTCATCACAATATCTAAAACCTGTCTGCAAGGAATCGTAATGGCATCCCAGTTATGACCAACATGTATCATAAGCACATGTAAAAATGAATAAACTGAAACTCTCCAACACCTTCTCTCTCAAACATTTTCACTTTGTGCAGTTTCCTCACCATTATTCAGAGCAAACTGCTTTAAGTCGCTGTGTGTCTTCAGTTCAGCTGCAGGACATTTGGAGACACACAGGGCGATGGACTTGATCTTCCTGTTAATTAAGTCAAGATTGCAAGGGTCTAGAAAGAAAACATACCTGATAGGAGGAAAAATTTGAATTTCAGATTAGCTGTTAAATATAAAACAGTGCCACAACCCTCCCTCCAAAATAAGAAACTATTTTCTCTTAAACAAAATATCAGTATATTTGGTTATTATTATGCCAGCTGGGACTGTTCTGTCTGGGCAGAAAATGAAGGATGGTGACATTTGCTACTCTGCCGCACAGATCCTTCTTTGTAGCAGAAACGCCTTTTATTCAAAGCCTCCATGGGCAATCAGCCCATCAATAAAGCATGACCCATTGTTTCAGTAAAACTGGGCCTACAGGCTGCATGCTGATGAAAAGCTACAGCCCGAAAAGGGGAATATCATCAAAGACTTCTCACATAAATTATGACAAGAGGAGAATTTGTGACAGTTCTGTCCAGGCGATAATGATATCTAACTTTCTTAGAGCGAAATTACAGAAAGGGAGGCATACTCTGTGCTATTCATTCAGACACATAAAGAACTTAAGCAGCAGAAAACAGTGTGACCATGAGTGAGTGGAGCTTTGTATTGATGATATTAATCTACATTAACTTTTTGACTGATATTTTATTCTCTTCACTTTATCCAAATCAAGAATTCTCCAAAACCAGACTGTCCTGAACAGAGAAAATACCGAGGACTTTTCTTAACACGTTACTACACTTTACACGTTACAGGTCATAGTCTAGCCAGCTAAACCTTATCAACCATGTCAGCCTGTACAGTAGGTAAACTGAAGTGTTTACAAATGCAGCAACCAGTCATTTGTGGTAAATTAGATTAGGCTAAGGTGATGCAATCCTTGCATGCACACAAGTAATGCTGAATGCCTTTATCTCTGCCACCAACACTTGACAACAGAGGGCAAAAGAGGTCTGTTTACATTAATATGGTGAATCTATAACTATATCAGGAAAACAGAGTGGGTGAATATACTTAAGGGAGAGCAGAGATTTGATTTAATTAAATATGCAAGAAATATATTAGGTCGTAAGAAATTAGACTAACTTGTTTTCTCTCATGTCCCGGCCACTGAGGGGTACTCCCTCGATCTTAGTGTTATTCTGACCACAGGTGTTGCCATAACTGTCGTATCCTGAGATGAGCCTGGAGGCAGCTCCTGTGGCGATGGGAAAGCCACAAATACATGCCTGCAGATGACATGGATTAGAGAGGATCATAAGGATAACATGAAAGACCAAGGTTTGATAATAACGTGTCACCATGCAATTATTTTTAACAGGTTGTTTTCAGAGTACATCTAGAATCAAAACATGATTTCTAATTGGCCACAATCAAAAAAGTGAGATGTTTGCAACCTGGAATTTGGTTCTAGTTTCATGGTCAACCTACATTAATTAATATGAATGCAGTATAATCCAACATCAAACTCCAGCCTACTGTTAAGACTGTTAAGTCCACAGTTCTCTGAAACAGTTTTAAGCAGTCTGAATTTATTGCAGGGTTATTACGCAAAAGTTGATACAAAACTTTATTACTTTGTAATGACTTACCAGTATAGCATACAATCACATAATAGACGTACATAACTACACAAAACTAGGTAAAAGTAGTGCAGTAGTGCTACAATAAATCCTCTAGTCATGAAGGTTATAATCTTGTGGTTTTGATGATTGAACTTTAGGATCATTTTGGAGGCTGGTGATGATGTCGATCAAATAAATGGGACGAACAAATTATAAAAAATATTTCTCATGTAATGCAAAAGCTGCACAAACTACAGTCTGCAAAGTGACTTAACACTCATCTAAAGAAAACATTTCAACAAAAATATACAACATTGCAACCCTCGTTTTGCAGAGCTGATATGACATACACACGAAAACTTACCATCCCAAAACAAAACAGGGTGAATATGATGAGCCATGGGATGTCCGTGCAGCTGCGCTCCTCCAGCGGTTGCCAGTCACGTTTGCTCTTCCAAGGCATAAATAATAAATGACAGATAATAAAAACAGATGACACAGATGTGTTTCAGTCTGTCTCTGTTGGAGCCGCTGCGGCGCCTTTAGCCTGCTGCTGCTCCAAATATCTGCACACAAATAAATGTTGCTGCTGCCTCTACAGCCGAAGAAGTGACACTGTTCTCACTCACATTCAAGCCACTGGTGTTTTTAAAGCAACTCTCAAAGCCGCCATAACTCAAATGATGTCTTAGTTAACTTACCTCCGTGCTGTTACAACAACCCATGGTGAAGGAGAGGCTCGACAACTTTAGCTAACTTTAGCCAAAACTCAACTTTACGTGCCTTTTCTTTGGTTTAACTTTGTCGCCTTTTCATATCATTTCCTTTCCTCTTATCTTTCTACCTGCAAACCCACACAAAGGCACAAATAAGCAGTTGGATCACGCCTTGTTTGATTCAGTCACGAACAGCCATTTGAGAAACAGCTTTCGTCGCGAGCTGCAGGTAAAAACACGGAAGAAGTCAAATTTCTTATGATACCTTCAGGTACTATGAGAAATTATCGGACAAAGGAATACCGCAATATTAGCAGCATTAGCAGCTGTTGTTGTCCTAAAAGCTTTAATTTACATTTTCATTTATGTGTGTGGGTTTTTTGTTGTTGTTGTTGTTGTTGTTGTTTTTACCTTTTATGAACACATTGACAATGATGTCACAGAAGAAAAATGACTTTGTTGAAAGAACATCTCAATAAATATCCAAAATAAACTTCTTATTTGCCTCATAACTAATTATGATCATGAGAGTGTGTTGTTGTCTCACATGTTAAGCTTTATATTAAGCCTTTGAGTAAAAATCAACAATGTCACATACTATGGTGATGTGCAATATTTCATATTTAATATTTTTTTATTCTATGCAAGATCTAATTTCTCAACTCAGTTCATTGTCCTGTCCATAGTGTATATACTGGTCATATATCTCATACTCATATTCTCATGTATATCTTATGCATATCTGTAAATAATCTCCTGTAAATTTGTTAAATTTGTAAATACTTTTAAAATATGTTTGTATTGTTTCTTTTTACTATTTAACTTGCTCTATCAGCTTTGCTGCTAAGCAATGCAAATTTCCCCACTGAGGGACGAATAAAGGTTTATCTTATTTTATCTTGTCATATTAAATCTTATGATTATAAAGCCATAAGTATATTGATCTAGGCTATATATACATTTTACAACTCGTTAAGGTTATAAAAAAGTGTTGTGCATATAAATTAGAAGATGAATATCAAATGAAACAGCGTGAATCCAAAAGATAATAGTTATTAATATCGTTATTGTTGTTGCTGTTTCCTATCAAAAGTGAGGTCCACGCACGTCTTGGAAAGTTACAAGGCTCCCTGAAAGCAGCATACAGGTCGGTCGCAGGTCGGTAGACTTGACTTTAGGCGCGTGTACGAACCAGTCTACGAGGGCACATGCGGCGTTTGGCGCCGTTTGCTGGTTTAATGCAGTAATGAAATACGTGTTAATTGCGAATGTAAGTCTTAGTGTGACGAGACATGTCTCTTGTATATTCAGAAAATCATGTAGACGAATAATTGACTGAAATGAATCTTATCCAGGTGCTAGTTTTCTAATTTGCCTGCGCCATCTTGCGGCTGCACACGGGTGAGTGATGATGAGCTGCAGGTTCACAAACTGAGACAGCTTGTTACAGTAAGCTGTTCTTATTTATTTTTGTAAAACCTACACTTTGAACATATACAGATCTAAACTTACACTACATGGCTGCTTATATACATGTACATTTCCTCACATTGAAAAAATATGGCTTTGTCGCCCCCAGCAGTCTGTGGCGTGCTATTACAACCAGTTTCCTCCATCAAATGCTAATTTATTGTTTCATTACAGAGACTCTGTGGTAGCCCTGCTGCTGGACTTCATCTTGCTCAGGGATGCCTGCTGACAGAGAGATGGTTACAGCCCCTCCAGCTGAAGGGCTCTCCTCACACACTGTGCAGCTTCACGGCATGTGGCAGCTTTTCCAGAGGCATGCATCTTTACAAGTCCAAGCGAAGGCAAAGGTTAGTGATTTGGGACCTGAATTGAGTCCTGTGTTGTATCTGAAAGCAACTTTATATTTATGAATAAAACTGCTTCCTCATGCATTATTTTTATCTCAGGAACAGCAGTTGCAGTTAGTTGGATATATTATTTTAAAAATGTAGCAGTTGGTGGTGGAGTCAGATGTTTGAAATGATTGAAATTTCGAGGAGACATCACCCCTTCCCTGCTGTTTTTCAAGAAGTTTCTCCTCCTCATAGTGAAGTTTTCCTGACCTGTAAACTCTCTGAGAGGGCTGGAATGCCAGTTTCCTGAAGAAGAGGTGTCTTACGTCTTATTTTCCTTTTGCTCTTATTGCACTATAAACATTTCTACTGCAATGCGTAGAAGGCCGGAAGAGAAGGTAAATATTTAACTGTGGCAGTCTTATCAAATAACGTCCCTAACTAGTGCAAAAATCCTGCAGCCTTAGGCTTCATATAATCCCTTTTTGAAACACTGTATTCAAGACAGACACACTTGCACATTTTCCTCATTCTTTATTATAGCTCTTATTGTGTCCATATGGATTTAAAGCTAAAATAAGGAGATAGAGATGTTGCAGGATCAGAACATATGCTGAACACAACACTTTGGAATCCCATGTGAATGTATGTGAGAGAACAAGGGCAGATGTTGGGAGGTTACATTTGGAACCAAAATGCAAACTAAGATGGAGCGGAAACATAAGTGTTCAGAGGTCCCTCTCATTTAATGATGAGACAGCTCCTGGCCCCTCATCTTCTGACTCTCTGTCTCAAGTATTTCCTGCTGATGATGCTGTGGCAACGGTGTCCAAGGACAACACGTTTTCCTGGATCACTACTGGAAGGGTCGATGCCAGCGGCGCATATGTTCAGCAGAATCCTGGGCGTGGGGGGGGGTTGTAGTACGTCACTTTTCTGGCCCTCACAGGGAATGGTCCGAGCTCAAGAACCGTTTCTCATAAACAACAAGACAAGAGGATAAATATTATGTGTCCCTGTCCGAACATACTTTCACGATTCAAGCTGTTGAATTCCAAGCTTTGGAGGATGTTATGAATTCCAAAAGGGAAAAAATTTGAAGTGTCTTCTTTTCACCTTTTTTTTTTTTTTTTTGCAAAAATGGAAGGAAGGCGTGGTGATAAATTACCCACTTTCCAGTTTCACAATAGATTCTTTGTAAATCACTTACAGTTGCTCTCATTCATGTGAAACATCTCAAGAAAAGTACTGTAGGTTTATGTTGGTTAAATATGCACAAATTCAAATTTGAATATCAAAATTTTAAATGCTGTATCTCTTATTTATTTATATATGAATATGTTCCTTATGTATTTGAACAAATTTTGGTCAATGTACACGTTTTAACATTGAAATACTATTTTCCCAAGCCCTTCTCAAAACATCTTCCAACATGGCCTGATGTAGATTTCTACAAGGTGATGTTGCTGCATATAAACCCCCAAGGTTGAGGGAGGGAGGAGAAGGCATCCACATTGTAACCTACAGTGTGTCACCACTTTTTACCAACAGCTGAGTGGGAGTTTCCATTTGAAAAACTCAGAAAAGAATGCAGATGGACTCGCCCTTTAGAAGAGATCGAAAACAAGAGCAAAACTAAACATCTGCTTTGTTTGGTGCATGTTTGTGATATCAGCCTGTGAACCCTTTTCCACATTTAATGCTAATGCACATGTAAGTGTGTATCTGCAGATTTGGCTTTGTGCATTCCTTACCACATGTTAAGGCTACAGAATTGTGAGAATGTGCTCAGGTGCAGGTGTTTATAGGGTTATGGGGCATTTGTTTGAGTCAGAGTACACAGGTGAAATCCAGCTGTTTTTATTACAGAGCCCTGCCTTGATCATATGAAACTGTCTCTTTGAGATGCAGGTAGATTATATGTGCATTTAGAGGCATGAGCCAAGCCTCCTGTTGGCCAAAGATCCAGGATGTCTGGAATAGCCAGCCAAAGGAGCAAGGAGGAGCCGCAAAGAGACAAGAGTTCTTTAAAATATGCAATGGCCTCTTTTCTTTTTCTTTTCTTAATGTCTGCTTGTCCAGTATGAGGTCACAGTTTAAGGTATGCAGTTTTTCAGAAAGACATTTAGATCTCTGTGTTAAGGTGTCTTGTTTGCAATAGGTTATTTACATGTACAGTATCCTATTTAGAAAGAAAGCCTGTTTGCAGCAGGCATATTGATTTCAGGCAAGTTAAAATCAGGATAAGGACTCATCCCAATATTTATAAATGGCATATCATGTTTACAGGCAGCCATGCAAATACTGGATTTTCCAGTCACCTTAATATTAACAGGATGTTGGTGTGAGTAGTATATGTGTTTTGAATTTGTATGTACATGAATAACTTTGCTTATGTGAACTATATAGTCATCCTAATATGTTTGTCCCAATTCTATTCAACACAAATGGAGTGACTGTGTTGCAGGATGTTTGTTTCTTAGAGCAGTGACGTATGAAATGGCTCTGTCCCCTTCACAGTGACATTACTGGCCCAGAAGACCTTTTAACCAAGCCAGAGTAGTAAAACACAAAGAACAGATTGTACACAGTGAACACCAATGGGACTTTCTCAGTGTGTGAGACAGTGTTTTCCACTGTCATCATGAAAATACAAGGTCCAGATGATACCAAGTCTGTATCGTTTGATTTGACACAGCAAACACCATGTTTCAGTGAACAGTCACACATAAACAAAACCACCCACACACACACACTCATGCATGTAACGTTCTCTCTTGTCTCTTGCGCGCGCGCGCACACACACACACACACACACACACACACACACACACACACACACACACGGATCCTCTCACAAGAAGATTAGATAGATTATTTTAGCCTGGAGATTGTTATGGCCTGTATCCTCAATAACTTGTACTTCCTGTTCCCACGGTAATGGTCACACTATAACTCACGATTGGTGGCCAAGGCCCTCTCAGTTTCTCCCACGAGGACTTCTTGCATTTATTCAAGTCAAAATCCACAGATGATTAAGGCTCATTTTTTTTCTAAATTAAGAATCCCTCAACTGGCTTTCTACATGCGCCTCAGTTGCATCACAAACATTGGGAGGTTTCATTCAACAATATTGCGATTGCTCAAGTTCCCACCCAGGCCTCAAATGCTGTTATTTAAACCAGCATGACTGTAGGCTTTTGAAAAGGAGTTGTTAACCACAGGGCATAGCAAGTGACAGGAAAAGGATTGCAAGGATCTTGGTGTGGTTTGTTGATGTTATTTTTAGATCTGCAGATGAGATTCTGGCATTTTGTTTAGTTTTCTTTTTTAGTGCAAATGAACCCGAGATCCGTTTTTACAACTTCACATAACTGCTGGGCAAGTACAGTAGAAAATAGTTATTTAAAGGAGCCTTAAAAAGGATGCAAGGAAATCTTCTCAAAGCAGTCTTTGTATATGCAAGGACTCAAAATGACTCAGTTATAGGAGGGACAGGATTTTTTTTGCTCGACAAGCGTCACCTACATTTTCCTACATGGGCAAACACTGCATGCTCTTCAATGCCCATGATTTAGACCGGCTTATTTTTCCAATAATAAACTATATCAGCGAGGAATGTGAGGCTGTTTCCTTTGGGCCCTCACTGCTCCACTTAAGGAGTCGAGAGGTTGAACAGTGGGGGATTATAGGGTGAATCATGAATAGGTCTTTCTTAACCGTGTGTGTGACTGCTTGAGACATGTGACCAGTGATGCTGCATGCTTGTGAGAATGGTCATGTTGGTCCACTGTGATGTGGGAGTCTGGCCTGTAATGATGACTCCTGAAGGGCAAATAAATACTGACAGAGTGACTGGAAAAATTGACAGCACATACATCTGCATAAATTACTGCAAAATAAAATGTATAAAATATTTCAGTTCATATTTCCTCAGCCTGTTTTGTTGAGTCAGAGTCAAAAGTGTGTGTGAAGCTTTGGACAGTAAGTGGAAAATTATTCTGCAAGTGAATCATTTTTAGCCATACCAGTGGTGTGACTCTAGGGATGGCAATGTCGGTCTGTCTGTCAGTCAGTTTGTTGGTCGGTTCACCACTTTGGTTCAGGCTGAAATATCTCAATAAATTTTGTATGGACTGCAATGAAATTTTATACAGACATTCGTGGACTACCGATTTTTGTGTTACCAGCAGGTCAAAGATTTAACTTATCCTGTAACACATCTCAACATCTACTCGATGGATTGACAAAAAATTTGGTGCAGACATTCATGGTTACAAGCTGTCCAGTATTTTGGTTTATGACTGGCACAGTGATAGTAGAATATATAATCATATATAATATAATGACATTATGTCAGCCAGTCTCGTCTCCTGTACTTTTGTATTTAGTGCCAATTAGCAAACCACTGTGCCTCACACAACAGCTAGTGTGGCTGTAGACTACAAGCTGCATTTGTTTTATTTTCCACTTTTAATGCTTCGGTACTCATGCAGCTGAAATGCACATTCACAGACATTGCCTGTGGGCATTTAGTCTCACACATGTTGTTGATTGAACATGTGTTTGCACAGTGTTGCTGATGGATCTGATTGTGACGTAGACCTGTTGCCCCGTGGCTCTGCAGGATGGTCACACTGGCAGGGGGGAGGCTTAGCTTTTTAAATTATAGGCCCGTGTTGGATGTCCACAGGAGGTAATGAGTGGATAGCCTGAGTCATGCTCTGTGTCAGCCTCTGCACTTCAATCACCAGCCATATACACATGGAAGCTACTGTGACCGAAAAGATCAGCGTTTCGTTACACTGCGCTCAGCGTAACCACAGAGCGCATTATGTGACATGCTGTAGAGGAGTCTTGTTGAACTTGGATCCTTCCCCTTGAGTACAAACATCTGCGTCCCCGGAGAGCCAACTTTGACGGCAGTGTACAATTTCCCAGCTAGACCCCTAAAAAAGGCTCATCCAGAGCCTCACCTCACATCTGGACGACCCAGAGGTCAGAGGCCGGGGTGGTGGGGATACTTGGAGGGGGCTTCATTCCAGTTCTCTCTAGTGCTTGTAATGTCGCTGTTGCTTTGACGCATTTCTCTTTTTGTGTAACTGACTCTACTGAGAAAATGTTCTTGAGTAACAGCTTGAGTTTGTAAGATTAGGTGACTTGGAGCATTTGAATGGAGACGCTATTGTTAGAATGTGATGAATTTGTATAGTGCGTTTAGGGTGATCATGTAAGACGCTAGGTTTGGCTCTGCAAATTAAAGTATATGTAATATTTTATTTGTCTTACAATCCCTATCTCAATCAAACTTTAAAGACAAAAGTAGAATTTGTCTTATTTTGCCTCAGTGACATTAAGTGTAAATATCCCTGGCTTTGCCTTTTCTTCCCACTGAGTGCCTCTGACAAATGACTATATTAGGAAATGAGTTACTGGCATTTGGATGCTTTAATGTTTTTCTCTTCCATTAGGTCTGCTATAAAACAAAGATATCAGGTTGACAGCACTTTTAACATTGTCCCCATTGCCATACGACATTTTTAAAGTGATTTATATTTTCCAGATATTATAACAGAATATTTTGAAAAATGCATTCTGAAAGCATATCTGTAAAGATATCACGCTTTGCTTTTTTTCATTAGTGCTGGTGTGTTTGGTTAAGAATGCTTGTAGCGTTACAAGATGACAAACTTTTAAAAAAGCATGCCTCAGAAATAACTGCCAAAACATTAGAGCAATCTCTCTTGGCCCACAGCCAGAGTCTTACGAGGCAGCCTGTCTGTTACTAATCAAAACCAACTGGTGGGAGCCTTGCCCAGCTTAGTCAAATAGCAAGCTAAGGCAGGACGAAGAAAAAGCCCACTGAAGAGAGGAGAGAGACAGGTTTTGAGGGAAGAAGTGTAGAGGAAGTTTCTAAAACAGTGAGGGGAGAGAGTATATTAGAGGAGGGTGGAGTGAATAAATGCGTATAGTGTACTGGGTGAGACGGGGGATGGGGCTCCTAGGATGTGACTCAGACTCCCTGTCAAAACCAGCGGGGAGGGGACCTGATGAGAAAAGGGATAGAACGGAGGAGAGCAGGGGTGGAGTGGGGGAAAGAAAACCCGGCCCCTCTTACACCACCCCGACTCTTCGGCATTCAGCGTCAGCAAAAACCCTAATGTGATCAAGATGGAAGTTGTCTTTGGACTTTTTGCTGCTCCCCGGCTTTCTGCCTGCCTTTGGGGGCTTCGCTGCCTTTCCGACAGTTTTACAGCGGAGATACTGACTGGAGTCCAGAAAACGGCTTGCAGAAACCTAGACTAAGGACTGCTTACAAAATACAACATATGTCAAGTCACAAAGAGATGGACTCATATTTCCCGAGTTTGGATGCGTTGCTTTCGGTGGATGAATGAAGGGGCAACTTGTGACACATCTCTGGATAACTGTCCTCGAAGCAAATACTGGATCTGTAACCTGTTTGTTGGATTGTCACATGGTGGTTAATTGCTGTATGTACAGTGGATTATACTATAAAAACACTGTGTCATCACTGGAGAATATCCAGAAATACACATTGTTAGTACATCTTAAAATATCTGACATGAACTGAGGTGTCAGTTTTGCTGCTGGTTTGAAGTCAAGCAGAAGGAGAAACAGCTCTGGGACATTTTTTTTGTAACCTCTCGTACTTAACTAATAACCTGGTGCAGGTTCATGCCAGAAGGTGCAGATGGCAGATGGTAGCATCCAGCTCTTCTCCTGAGGAAACAAAAGGTGAAAAAGTGGAGAGATACAACACCTGTCTCAAATTTTGATATTTTATTGCTTAAGAAACTGTGAGATAAGATAAGAAGCAGCTCAAGCAGCAGTTTTCAGTCACTTACAGTCCAGAATGTCCTGTCAACTGTTTCTATTTATTCTTAATCTTTAATGTTTTTCGATTTAGAAGTTGTTCAGCTTGAGTTGAGTTCATCCTGTTTGTTGAACCCCTGTTTTTTTTACTACTGTACATTCTGACTTGGCACATCAGGAAAAGTGCGGTGCAGAGCTTGGTTTCACTGATGTGATAGACTCCACAGTATGTATTCTGTTAATGTCGCCTTGTGGTAGCGCGTGGACAAATACAGAATGACAGTTAACCAACACCCTGAATTTCACAGAGCAGTTTTGCATGGTTAAAGTTAATGTGTATTGAAGGTTTGCGGTGTGAATTTGACAAGCTGATTCAGCTACAGTTCATCATGTAAAGATGTTGAAGAGTAAACAAGGGACATCTGCATGTATCTTGATGGTTATCTTGATGAGTCCAAGCAGTCTTGTTGTTGTCTTTATTCCTGGAAGCCTCTTAACACTTCTGGCAATAACAACTGTTCCAGATCAAGAACACTTAATGTATTTATAATGCTGTAATGTGAAATTTGGCACGGCTTTGCATAAAGATGCATCAGTTCCCCATGTTAGCAAAACTGGGAATCCTGTCATTTTGTACAGCTCCAGAAGAGTTTATACTTTCCAGGAAATTGTGAATGCAGTATAATTACGCCCCTCTTGAACTTCCACCCACTACTCCCTTGCTGTTTACTTTAAAAGTGAAACATTATTTACATATTGTCATCTGCACATTCAGGACTGTAAACTCATAACTTGGGAACACTGGCTGTTTCTTATCCCCATTTCTCTTCTTGATTGCAGCAGGTTTGGTTCTCCTTTTTCCCCTGGCGTCGAAAGCAGCTGTATGGGATAGCACGGGCTGTCCACCATGCCAGTAGCTATAAGGAAAAGAAGCTGGGAGGAGCACGTGACTCACGCTTCAGGATTACAGTACAGCTATGATGATCTGGATCTGGTCTGCTGCCATGGGGTGGACAGCGAGGGGCCTTGGATGGGAGCAGGGGCTTCCAAGCAAGGCCGACGGACGAGGTGTGCCTCCATGCCAGAGGGCTGCCACAGACTCCCCACAGAGGACCTCGCTCAGACTCTTGAGGTGACAACTGCTCTCATGAATGACGATACTCAGTCAGAAGAGTTGAAGCTAATGGAGGATGAGTCAGTTCCTGGCCCTCATGAGTTTGTGGATGTTGACATTCCCCAAAGAGCCTCTAAATCAGAACATCTCCAAACCTCGAACATTGGGAATCCTGGAGAGTTTCAGTGTAATTCAAACAGTGGGAAATCAAATACTTCTTGTGCAACTGACAGCAGCAGCAGTGAGGAAACTATCAATGGTGAAGGTGAAGTTGGCACAGAGAGTAGCCAGAATCATGACATCTGCAATGATGATCATGTCTTTAAAAGTCCACATATCTCTGGTGAACAGCAACAATGCATCACTATCTCTTCAAACAATGGGCCTCCACTGTCTGAATCTGCTGGTGAACAGCCTGGCAAACTTCCAAATCATCAGGAAACAAAGGAGAGCCATACAGAGGGTTACAGCAGACCTACTGAAATCTCTGAGGCCACAGTAAACCAGTCCTCTGCTGCTGAACTGGAACCTCAAACTAATCTCCCAGATGTAGAGGAGGAGAAGATTTCCGCCTCTGGCCATGCTGATGCAAGCGTAATCTTACCTGCTGGTGTGCTGCATGGTTCAGTTATTATGATGGAGAGTGGTGATGTAATGTCACATGCTAACAAAACTATGGAACCAGTTGTGACTTTAGTGGTAGAAGAAGTATGTGACAAAGGAATAACTGAAAGCAGGAGCGCGGATTCTGCTGACGAACTGGATGGATCAAATGGCCCAGAAACTCTAAATGAAAATACAGGACTTAAATGTCACTCAAGAGACATCCAAGCAGGGGAGCAGGATCATCATGACTGCACTGGGATATTGGATCAGACTCATGCTTGTGAAATACCCTACCAGACTTTGTTGGAACAGCATAATGTTGAAATGACAGCAATGAATGGGCCTCAGGGAGAGGAAAGTACACAAGCAGACGGCAGCGAGAAGGCAGCAGAAGTCAGGTATGGACCAATCACATCATCTGATATTTGTTTCAAAGGTCAGTGTTGCTCTTTGACAGTTAATAGCGATATGTCGTTTGAAAAACTGGATACAGGATATTCAGAAGGAAACCCCATACAGACAAACATAACTCAGTGTGCAGACCAGTATCAGCAAACGACGACCTCCATAAGTCAACCAACGGAAAGCACTGATGGAAGCTCGGCGTCCAAAGAGTTGTCTTCTTGTGAAGATCAAAACATAGCTCAGCAGTTGGAAAATAGCTCTTCAAAACTGGATACTATCCCAGAAGTCAGCCACATTGAGCCAGATGACACCCCTGTACTGGATCTTCAAAAGAACTCCGATTTCACCCCAAATCCAGATGTTCAGCACTGCCACATGGGTAATAAACATACAGCTACTGAACAGCACACCGGAAACTTGCCACCAAGCTCCACACAGGTCTCTGATGAGCTCTCACCAGACGGACACCAAGGCAACCAGGAGGCCTCCTGTTGTTACCTCAGTGAGTCACCTGCCTCTGAGGTGGCAGATGGTCAGAGGGAACACCACAGACCAGCTGCAGCAGTCTCTGGTATGGAGGAGGCAGATGAGGCCGCACACACAGTTATTTACAGTGACACACGACTTGCCAGTCCAGTTTTAGACGGAGCGGATGAACCTGGAGATCCAAAAGAGGACAACGTGGTCAAAGTGCGCATGAGAAAGGTAAGGGTGTATTTAATATAGATGTGGAAGAAGTTGAAAAGTGATATTAGTTTAAAATCTGTCTTCAAATGAACTGACACTTACTGGGCATATACAGCCTACAAATAATTTTTGTCCCACACTCTGGCAAGCGCCTCGGAAAACAATGACTTCACTCTCACATGCTTACAGATCTGTGAGTGGGGGGATCTGTGAAATGTTTTACTCTTTCTCAACCGCTCATTGCAAAACAAGGTCCTATAAGGGCATGCATGGCCTATGAACACAGAGGGGGCTGGAAGCTCAAGTGATCTGTCGGGTGAAAGTCTTAAACTGCTTTCTGCAGCAAACACTGTACATTGTACTATTTACACTCTGCTAGCCAGAGTACGTGTTAGGTACAGGAAAGGACCAAAAACATGTTTGAACAAACCTGACAACTGACACAGTATTCACTATAAGTAGTTGCATGGTTGGCCTTTTTGCAATGACAACAGGAAATACATTATTTACAATTAGGCATGCATCAAACAGGCATGTTGTTTAGACAAGCACCATATTGAGGATGTGGAATTTTTCAGGGTTTGTTAATGTACACTATCTGTCAGCAATTCTAATTCTTCTATAAAGACATGCATTATTACAACAGGTTTTTTTTACAGCCAGAGTTGTTGACAAATGCATTAATAAACAACCATCTCCTGACATCTCCATTATAGCGTGTTATAAATGTTTATTACTGCTTATATATGCTAAACGATTCTATTCATTATTTATCACTGTGATTCTTTTTTCCTTTGTAAATCCACTTAAAATCCGCTCAAAATAAACAAGACAATCCTTCCTTCCATGTTCCTCGTGATATGATATCAGCGTCAGTGTGCAGGATGTGGGATGTTTTGATCCCTCATGGTCGATGAAGACTTGTGACTTGTTTGGTTATGCTTCGTCTAGACTGTGTTTTCACTTGGTCTAATACACACGCACAGTTACTGCTTTATTATGTCCGGCTAGCTAAAGCTAATGCAACCCTGCAATCAAGCCTACCTTAATGAAAGTTATAATGTTTTAGAGAGACGTTGATTCAAATTAAAGATCATTTTGGAGGTGGCAGTTTCTGGTGCTGTTGAATTGTATAGCATATTGAGAGGTGTCTCTATGAGGGTAGGCTCAATAACAGGAGTACCTCTTTGTATTATGCAACACAAAATCTTGAACATTATAACTTTCATCGAAGTGGGATTTAGTGCAGATCAATTAAACTGGCAACTAAGTGTATTTGCTAATACGGACTATTACAATAGTATAAATGTATTTTAATGCTTAATGTAAAGCCTACAAGCAGCTATGATGCCGAGTGAGTGACGTATACAACCAGTCACAGTGTTTGCTTCATGCATCATACACTGACACACTGGTTGTGTCTATGTTCCTGAAAAGTCTCTGAGTAATCCCAGAGATTTTCATGTATTATGACTGCGCTATTTCAACATGAATTCCGTGTTTGCATAGAAGCTTTGGAGGTCCTCTTAGTCATTACCAGTGTTGACATCACCCTCAGAAACGAGCCATCATGGTCCAGTGTAGGGACATGGAAAAGCAGTGCTGCATTTATTACCACTGGCTACGGTTTCAATCTTAGAATGACTTTAAACCTTGGATTAAATGTCCAAAAAACTGGCCCCTGGAACTCAAAAAGACGAGTTCAGCCATAAAAGTGGAAGGCTCCAAAGGCAATCCATCCACCATATGGTGATGACTTGCCTCCTCTTTGACTGCACCACAGGAGTTTTCACCATGGGGTGCATTTACATACTGTATGAGGCCAGTTTACAAAGAACATGCGCTTTAGGGAAGATCATGAGAACAGAAGGGAAATTAGGCAGTAAAAATGAAGATTATCACCCCCAAGGGAGGTAACATAGTTTATTTAGCATAAAGAAAATGGAAAAGAGGCTCTTGAATATCATAAATAAAATTACGAGGCTGATGTTATTATCTCTGAGTGGACAACAGCAACGTGGAATTATCTCTGACGAGATATTGTACTAACTAATGATTATGTCCCTGGTGAACTGTGTTGTTGTTGCAGATTCAGTTCGTGAATTGAACCCATCTGGTTTGCATAATGGCTTCAGATTAACCTGATATTGGGCTTTGTTACTGTGTTTATTTGTTTTAGCAACAATGCTTTATCCTGCCCTCAGGGCCAAACTGGCTCAACTGACAGCAGACGACTTGGCAACATCATCGTCTCAGTGCTCTCTCTCTCTCTTTTTATTAATCATACACTTGTCTTTTGGCTGCTTTCTGGATGAGATACCTAAATTAAATGTGTGTGTGCAGTGTTTTGATGCACAATCATCTGCACACTTTGTTTTGCCCAGCAAAGAATGAGACAGTTTAATGGACAGGTTTGAGAAATGGGTTGCAGACCACCGGGTGTAAGAGGGGGTTTTGAAAAAGAGAGCAAGGAAAGGGGAGGGAGGGGTCTAAGAGTTCAAACAGTGTGGGAACTGTCTCCCATCTCAAAACAGGAAGTCGAGAGGAATGTAACAGAAACCTCAAAAGATGGGAAAGAGAGAAAAGAAACCTTCTGAGAACACCCAAACCACCAGAATGCCCCCTAAAAAACTTTGGCTCTCTGAGGCGCCTGACATTGCGCTGCACTTGTTTTTTACTCTGCCGTTTTGTGGTTGTTGTTGCCATCTCCAGCCAGATGCTTTTGTTCATTCAGTGAGGCCTCGTAAAGATGTCATTGTTTTACCACCATACAATGTTTCATTGTGATACACTGCCAAGGAGAAAGAACGTGGCGACGTGTGCTGCCACGAGCTAGGAATGCCAATGAATGCATCAATGTGAGACACATTTCCATGAGACACATGGCCCCTGATGTATATATGCTCACTCAGCAAACCCGATAGGAACTGCTTGTGACAGGCTAATGGAGCACTAACTGGAAAATAAATCTAAGCGCAAGTCATAAGACGTCATTAGGGATGGGAGCCAGGAGCAGCGTTGGAGCTGCAGCTTGTTTATCATGATGCAGATTCTGTCTAAAATCCGTAAGCCTGTTGACCTCACACACATTAGCATTAGTCACAACTCAGCTCATGTGTTGTCATCACAACACACCCATTGTAAAGTTAACTAAAACAAGATCATGGTGCGTGAGCCACTTCACAAGATGTGTTTATGGTTTTCATATAGCACAGACTTTATCCTGCATAACCCAGTAGGGTTTCTCTGTAATGTAACACACCTAAGATACGATGTAAGAAAACCTGCACTATGCCTTTACACAAACGTACAATCGCAGTGGCCGTCTGTCCAATGAGCTCACCCTCATAAAGTGTTTAACAGGGTCTGTTGGTGGAGATTGTAACAAGGTTTGTTAGGGACTAATGAGCCTATCGTGTGATGTAATTTCTTGGGGTACTTCTCAGCAGAGAAGCTCAGACAGAGAGCCACACCCGGAGCCGGGATGAAAGACAAGCAGAGGGACTTGAAAACACACTGTATACTCTGTTAAGAACAGCAGTAAGGGCTTTTACAAGAGCTTCAGACAAGGGTTTATATTGCATCAGACAAAACAGGATTGAGGGATAGCAACTAAGAACAGAGTGGTAGATGGAGTATGAATGAGTATTCAGCTTGTCTTACTGGAGACACACCACCTGAGGTCAGTGTGAGACCTGTTATCACAGCATTAGACTGGATGATTGAACACTGCAGATTAGAGGGGCAAAGAGTAAATATTTAAGTCTTGAAGTCATATGATTACAAACGGACCATAGATGACACGAAAGCTATAAACATGAAATGCGCAGGGTGTGTGGCAAAAGGAAACAAGCAAGACTAGTTTAGGTGCAGAAAGGAGAAGGAAATAGAAGAGCAGAGGGTGAAAGTGTTGGGGTGACAGCAGCAGCGAGAAAGAAAGAGTAAAGACCCAGTTTACAGAATTGAGCTGCTCGATTCTTTTGGCATGAAGAGCCAAAGTTTAGATCTAAATCTGTTCATTTCAGGGGGTGCACCAACATTCATTTTAGGGCTGCACCAATTTTTTAATCTGTTGTTTTTTTTCCGGTTGCTGGTGCATCATTATTTATTATTTTAATAATAAATAACTATTCGATACATTTATATCTATGCATTAATTTTTTTTAGTCCTATTTATTTAAACAAAGTTAATATCTAAATACATTATGTTCACTTGGTCGTTTAGAGTAAGCTACCCCCACACTGAACACTTCAGTAAGCAGGACAACAAATCCTGTTCTTGTCAATTTTTTCCAGCCTTACGTTATATTACATTGGCTTTTGTCATTTCCAGTGACAGGGATCAAACCATCAACCCTGCAATTAATGGATGACCTCCTGAGTTTCCGATGAGGGCCCATAAATAACATGCTATAATAATTGTCCTGCTACATTTTTGAGCTGAGTGTAATGGTAATATTTTTTTCTCTGATTTTTCTCATTATTCAGCGTGAGCATGCTCGTCTGGACTCGATGGTATTGCTGCTGATGAAGTTGGACCAGTTGGACCAAGAGATTGAGAATGCTCTCAGCGCCACCTCCTCTATGGACAGCACCCCAATCCTTCATCGTCGACAACTCCTGGTACACACCTGCATGTTGCCTGGCTAGATTTGACTACAGTTTCTAGTGCAGTTGAAACAACTCTAAAACTGCTGTTAGCAGGTTTAAAGTACTATATTGCACTAAGTAGATCTAGAAAGACCATCATTCATTTATTCCTTCATGTCTTCCCCCACCTTTAGAAATTGTGTCTGTCCCCTAGTGGCCAATATGAGGCATAGCATGTCTGTAGGCACTAGGCATCATTCATCTGACAATGAACTGTGTTGTGTGCTTTGCTTTTTTAAAACTATGCTCTTGATCAACTTGAAAGAAATACTGAAATTAAGAAAAACAGTTATATTGTAATATTTGCCTTTTACCTGTGCAGGAGTTTGATTCAGGATCAACAACAGCATCACAAAACCCTCCACATCCACACGTTCCTGCTGCCTCCACCTTGGGACCCACACCAGGCCTTGGAGCAAAACCTAAGAGTGGGGTAAGTCACGAGCTCTGTGTCACACCAATATACATTAGAACCATAATCAGCAGGTCATATGGTGACACATCTAGACAGAAAGGGCTTACATAGCATAAAATCAACGGCATGCTTGTTTATGTGAGACACCTGTTTGGCTCCCTTTCCTTTCCTTTCCTTTTCATGTCTGTATTTTTCCTGCACTGAAATTGGCAGTTTTGTGTGTCTCTATTTTGAAAGTATAAATGTTATTCTCACAGTATTTACAGTTTTTCAAACTATCTCTGGAAGTTCCAGAGCAATTATAGGAATTGTAAACTTTTAATGATGATTTTCAGTCATCAGTTGGACAGAGCTGTGACTGTTTTATAGGTTTCCAGTTTCTCTTGTGTGTTCATGATTAAACATTTCAAATGATTTGCTTTGTTTTTTAGTTGAGCAGAGAGCTACTGTTAACCAGCTTTCATGTCTCCAATAAAACTAACATTTCTCTGGGGACATAGCTGCACAAACATTTAAATAAAAACAGCAAACACAAAGGGTGCACACACATACACAAACACACACACACGCCATATTGACTTACATTCATTTCCTGGAGCTTTAACCGAACCCTAACCAGAGCCACTATTTGCCTGACTCTAACCTTTAGTGTAACCTTAACCCAAGTCCTTACCCAAAGATGGTTGATTTATGTTATGGGGACTTGTGTTTTGTCCCCAAAAGGAAGCCAAGTCCCCACAATATGACTGTGTAAACAGATTTATGTCCCCACAACGTGAGCAATACACGTCCACACACGCATACACACACACACACACACACACACACACACACACACACACACACACACTCCTAGTGAATCTCCCAATTGTAGGAATGTCCCCCAGCACTTAGGGCTTAGCCAAGCAGATGTTAAAACTCTATAATTAGCTAGTTCCAAAGATCTAGACCACTTCTTTCCAACAAAGGGGTCAGAACGTGGGGTCTGGGGTTGAAAAGCCAGGGCAGGGGGGAGCGAGACGGGGGACACGCTTCAAGTGAGACGTGCGTCTTCAAACCCCTTGCTTGCTCACTTAATGACTTTGTCAGCCTTGCTTTGCTATTGCCTTCAGAACGAGGTCAAAGCGAACAAGGCCGGTAGCCGGCAGACTGAGCACTCGAGCAAGCTTTCACAAGTAATTGTTTTGAATGGAAATGTGGAAAAAAATGCTTTGAGGGACTTTATCTCATGATGTAGTGATGCATAATAGGATAACTCTAAATGCTGAACAGGATGTTTCTGTTATGAAGCTCGTCTTATCTTTCTAGAACAAAACACTGCAACCTGTGGGAACATCACAATTCCTTGACAAAAAGAACGTTTCACATTCCTGAATTATCTCTTGCAATTCCTTTTTGATATTGCTTTGTCTTGGCGCACATCACGACTCTGTTGCTGTCTCAGAGTTCGGCAATATTTCAGTCATGTGTGATGGTTAATTGAAGGGACACGGAGCAACACACTCGATGATGTGTGATGTATTAAGTCTGTGGCCAACTGTTTTCACAACCTCCATTCCTGCAGTAACCCAAGGTAACTCACTAAGCTTGGGTAAACAGTGCTTTCACTGCGCCTAATAGGAGGCTTTTTACAGTGGAGGCCCCGTGGGGTGATTGATTGAGGCCAAAGAGATGATGACTTCATGAAGGGGATTCTCAGTGGTTAATAGTACGAGGGGACTATTGAGTCCTTTCAGACCCAAAGTGTTGTGACGCCCACTTAATCTTTTTAGCTAGACAATACAAATCCTTTAAATGATGTAAATACAAGGCAGATACGAGGAAGAACCAGGGTTGAGGTTAAAGCTTTATTTCCACCAGACATCACAATTGTGTTTTACAAGATGACAACATGCATAATGTACACAAACGATAAAATAAGCACAGAAAAATTACTATCATTTGTTATTATATAAAAATGCTGTTCAGTTCTAAATTACAGGGAAGGAAGTTTGTAGAGGTGGAAAGCGAATGTGTAACCTTTGATTATAATATACAATGTATGTTAGTGTAATCCCATGTTCAATTGGGAAATAATCTCATCCTTTCTTCTAGCTTTTTTATAGCTTCTATAGGTAATACATGGGGTGGCTTAATAACCACAACTGCATACAGTACAACACAATAAACAAACAAACAAAATAAAGAGTTTTTTTGATCAAGTTTGATCAATCTCTGATACAGACTTTGTACACCTTGTATGCAGTGAATAGACACATGCACACAATCAAATCATACACTGATAACACATCTTGTACTGCATACAGTCTGTTCAACGAAGCCAAATTCCAGGCTAATGTAAACATAAAAAACTCTATTAAATTAAGATAAATGCCACATAATAAATCACTGAGTCTGTGCTACATAACATTTCACTTGCATTTGCATGCGTTGCCTTCAACATGTCTTGACATCAATCCCACCAAGAAGGTATTTGCAAGTTTACACAGGACAGCAAACAACGTATATCTTTATTGGAACGGTTATGTGCCAACGGTGAGTGAAGCCCATTTTAAAGGTAACATCAACACAGAAATTGCTACTGTACACACTCCTGTGATTAATGAGAAGAGGTCCAAGCAGCCAAGATTCAAGTATCAGTATGTGGATTTATTGCAACACAACCCTGATGCTGTATATGAAATATTGAGATAAATATCTCCATGCAAATCTAAAATTCTGTCGTACCAACTGGCAGTGAAAACAGTATAGTTTAGGTGTGTGTCTTCGTTCATGGTTTACTTTTAAAAGACTAAATCCGCTTTATTGAGGAAGTGTTAATTTAGTCTTCCTTTTTCAGTAATTAATAATTAATTTGCAAAGTATGGAAGACTCATCAAACCAAGGTGAACCACCATCTTGGCCATCAGTGAATGTGGGCACTCGAGGTGGGCTGTCTTGTGCTGATTGCAGGAGGAGTGGCTGGTGTGTGCTTTGATATGAGTGGTGTTTTTTTTTTTCATTGTGCATTTGCATTCCTTCCATCTTATGCTGGATTATGCAAGAGGTAATGGGTCTGTGTGTTTTTACTGTCCCCCTGACACCTCCTGGCACTGAGCGTATCACTTCGGTGTGACTGTGCCAAGCACATACTCATGCTGTTCTGTCTTTTGAGTAACAATGATAAATGTGAAGTGGTATGCGGCCGTGCAGGCTGGTGATGAGTGGACACTCGCTTGGCATGTACTGTATCGTTTGCCCGCTGTTGTGGATGAGGCATTGGGTTCAAGTGAATAGATTCCTGACCCCTTGCGAGCTTGGCTGGTGACTATTGTTAGCCTTCAGCAGGTGGCTGTTATTCTTGCATCGAATGTGGGGCTAACATCTAGCGGATGTTGCGCCACAGCAGGTGGTTTTTTCTCATGGTGGAACTGCTATTCTTTGCCCTGAGTGTTTTTGTTGGCAGGTTTCTATTACTTGCTTGGTGTAGCAGGTGTCTTACAATGTTATTTGGCTTGCATTGTTGTGTTGCAACAGGTGGCTTTTATTTGGTTTATAGACTGATGAGTTTATTGATTTGGCAGTATATTATATTTAAGGGCTGCAACTAATGATTATTTTCATTATTGATTAATCTGCTGATTATGTTCTTGATTAACTGTTTGGTTTATGAACTGTTAAAAAAAATAGAGAAAGTATGTTGCAGTTTCTCAAAGCCTCTGAAGTGGAAAGCATTCATACTTGAGAGTTGGAAACCAATTAATGTTTGGCAATTTTGTAAGATAAAATTTCTGAAATGATTAATTGATTATCAAAATTGTTGCTGATTATCGGTTAATTGATTCATTATTTCAACTCTAATAATATTCTTCCACTGAAACGTTTCCCTCTTCGGTGTAATTATTCCAATCTTGAGTTGCACTGGCTTTTGTGATTTTTGTTTTTATTTTTTGTATAATTGCTTACCGTAGCAGTATTAGCTGTCATTAATTTGTCTTTATAAGTCTAATCCGTAGTGACAAACTTGAGTTATGCGTGGTGTGAGAGCCATTTGTTATGCGACTCTATTTTTAGAGCTCTGTGGCTGCAGAGGATGTGCCAAGCCACAGAGGCGGGTGGAGGCTGCTGACCCCTGGCCACCTTCCTCAGAATGTTACAGTCGGAAACAACATATCAGTCACTCTCAGCTCGGAGTGTTCCCACCAGCGAGACATACCCAGAATCCCCCAAAGACCTCTGGTAGTGAACAAGGCACAAACCGTGGCTGTCTGTTAAATTTAGCACAGGGGTGTTTTACATGTCATGCGTATGGTGACAGGTAAGGTGCTGCCCTGTACCAGCCCTCATCCGCTCCGTCTTTGGTAAACATTCCTTAACAGGGCAACCTTTGAACCATTGTTTGGATCTGTGCTCCGTGTCCAGGCAACAGAGCTACAAACACAACTTCTGTCATCTCCTGTGGTAGCTTTGCCGCTGTTTCATTTTTGAGTTTTCATGTCTGGATTGCGAGGATTTTTTTTGTGTAGATGATTGATTGATTGAGAGATATTTTTATTTTTAAATGGCGGAAGGACTTTTATTCTCTGTCAGTTGCTTGTGCATGAACATAGCTCTTTATCTGTCTGTGGTCTGGTGGACAATAGAAACGCTGTGGTTTGCGTGCTAAGGTCACTAGCAGATCTTTGCTCTGTCCTTCCTCTGTCTTCCGGTTTGGCAGCCTCACAGTCCCCAAACATCCTTTATCCAAACCACACCTTCTCAATGTCTCTCTCGGATAAAAGACTCAATATTTTTGCTACTTTCACTGCCTTTCGTTTATCTCTACATTCGCTCCCACTCCCTCTCATTCCCGTCCTTGGTCAACTGTCAACACCATGTGCAGCAGGCATAATTATGTTTGCCTACATTCCACACACATATTTGGCCTAAAGACCGTAGTAGGCCATAATGAGTCAGCGAGCTATGAAACCAACCGCCATTCAGTCTGAGGAGGGGTGCCAGTAGTGGCTCTGGTCATGGCCACGCTCACTGCTTTGTGTGGTGTCATTGTCCCCAAGGTCAATCCTCTGCTGAGCACAGCTGTAACAAGGAGACAAACACTGACCTGCTGTGGTTTAAAAAAAGGAGGGTAAGAAAAAAAGAAAAGGCTTGTGTTTGGAACAGGATGTGGAAAATGAACTTCTTCTCAACCCCCACAAGGAAATCTTGTTTTTCCTGTCAATTCAAGGCTATAGCCATTGCATAAGGAGCTCCAAGAACAAGAGAGAGAAGGATATACTCAATAAATATGTTTCTTCTTCTTCATTTTATTTTTTTTATTCTTCATTCTTTTTTTTTAAGTCAGAAAACAAAAACCAAAACAGAGCAGAGCACAAAGCCAAAACATACCATCGTGAAATTTATTGAAATCCTCCACATGTATCAGCCTGACTCAGTGTGCATACTGAACATTTTGTCAGACTAGATTTGAGCTATGATATGCTTAATTGTTTGAATGGGTTTCTGTTTTTGCGTCTTTATTGAAGTCAAACATCACATAAATCTCTGTGTTTACACCCCTGTTCTCAATGGCAACTCTCTCTTATGACAATGTAATGTGGCATGACGCCTAAATCACATCAACTTAATTATCGGAGTGATTTACAGGCTCCATATGGTTTTGGTTACTACACTTAAGTGAATCATAGTTTTTCATCAAATGCGAAAACATCACTGCACTTTGTTTGTTGCTAACAAGTGCTGGTTGTCGTGTTAAAGACACGCATGGAGTCAGTGAAGCCGAACGTATTACATCTATTACGTAAAGGAGACAGTAAAAAAAGAAGGGAATAGTTTCAGGATGATGGTACTTGTTGACAGTAAATCTTAAGGATGACTGGAAAATGCAGGCATCTGGAAACACCCCTGCAGCCGGCTGATAATGAACTGCCATAAATCACAGGAGGAACAAACAAACTGAATGCACTCATACACTCAGAGAGACACACACACACAGACACACACATAGATGCTGAAACATGTACACAGGAATTTGTTGTAAAACCAGGTGCAATTTAGGTAACACTTATTCTGGCTTGTGATTTCGGATTTTAATTGGGACATTTGGCTTGAGCGTGCGTTCACATTTTTGTGCTAAATGTGTTTTCATTCATGTTTGCCTTGAAGTTACATTACCTCAGCCAAAATACACCAGAGTGCCACGCTCAATTAATCATCTTTGCCGTCAGTCTTAATCCCTAAGGAAGGTGCACGCCGTACTCATTTTTTTTATTTTGAGATAGATATCTTTGTGGCATGTGTTTACAATTAGGTTACCCAGCAGTCAACGCTCCGTCAGCCGGCCCTCTAAAGGAGACAGTGCATTCTTTAGTAAATGTTACAAAACTGTGACCCAGCAAGGTCTCGCCCACTGGTCCTTCTGGTAAGTCAATAAGCTGTGTGTCTGCCACAGGACTGCTATGGGGCCACCACAGTCTTCTGCTGAGGACAGTCTAATCCCTCTGTGTTGTTAACCCACTCTCCGCTCTCTCCCAAAAATGTCAGCGGCTAATCCACAGGCTAGCATTGTTGGTGCAGTCGGGATCATAAGGCTTATCCCTATTAACTCTGGTCCATAAGCCACAAATGCAACCTGGTGGTGAGCGGGAACAGGTGACACATTTTGTCTCTTAATCAGTGTAATAAGATGAGGCTGGAATAATAGGAATAAAGCAGTCCCATGTATCATCAGTTTCCAAACTTTGTATCCCACATTTTTAAAACCACTTGTATAGCTACTTGGTAACATGATAATAATTTTTAAAAGGCCTGTTTTCATCAGAATATCCTATAATGAAAGATGTGAATGATAGATTGATGAGTAACTATCGGCTGTAGAGAGAACAAAAATGGAAGAGAAAGAGCGATGTCAGCATTGTGCATTCGCCCGTGTGTAAATGTATGCCTTTGGTGTAGTTACAGTATTTTCTTTCTTTTCTCTTTATACATATTATGCACATATTGCAGTGCATTCATCCACGTGTCGATGCTGGAATTATATATTGTTCACGCTTTTCTGTATTATATGTACCAACCAAATGTAGGCAGTTTTCCTAATGGAACCGTTGAGTGTTTTTTCTTTTCTTTTCATTACAACATTTGCATGATTCAGTAGCAGCCAAATTTTCTTTGTCTGGGAAAAAAAGATATTGCTCTGTATCTACACATTTACATGCAGACACATTTCATGTTTGGTGAATTTGCATATGAGGTCAGATACTTTAAAGATGAACTGTTTCCATTTATGGACACCTGTAAGAATGACCTAAGAGGTGGAGTTTGGTGTTGACCAGTCAGTTTGCCTTTTGGGAGGAAGTTAAGAGTTATTGTCTTGTCCGGTGACAGATTCCAAGGGCTAGTCAACATTTCAGAGTTTATGCTCCAGGGGCCCAGCACTAAATCCCACCAGACACTGCCTGAAACCAGAAGCCTGTTGCTTTTGACTTACTCTTGTAAACAAAGGCAAATGTGTGTACGTCTGTCTGTGTGTGTGCATATCCACTTTTCTCACTCTCTTTCAGTCAACATCACCCCATACAGAACTCATCTCATGACTCGGGTTGAGTGATAGAATGAGGCCTCAGCTGGCAGCTGGAGTGTGTATGTGTGTGTGAGTGAGTGCACGGTGGGTATGGTAAAATCATTAACCTCCTAACACGACTAAAGACTGAAAGTGCACCCATTCATGCAATAGATTGAACCTGGGTTTTAAGCATCTTGCAGGATGTCAGTACATGTTACTGAGACGTTTTCAAGTGTTACCAAATTTCTTGGGGAGTTGTTTTTTTTTGAAATAGCTGTTAAATTCAACATCTGGACACTAATATACATCTTCTGCAGGAAATGTTCCAATGCATCATTACACCAAGCCATCGCATCACTTCCTGTTGACACACTTCAAGTGTGACATATGGAAACTATTAAAATGTGGAAAGGGGACATGAGGGAGAAAGTATGAGGGTTGGGGGGGGGCACTTTTCCTCAAGGAGAAGGCTAAAAAGAAATTGTTTCCCACGTTTCCCTGCACACGTGCACTCAGGGGTCGACAGAGCATGGAGAATAAATTCTTGTATAAGTGCAGGGCAGAAAGAGCACATTCATGCCAGTCAAAAACAGAAATGAGCTCCAGATAACATCTCCAAAGGCTCTGGACAGGAGTACATGCACACACACACACACACACACACACACACACACACACACACACACACACACACACACACACACACACACAGTGTCTCTCTTCCCTCTATCACACACAGTTACCCTATACGTCTAGTGGTGCTGGAGCCGCCAGCTTACCTGACCATAAGCCATCTGCACCAATTTAGCCATTTGCGTTAAGTGGTGGAGAAAAAGGTTTGGGTTAGCCTGAGCCCCCTAATCCTTGGCCAGCACAGACCATGGGTGGTCACACACATGCACACACACACACACACTCCACAACACACATACTGCAGCTGCAGTGCAGGAGGGGGGCTGGGGATGAGAGGGGAATTGTGGACTGCTCAGATTTGTTGTGCAAGAGCCACATGCCAATGCTTTGCTCAACATCTTTCACTAACTCACACAGAAAAGCATGTGCAGATAGCTGTACACACTGCAGAATCCATTACTGAAAAGCAAGATATTTTAGTCCCAATCAAAATGTGTCTGCAGCAATGGAAAATCATAATCTGTCAAGTACTAAAAGGTTACACCAAATATTTCCTCATACTCGTCACTTTTTATTCTTTCATCAGATAATTCCCGATTTAAAACTCTTGTCCCAGTGAATGAGTCATGAAAAACTAATGCTATGCAGTCAAGCAAAACCATAGAACATTATTTTTCATTTCTAGTGGCGATCCTGCAATTTCCAAAATGATGATGAGCAATGCACTTGGAACATTTACATTTGATTGAAGCTATAGACAGCATGTCAGGTGTCTTGGGTTTGAGCATTTCACTCAGTTTTAAAATCATGTTGCTTCTGTGAAGGTGGCATAATGTGATGCAAAATATATTCTAAAATTATATCTTGCAATTCTACACTTTCGATCTTACATGAAAAAAATGTGAAAACTGAATGATACAGAAAAAACATTTCCAAAAACCTTAAAAGTAAGGAAATCTATTGCATATTTATTTCTACTGGTACGAAACTCTGCACTATATATAAAAATGTCAATACTCAGTCCTACTTGTTAGTTTCAACACCAATCAAACATTGTATTGTCACCCAGAAAAAGTTTCCTCCAAGATTTCTGAAACCTATAACAACTTTTCTATTGTTAATTGTCAAATCATCACTGAAACTGAAATGATTAGTCGGAAAACCTATTTTACTTGCCCCAGTAATGACATTAATGACCCTACAGTGGGTAATCATGCAGGCACACATGCTTGCGCTCCGCTACACACACAAACATGTGTAAAGCAAACACATACCATACCCCCTGTGCCCCCAAACATCCCACTTCCAGTAAATTAGTGGCAGTAAATGAGGCAGCTGACGCTTGTGTGCCGTGCAGCCTACAGCTCCCCAGTGGACACCTGACACGGCCCGGACAACCCCACACTGGGACAACCTGTGCTGTGGCATGCCGGGCAAACATCGGGAAAATATGCGACCGTGGTGCTACGAAAACACTGGTACTTACTGGTACCCATTCATTCACATTCTTGTTAAGCTCTGCGGTCTCGCGCTCACATTTATTCAACTGTAATTGCTATTATGAGGGAAAACACGGCATTGTGTGAAGGCGAGATTTACACTGTGTGTAAGTGACTTCATGGGTCATTGACAGGAACCCGTGGTGTGGCGTTTACACAATAGGAAGGGCACACACCGGTCAACTGAAATGTCTTGTTAGTGCTAAGAAGAGAAGCCACACAGACCTCCCATATTGATTCAATTATTCAAGGCCATTATTCCTATAAGTTGTGGCATTTTAGCTGATTATTAAAAATATAGAAAGTTATTGATTTTTTTTTTTTTTTTAACACGACTTCGCTACAATATCAGGTAAGAAACCTTTGGCACAAATTCACTTAATTGATGCAGTGCTGTCTAAAAGTATGATGATATAGTTCAATGTGCCAAAGCAGAATTAAAAGATAAGGCTGTTGCTGTTATATAATCTTCTTATCAAATCACCCCAGGAATACAAGAACAGTAAACAACTACAGTGGCTTTTTCTAGCCTTAGACAGCTGGATACTGAAGTTTTTACTAAATGTTACTCAAATAGGCGTAAATGGTGCTTATGTTGGGGACTATTTTCAGCTGTGGATGAATTTGGTGAGCTAATGAATATTTACAGTAACCGGGCAGTTTATTTGGGATTGAGTCAAAACAAAACCTATAGTAATGCTATATGACAACCAGCGCAACAATGTGACTCACTGATGTGTTTTAAATAGATTTTGAAATAAAAGTAAATAAACTAAATTTTACACTGGCTACACAGGAAATATAGTAGGATCAATGCATTGTTGGTTTTAGTTTTTTCATATGACTTGCTGACACGAAGAAAAATAATTATGAAGCATGCTCATTCAATTGAATAAGGTAAAATAAAAATAAAGTAGTACCAATATTTTAATTGAAAGTGCTTGTAAAGGTGGATGAAATGAAGGAGAAAATACACTGTCCATTGGCCAGCAGAGACGTTATGCCATTATTAATAAATAGGCAAACAGGTTGTTAGTGTTGTCCTTACTGAACCTCACACTATGGCCCGTGTTTTGCAGACAGGGGAAGGCAGCGAAGGACACTGTTTTGGCTGAGAAAGCAGAGCTAATATTACTGGAGTCCAACAGCTGAAACAGCACTCAGTATAAATCTATCTCTGATTTCACCTCACTGTTGTTCTGTTTGAGCCGGTGATTTAGAGACAGAAGAGTGAGTAGGAGTCTTTGGCTGTGGCGTCTCCCTGGTGTCTTTTTAGGTCCTTAATCAGCAATAAATTGTGAAGCTATTCGTCCGCTGGGAGAATTCTACCCACATTGTGTCTGAAACATGGCCCATTAAGTGATTAAATGCTGTTTTTGCCCACACTTTATGCACACACACACACACACACACACACACACACAAAAAAAAAAGTGTGTATGCGCAGACTGCTCACCTACTAGCTTCCAAACAATCTGAGTGAGACAGATTGGGACCAAGACAACACTTTATCCGACGTTAATCAGCCAACATGTTCGCAAAAACAAATTCAAATGTGAGAGCAGGCTTTGTATTCACTCCCAACAGACTGTGTCATGCTTATGGTAGCTCATCGTAAAATATAAGAACCCCCTTGATATTTTAGAGGCAAAGGTCCTGTAGTCACATTTTTTATTTTTGGTGATTCATTCTGTTTGTTTTTCACATCAGAACACGCTCTTTAGTCTCATTGTGAAGTTAAATGACTTATAATGGAACTAATGCTCTTATCTTGAATTTAGATCTATGTATCACACAAAGTGCATCGAGGAAAAAATTCCCATGAGCTACAGAACTTCTCGTTAATCAGATTTGTAAAGTTTAGTGTAGTCATAGAGGACTAATTTGGGAAAATACAGCAGATTTCACAACAGCATATTTTGAATATCTGTGAGGATTATTTTCTCATTATCAAAATCATTCCTTATGCAAGATATGTACAATAGACTTAACTATTTGGCACAGTGATAAAAATGATATTAGTCTTAATGCCGACACACCTTCATCTCACACAAAGAGGCAGCTTATGTGTTAACAAAGAAGACAGGGTATACTGTAGAGTGGAAAAAGAGCATGTTTGCCAAGCTATGGTGTGATATAGACAGGATAAGGTAGAATCTGGGAGACAAGCAGATTTCATGAAAGACATGAGGGAAAGACAAGGTGGAAAAATTTTAGCTTTGCTGTTTTAGTTATTATATCTGGTTTCTTTAATCGACATGTTGCAGCTTTGTGGGTGGTTGTCCATTCACCCATTAGCTATACCCACTTATCTATGAGGGTCAGGCCAGGACTGGAGCTGGTCCCAGATGCCGGGCTGTTTCTTGCCCAGGAGGGTGCCAGGCAATCAAAGGAGACCCCAAGAAGCACCAGTACAATTAGAGAAATGCAATATAACCTGTAACTTCATGGTGCTGGTATATGGATTTGATTACCTCTGAATGGAGCTAGGCAAGCTGTTTCACCCTGTTTCCACAATTTGTGCAAAGCTAAATGGCTGCTAGACGTAGCTTCATATTTACCATACACACATGAGTTTGGCTTCAATCTTCTCGTGTAAATGGCAAAGCAAGCCAATAAGTGCATTTCCCAAACTGTTCCTTTAAGATGTTAATCAGTGTGGTTTTGGCTGTACTGAATCCGCTGTGTAAGTAGCTGCCAAATGGTAAACAGGCTTTAAAGTAGTCACAGCAGGACACAACTAAATCGCTTTAATTAGGCCTGAGGGGACAAAATAAACATGGAGGAGGAGGAGGAGACATTTATCTTAATATCAGGAGAAAAAGTAGATATTTGCAAGTTTTGTGGACGAAATGGATGAATTGTATTGAGAATGCCCCTCGTCCTCCTTGTCCTGTCTGATCCGTTCCAGGGGAGTGTGGATTAAAACAGGTCAGGGTGTGGAGGTCAACCGAGGAACCTGAGGTCAAAAGTCAGAGGCAAGAAAGACCTCTGCATTCCATCTGACTGCTGCCCTCCACACACACACACACACACATTTTACCAATGAAATGACTGCTCTATTTTTAACAGAAACCCTTTGTTGATGCTGGTTTAGTTTTCCTAAAGCCACCGCAAAGCCAAAGAAGGAAATATTATGTGCGCAGAATGTTGAGAATCTACTATGACTGAAAAACGTGTTGTGATTTTATCAGTAATGTCTAAATGAGTGTGAGTGTGCTCTGTGTCTCTGGTGGATTAGTTATCTCATCTGACCATTTATGACAATATTGGCACATTGGGAAACTATGCATATGGAGTTTTTCAAAGCGACCCTCTTGATGTGTCTGTATATGGTATAATGGTATAATTTGTATTTCTGCCATTGTCGTATTGGTGTGTGCAACAACACATTAGGTGTACGCTGAATTTGCTTGGATTGAAGAATTTGTTTGCAATGTTCTGCAAGGATTATTGTAGTTACACTCATTTTAGAATATCTTGTGTTGATTCTGATGTTCTAGATCATAGAATAAATACTGTTATTTCTTATCATATTTCATTGCACAAACATTAAATGTTTATAAAGGAATGTTTGGAGAGTGCTAGATAGATAGTAGAATTATATCATGTAGTGCATCTAACCTGTTATCTCCACTGATCCTTTTTCTTTTCTCTTTTCCAGAGCACCTCTACCATTTCCGAGAAAGAAAAAGCCGGTGAGTCATTGCTGTTTTTTCATCTTTGTGTGTTCAGTTTAGGTCTTGACACTAAAAATAATGGCATGATTAGCTTGATTTCGTTTTCATTACTTTGTCATATGTGCATTTATCCTGCCTTCGATCTGGTCTGTGTCTGGTCTGGTGTTACGTGAGGCGATCCGGCGGTACGATTTCTGATTGATGGTCTTGTCCGTGTGTTCGCAACATGTGCAAGAGAGGCAGGAGGGAGGGGTTGAGTGGAGGAGGACAGGCTGTGGTTCTGTGAGACACTGGATGTGAGCGTAGATAAGATCCTAGACTCATCTACTAAACCATCAAGCCAGTCGCCTTTCAAAGATAAGAGCCAGACTGGATGTCGTGTCTGATGCCCAAAACTTTTGACCCATACATATATTTACCTTTGCCCTCATTTCTTACTTACCTCATCTGAAGAATAGACAACCTCATGTATGTCAATCTCTCCTAATGCACATCTTCACATACATGCATTGCTGGCCTACAGTTATCAATCCTCATGACTTCCTCCTGATGAAAAGCCTTCACAGTATTAACATGTTATGTCATCGCTTTGCAATGCTTTCCGTCATCCACTTTGCACACTTTATTATGAATCGATCTTAAGAAGAAACTCAATCTGTAGTGACTGCCCCCTCCTCTCTGGCTCCGACCTCTCTGTCAGCAGTCTGCCGGTAATGCACAGGGTCATCAGGAAACTATGGATGGACAGACCTACTTTCAGACAGCCGGCAGGGGAGCAGTGTTCATTAAACACCCCCCTGTGTCGTCAGTCCACTGGTAAACAATACCGGAGTGGTGGTTGGACGTGGGGACGAGGCTTTCATATTGCCCCCCGCTGTCTCAAAGCCTGCTGGGAGTCCTCACTCACTCTCGCTCTGTCTCTCACTCTAATTACTGCCACTTGGTGAAAACCTTTCATGGGAAATGTGCAGAAGCTGTGAGTATGTTTGCTCTTGAGTGTGTGTGTGTGTGTGTGTGTGTGTGTGTGTGTGTGTGTGTGTGTGTGTGCATAAATGAGCATGACTACCTTTCTGGCAAAAGGCCCACTCCAAAGGTTTTTTACGAGGAGGCTAAAGCTTGCAAAAATCCACTGCACCCACTTCAAATGGATCAAATGTTCTTGGTCATTTTTCCTCATTTAAATCAGTCTGACTTCCTGTAAGCAAGTTATGTAACGTCCATCTCTGGGTCTGTGTGATGGAACCCAGGACTCTGGAGGGGGCGGGGGGTGTATGATGGGAGTTGGCGGAGTTTTGGGGGACTTGATGGAGCACAAAGCCCAGTGTTCATTGTGACACTTCAAAGCCCCCTCTGTATCTCCACCATTTAAGCCCCTGGGAATGACACATTTGTGACAGTGTTACATCACACATCATGCCCTAAAGGCTCCTCCTGATGAAAGACAGCTCATTCATGGTTAATTTTACAATCACTGTGACAACGGAAGCACACCAGTGAGCAACAAGATGTTTCCACAGCCCGCGCTCTCTGTAACGGCACATTTGATGACCTCCCTGTGGCGCCGAGTGCACCTTTAGTGAGTGGTCATGGCTTTCCTGTCCACAGGAAGGAGGATGTGTCAACAAGCAGCAGAGTTACGACTGACAACCTGTTGTTTTGAAGTGATGTTTGCGGGGCTCCTGTGATACTGCAAAGATTATGCTACAGAGTGCTTGTCATGTTAGCAAAGCAGAGGACTGTGACGATGTTGGTGTGCTGGAGTGGCCAGAGATGACATAACTCATACAGACAGACAGACAGACAGACAGACAGACAGACAGAGTACATACCACATACCACCAGATAAGGTGATAAGGACAGTCATGCATCAAGTTCGCATGACCATCCTTATCATCACTTGTGCATGACTGAGATGATGCATGCGATATAAAAGAAAAAAGATTTAAATGTCACTTGAAACAAACTGGAGTTGGCAGGAAGTTGACAGGTTTACTTTGTGTGAGTGAAGGAGAGATTAAGTGGCAAAAGAGGGATTCATATTATATCAAAATGCTGTGGTGAAGAAATCACACACATTGAGTTTGTATAGCTATTTATTTAGGATTGGTTGAGTTTCTTTGTTTTTTTGTTTTCTGCGATATTCACAGTACAGTCTCATTCTAGTCAACAATCGTCCTACATATTCTCACTCATTTAACCCCAAACAATTGACCCATTGGTTTCTTCTACCCTTCTGATTGAGCAGGTGAAGGATCGGGTGGTAGGTGGGTTTGAGTATTTAGTAACAGGAGCTTTAAGACTTCATGAATGGGATGAAAGCAGCCACTGTGAGTGTTCAACAGTGTTACATTTAAAACCTGGACACTATTCTTTAATAATAACTACGTTTCAAGCCATGTGGGAGTCGATATTTTACAGTTTTATAATTTCTTGTAAATATTGCTGACATCAGCATCAGGTTGTAATTACAGTGTTTCTGAAAGCCTATGTTGAAATGGTGCTAAATGATATGTAACTGCCCCCCAAAAGCAAAGTTTTCTGTTCAAAATACTGAGGAGAAATTTAGTTGATGTGGTGCTCTATTGACCAAGCACAGTATTTTTTAACCTTTAAACAACCAATTCTGCCATCAACTTTTTTGAGTTGTTCCTTAACATGAAAGCTGATGACACCGTCAATATTAACTGCACATGACTCTGATTTTGCACAAGCTTAAGAAAGTGATTGACATCAACACGTCAACGTATGTACACAACAAAAGAATGTGGACCAATTCTCTCTCTCCCACTGGTGTTAGAACTTGTCAACACCACACTTTAGAGATTCCTGGTTCGAAGAATGGTCTACCTTTTTTTTGTTTTCCTTGATTGTGGCTGAGGTTAGAGGCACCATGCTGTGCCTTCCTGATCTAAATATAAACCAGTGGGAATATATAAACAGAACACAATGATGGGCATGCCACCAACAGCAGGCTTAAAGTCTGACCTTTTACCTGGACTCATAGTCTCATAGTTTGCAGCACTTGTTGTAGGTGGAGGAAAGGAAAACTGAGGGAAGAGGAAGTGGTTTAGCACCCTCGGTGGAGTCCTGTATGGGAAAGGGACTCGTCATGAGGGAGTTGGTGGTTCCTGTGAATAACTTGTCTCATCATTTCTGTCTGTCTGGCTCTCCTTTTTGTTTCCTTCTTTCTTTTATCCCTTGTTTCCTTTCTAGTCACCATTCTTCCTTTTCTTGGAACTCCAGTGACAAATTCATGTTACTGGTATTCAAAGCTGTTGATACTGGCAAATGTACTGTTCTTTAACTATGTTGACCAGAGTGTTGTGGGGTGTTCCCAGCATTTATCATCATATTGTTACACACTTTGAAAAGTCCCCTGTGTTGAAAAAGAATAACACCTGGAATCTCTGTACTCAAAGAAAATAATTTCTATTCAAGTCACATCTAGAGTTTTGTGCTATAATCCGTACATTTTGAGAAATACTCATATTTGTTTTCTAGCTGAGAAAGTCAATATAATCCTCAAGTCTGTATGCTAAATATGAAGGTATAGTCAGCAAGTGATTGATTTAGTGTAGCATAAAGCCTGGAAACAGCAGGAAGCAAGTAGTCTGCCATGGTAAAAATAAATTTAAATTGCCTACCAGCACCTCCTTGTGTATAGACATAAGAGTTCTCATCTCATCTCACCTCATCTCTTCTCATGTAACTCTTGCCAAAGAAGCAAGTTAAAGAATTTCCCAGAAGGTGAAACTATTCCCTGAATAAAAACTGATATAGAGATGTGATTGTGTTGTGAAGAATATGTGCTTTTCAGTTTCTGACTAGAGTACCAGGGTAAACAACTAACAAAGTCCTTTCAGCACAGATGGTGTCTGCAAATCTCTGTTCATCCACAGATCTTGTGATTGGGCTTTTTGGCTCTAACACACCACATCTCCAGCCTGCAAAATGGGCAAATTTCCACACCAATTTTCACATAGTTCAGAGAATGTCACAGTAAAATCAGTTAGCATTCATACTTAGACCCTTTATACCCTCCAGCAACGTGCCCTTTGAGGACATTTCTCTCATCTGAGTAGGTGCTTTGACAGATGTAATGAAGCTCCCTCAGCCTGGAGCCAAGTCAATAATAGCTCATCTGTTTCTGTTGCTTGTTCCTGCTCTTTGATTGAGTCTGCCTTATCCCACTTTTTCTTTGCAACCCCTCCATACGCAGTACAGGAGTCGCTGTGTTTGTGCAAGGTCACATTCCTGGCCTCCCCCCGTCAGTCTACACCAGCCGCAACACCTCCCCCCATAAACAGCCCCTCCTCTCCCCTCCTATTTGACACACTCTCTCCCCGGCTTCCTGTGTGGAAACTGGTACTGTAACATGTTGGAGTTCATTCCACTTATATTTCACACTTCAGTCTCAGCTGTGAATACATTTACAGGTGCCATCTGTTCCCCTAGAAAGCACATAACTCTGCTCTCTTATGCTTGATGTAACGTGTGGATATATTTGATATATTGGAATTTTTAAAAGTTTGTAAAAGTTAGATGTTTTACACATTGTTTTGCTGTTTATTCTGACTTCATGTTGAATCATCGTGAATGACAATAAGCATCCCTCATGTTCCAAAAATTGGACTGGAAAAAAAGATATTTCTCATTTCCACTGTATCGCCAATTTATTTGAGTTAAAGCTTAGAAATTTTTTTTGCGTCTTCCTAAGGGAATCTGTCTCCCTAGCTGTGGTGCTCAGCAGCAGGAAACCACTGCATGAAGGGGGATTTACAACAGGAAGTCGGCATGCTGAACTGCAGAGATACAACAACAAAAGTCTCCCCAATACCAAAGAAAGAAACCTTTAGACGGCTTGAGTCATTTTTCTTCCTTTAGCTTTATTTTTCAGCAGACTGGTATGTGCTTCATCACCCACTGTGAATGAAAATATGGAATCGCTTTTTATAGAAAATAGGCCATCATGCTTTTTGTTTGTCATGCTTTTGCATATGGACCCTGGTCAATGAGTAACTGTAAGGAAAAACTAGATGTCTCTATATTTTGTGGCACCGGTGTAATTATGTAAAGAATATGAAGAAGTTGCAGATTTTTACATGAATTCACTTTTTATTTCCATCTGCAGGAAATGTCAGCCACTTGTGTTTATCAGCAGATTGTGGATTTCATTGAAAATTGGTGGAAAATAAGGTCACGAACCATGGAATAGGTGATTCACCTTGCAGATCTGAGAATGTTTTACAAGGATTTCTTCACATGGCGAGATTTTCTTCTAAGCTACATTTCTATGCGGGCTCTGAGTGCTTCAACTTTATTGCCACAAAGGAGTAAGATAAGATTAGGGAAATATCATGGTTATGGTCAATAAACTATGGTTGAAGTATTTACTTTACTACTACAGGCTACATGCCCATCCTCCACCCAGACAGCTTCACTCTTATATTCTGCCTTAGCCCATAAAGGACATGCTATTTCCAGCAGTGGCCACTGAATGTTGGCACAGGACCTAAATCATGAGATGCATAATCATCATCATTAATGGAAATCATTTCTAGGAGCATGGGGCTGGAGGGCTTCGTAGTCAAACATTGCTGTACAAGGAATATACTACTGTGGCCTGTACATATATAGATATATGGAGCATTCTTTAAAGTGATGGCTCCTGTCATAGTGGTATTATTTTCCTGTATTTGTCTGAGTAGATCATGCTCTACAAATACAAAAGAATGTGTCGGGAGCAAACCAAGCAAACAAAGAGTGTGTTTTTTTTGCACAGGTCCCTCCTTTTGCTCGTGTTTATCATTTTAACTGGGGTTTCTTACTGACCTGAACCCATGCTTCATCTGAAATGATCCGGCGAGAACTTTCATCCCTAACCAGGGGATTGTAAATCTCCCAGTGTTGATGGGGTGAGATGCCCACGCTGTCCCTAGGCTAATGAATCAGTCCTGGCTCAGCAGGCTCTGTCACTCCCGCCTGGTTCATTCCCCTCGTCTGGGTGTCGGGGAGAGATCGTCTGCAACATTGCAGGAGATAGAGATTGTTTGGATAAACTTTATATGGGATATTTTGTGTTTTGATATCTTGAGGTGTCTGGTTGTTGGATATCTTGGATATCTATTTTTAGGTTTTGAATTAACCGGCGCACACACAAGATGCAACTGTATCAGATGGTTGGAATAGAGTTATAATGGAAAGTAGGGCAGACAGTGAGGGTGAGGGAGTGTATGATAGCAGTGTAAGACCTCAAGCAGATGGTCACATCAAAGGGACTCACACACAATTACAGTCACACTTGGGGCACGCCCACACATACATGCTTCAACATACTGACATATTTTTGGCAGTGCTGTAAAGAATAGAGTATAGTGCATTGTTTTTCACAATGTTTTGATGATAGACTCTCACATACTGTTTATATACACTGTTTGAAGTCCTCCCAGTAACTCCCCCCCCGGCCTCGTTTTTCACCTCCCCTGTCTATATTTCTAGGTCAGTATGTTGGCAGGTAACCCTCTCCTGTCTCTGTTCTGTGGAGTTTAGACATAGGTACACACTCCTGGCATGCCGTGCACTTGTTTGACTGAGGGGGCATTTGGCAAGACTTTCCTTCCTGAGGTATGAGAACTCCATTGTTTTCACCCTCTCCTCCACCCTTCAGGACGTTTTTCGTCATATCCAGGTTACAGTCTGCGTATTGCCCCCTTATCACAGGTATGGAGACAGAGAGAGGGAAAGTACACCGATATGTTGTTGTGATACGAATACTGACCCAGATGGTTTGCATTTGAATGTCTCGCACACACTCACACACACGCATGAAAATTTGATTCAGATGTCATTTGAGTCCAACAGGCGTGTACGAGACAACAAAGAAGTGATACTTTTATAGGATGTTTATTTTCCTGTGTCACATCCTAATCCTCATTTACAACACTGTTAAAGAGGTCATTCTACAATTGCAGAGGCACAGACTAAAGGGTCATGAAAAAGCGAAGACGCGGGAATCCAGCCTTATCAGTCTCAGCAAACCTTAGAGACCATAAAGTCAATTGGCCGTGATGAGCACAATGCTATCAGCAGGCTGCAATAGGCTAATGCTGAGCACATTACCTTCACTCGCTGGAGCAATCAGCACAATTGGCTGACTTTTTCTCGAGTGTGAGCTTAGTGTGCAAGGTAATGAAGGGCAATCTGGAACAGCACATACTGCTCACAGTTACACGCACATGTAAACTCACACACTCAGGTAATGAGACACTTGCCATATAAGCATGATCAGTCTTCAAGACACATACTGTATTCGTAAGTTTCATGCAGTTTTCTGTCTAATCGGTGGCGGTGAAACATCTGTAAACACAAATGGACACATCATCACCTTTTAAAATTGACATTGTTTCAGCAAAAAGCGGTCTATTTATGTAATAATTTATTTTAACATTATTTTAGATTTGTGTTTCTAGCTGCCAAGAAGATGTAAATTCACTTTCTCGGTTTTGGTCTCTCCCTCCCTACTCCTACTCGAAGCGCATTTGGTTCTTTTGCTGCCAGATGTTCACTAGCTAGTCACTAATTTTGTCTGTGTGCTGTTTGACCAGGCAACATACAGTGGCTTTGTCAATGTTTTTTTGTTTGTTGCAAACAGCTTAGCTTAGAGCAGTGAGACTGAACCAAAACAATCAGCTGAAGAACACTAAAAAAAAAGTTCTGTAGAGCAGAGAAGGACTGTAGAGTTGGCTGATAATTATCTGTGGCTCATTGAGTGACCTTTCCATATTACACAAAGTGATTTGACCCATTGTTGGGATAAAATATTAATTATTCTAACATTGCATTCTTGTGTCTTCTACTTTATTTGGATTAACACACAATGTGTAATCTAAGACCTGACTGCAAGATGCACTCCTGTTTTTCGATTTTCATCATTTATCTTCCAAAAGCCCCCAGCTTTTATTCCTGGTGTCGCAGTGTTACTACAGCCACTCTGCTGGTCTTGATTTTTTCACCCAGTAAGAAGCTGATGACTAAGCTTTTTCACAGACCACTTAGAGTTGTGCTTGCTTAATAGAGGCTAAATCAACGTTATCCGATCAACTGAGAAGCAGTCTAAGTAATGGATTCCATTGTGTTGTTGTAGCTTAAGTTTTGTTACATAAGATTTACAGTACATGCATATTTCTCAATTGCTATGTGAGAAATATGTGTTTGTTTGTGTGTGTATATTTATGTGTGCACTGCTTCCTGTATTCCTGCTATAATGTATTTACAGTAAAGTCATGTCATGCGTTGGACCGTTTCCCACAGCTGACTGGTTGAGGAATGTGATTATTGCCTGTCGGGAATAAGCGAGAGGTTTCTGTGGTGCAGGAAGAACTAGTCAGAGCACAGTTTGAAATTACAGCATTTTTTCCTCTTGACATTTCAATGTCCTTTTGGGAAATCCCTCAACATATTTTCACCATCAACCATTTCTGGGAACCATTTAATTGTCCTGCAGCTTTGTCTGAATGACTCAAAACATTATCCTGGACCCCTTCATCATCTCACTTCCTGTCTTTTGGCCTCAGTTCTGTGATGTTTGTTGCCGCTTGTGGACAAGGACAGGTGGATCTTCATAACGAGCAGGCTGCCCAGGCAGTGAGTTATATAACTGCCATTGGTGCCCTGTGTCTAGACAGGGTAGTGCAGGTGTAAACAGAGGGGATGAGAGGAGGAAGGTGACAGAGAAGAGAGGCGAGATTAAAAAAAAAAAGGGACAGGGAAGGATGGATGCTAGTCGTGAGTCTAAAGCACTCAGATATTCAGAGAGAGCACTGGAGCTTGTGTCAGAAAGCACTTACACTTACACACATATATACACACACACACTGGCAGAATAGAATATGAGAGGATTGCCGCACCGGCTGGATGTGTCCCAGCAGTTACTGCACTAATGCTTGCTGCAGCAGACGGGAGTGTACAGTCCAGACTGGAACAGAACAGAGTGACAAGAGAAGGAGGCAGAAACCAAACCAGGATAGAAACTACTCAGATTATGATTGAATGCTTGAATACTGTGCAAGATAAGAAATAGAAGCAAAGGGAAAAGAGGTGGGATTGACAAGGCACAAAATCGACCTGATCAGGAGCAGGGACAGGTGTAGGGATAAGTTAGGAGCCTGACGCAGATAGGTTTCGGTGGATGCTGATCGGCATGTCTCGCTCCATGAGGCTGCTGCTGCTGCAGAGGTCCTTCAGCGACCACATCAGATCCTCCACCTCCAAAGCCCTAGATAGGCTCAGCAAGACGGCTCGAGAGAGTCGACTAGTAGGTGAGTGATGAAGGCAGTGACACAGCAGGTGTGTGTGTGTAGATGTATGTGCAGTTGATGTGTGTGTTTGTTTGCTTGTGTTTTGTATTTGATTGCATGCATATGTTTGCTTTCAGAACATACAGTTGTAATTTACTTCAAGCACGTGAAGTCTAAGATTCTTTAACAAGGTACACAACAGGGTGGGAAAAGAGCGTCGTCATCGTCTCAGGGAGAAAACAGGATACGCTGCAAGGCTTCTGTACAGTGAACAGTGTTTCTCTCAAACAGATCAATAGACAGCATTTAACAGGGATGCTGCAGCCCAGAGACCAGGCACTGACTAGTTCACATGTTTCTTGTCCCATTTCTAACACGATGATTGTCACATTCGAGTCATGTTTAGACTTTTCTTGTGTTTTATTTGACAGCAGGTCTATTTGTGTTGATGGTTGTGCATGGATACATTTTCTTGCATATGACTTTGAGATGACAGTGGTGGCAATTTTCCTCTTATCTGCCTCTGCCACGTTTGCTTGAAAACCAGGTTTTGTCCATGAATAACTAATGAGCTGGTTGTACACGCGCAGGACTGAGTGCATCAGAAAAGACCTCCAACTCCCTGGCTAACTTGCTTTTAAATAATACAGACAGTCCCCTATCACATAAGAGCAGCATCAAGGAAAATGGATTAACAGAGCTGCTCTTGAGGAATGTTGGCCGATATCATCTGCAGGTTCAGGCCACTTCAAAGTTTTTTTAAGAGAGGTGTGATCCTCTTAAAGGCTCACGATTGACATGTGTTTGGCTGCATCGTGTTTGAAATCTCGACACCTTCCGAGTCAATACAGGTGCTTGTGCGCTTCTTTTCAAAGGCGGTAACACAGTTTTCCCACTGAATCCAGAGGTCAGTGCCCTGTGGCCTAACCTCTCTATTGAAGAAGGGAGGACCGGGTGATAAATATCTACAAACACTGTCCAGGTCAGGCTGTTGAAACGTAACTCACTGTCCAACATGAAAGAGGAAGGAGTTGAAAAGTGGGTCAAAGAATTATGACAGGATCTGATTACAGCTCTCCTGACATGTCGACAATTTCTCTTTTTTTTTCATTCACTCTCTTCTTTCAAGATGTTGGCACGATGTTGTGGCTTTGACTGGAAATGCATGTGCAGTTCAACTATGTTTGTGTGAATTCATGCATGTGTGTGTTCCTGGCTGTAAAGTGCAAGAACACACTGTATGAGATCTGCGGGTGCTCTTAGTTAGCATGCTTGTATCCACATGCCATTATCTGATGATGGCTTAATTGTATAAAGCTTTCAGCGTGGAAGTTGCCCTAAATTATGAATCATAATCAAATTGACCTCCATAACTGTATGTTATACATGATTTTAACATGGCTTCTCTGGGTGAGATACGGTTTAGCCTTGGAAATTACAACTACTACAAATATGACTGGTATTTATTTGCTATAAAACATGAAGATGACATTATTGTGGTATGTGATCCTTGATGACGCACGTGCATTAGCTAATAACACTCAGGGCATGCTCTCAAGGACTGCACGTCAGTTCTGTGCAGCATCACACATCCTGAAACCCAATAGGCTTGTTGACATTTCCCACCCTTGTCGTCCCTATGATCACATCACATATTTAAAGCATGTTTACAGCTGAAGGGGACAACATGCGCCTGAGAACATCGAGTTTATCCACTGACAAAACCCGGCTGTCACTCACTGCCTTTGTGCACGCTGTCTACCGGAGACGTCATCAAAAACATCACTGCTTTGTCAGGCTTTTGTCCTCAGGAGCCCTCTTAAATCAACCCCTTTTCAAGGCACAGCTTCTTTAGGCAGCGAACGTGAATGAATGGAACTTTTAAGAGGCCAGGGCTTGGAGCAGACATCTTTTTTATGATCCCATCCTTTAGGCCAAAGGTATGAAATTCCACCGAAACAGTAACAGATACTGTAGCATTGAGGCTGCACACAAGTGTGGACTTCCAGCTTTGCTTTTCGTCAGCTCTGATTAATAGTTCTGAGAATTCCAGTTTACCCTAGAAAACCTTTCTCTCATTTCTGAAAACCACAAAGCCTTTAGACTTGTTGACATCCAATGTTGCTAGATTCAATGCTCCACAACCTTGGAAAAGATGAATTTAGTGATTTGTATTCATTTATAGGAGGTAGGCTTAATATGGATCAGCAAAGACTCAGAAGAAGAGAACAGAGTCTAGAATGAGTGGATTGCCTTCTGCTCTGTTTTGAATGGTGTTTGTGAAGCTTCACAGGTCAAAGGGCATCTGGAATCAGGGCAGATAGCGAGAAAGAAAGAGGGCAATGACATAATCTGTCATCATACCTGCCTGCAAAATATTTTCTTTAGTCATTCATTGAGTTGTCATTCATTAAGGACTCCAGTCAAATGGTGATGTTTGCAGATTAACACATATACACATTTGACGTTTGAGTTGAGCTGTTGGTATTTATTGTGCAGAAGATAGGCATTAGGTAACTTTTCTTCTTCGTACATCGTAATCCAAAACTGCAATGATTGTACAAAGATTCAACTATAACTTCTCAGGTAATTACTCATTTCCATGATATAAGATAAGTTGATTAGGTTTTTAATGAATGCAGAGATATTGACAACAATAAACACAGTAGGACAATCAGAAGAAAAAGACAGAAGTGCAGTTGTGATCAGAGACACAGCACAGAGTATACAGTACAGTGCTGCTCACTGAATTATGCCAACACCACTCAGCACATGAATTATTCTTCTCTCCCATGTCACTTATGTATGTGCTCACCATCCTGTCCTTGCACTAAGGTATCTCACATGACCTGGATATTGTGTAACAGCCTCTCTAAATGTCATGTTGACAGAAAACCCACATTTTGTGTTGAGGCTCATTTATAATTTAGAGCCACTTCTGTAGGGCCACGTTGTGTGATGTAATCATAGATTGCTTAAAGGTGAAGGTTATTTCACCTCTGCTTTTTACACCACTTTTGGCTGACTACCTGAGAGGCCTAATTACTTTATTATACCTATCATAGTGCTACCAGGCTAAAGCTGTTGCATAACAACCCGAGATTTGTCAATCAATCCATTTTCCAACGTCATGTGAAAGCCTATTAGGTTGGATAATTTCATCTTGGCAGCAAATGTCTCAATATTACATTTTTGTAAGCATGTCTCAGGCTAAAGGCGTGATTGTGAATATAGTTCAACTTGTTATATAGTCATAGTTACAGAACATACAGTAAAGAAATCCTCATTGGCTCAGGGATTTACGCTATAATTTGTCATGCTGCTTTGCCTTAGCTCAAGTTTGAGGAATGTCAAATGAGTGTGAACATGCATACAGCTGCTGCATTTGTGTAATGTTATGCCAATATTCACATGTATTGAGTTTGCACTGTTTCCCTTTAGGATTAATACAGCTACCAAAACAATGATTTGTGGGGTTTCTCTTAATAGCAGCTGCTAATAGTCCAGTCGGGCGTCCAGACTTTCATCTTCCACTAGCAAGAAAAGCGGTTAGAGCCATATATTTGTGAGCCAGGACATAATAGGTGCAAACGTCAAGCAGTTCCTTTCATACCCTTTGAAAGAAGTTCACTCTCTGTCCTGTCATGGGCTGTAAATTCACTTGGCTTCTCCTAAGAGGAAACTGATGTTGTTCTGAGGAAGGTGGAGACTTTGAGGTTCAATTATGCATTGTCTGCCTTGCGTGTTTGAGTGTTGAAGTTTTCCTTACACTCTCAGAATATAAGCTTACAGTCTTAGTTGGTCATTTCAAAGCTTGCTGCTGCCCAAGTAAATCAGATACTAATTAAATTCAGACTGCACGTGCAAATAGAGTAATAAGTACATCTGACCCTGGTTGCACTGGAGATGAAAGTTTCAATTGTTTTAATGTTGTAGTCAGACAGAGTACTTTATTAGTCCCTTTGGGAGATTCCCTCCGGGAAACCGGAGGGAACCACTAATGTCGACATCCCTGCTATATTTCTAAGAACTTTCACTGTATTAAAATGAGGAGTTGATGCAAAACAGCCTACAAATTTGATGTGAGTAGATATTTAATGTGCAAGCTTCCTCGTGGTCCAGCTAGCCAGGTGTTTGTTGCAAAATGCTAAACAAAAAGGCGTACGTGGTTGGGCAATTTGTAAGAAATTGAAAGAAGTCAACTGTCATTAAAAGGGGTTTGTGTAACTTTATAGAAGCCTGTGTGTGGGCCTTCACCAACTAAAGCAAAATAAACCACCTGCGTTTGAGCTAAGTCTTAGTGGAGCCACAATTTAATGCCAAAATGAATACCAAAATTGCGCTGCATTACCAAATCGACATTACCACATCCCCAGCTACACCACTCCATTCATCTTGGAAAGCACAGGTGGGTCCCTTTCAAACCACAAGATGAATGCACAAGCACAGGCAGACAAAAACCTGCCTTGTACCAGACGAAGCTGGCAATCTGTCAGCGTGTAACCAACTGGACCAAAATGACCCACGAAACCAAAAACCACCTGACTTTGCCGTGCACAGAGACTTGTGTACCCTCAATAAGATGAAAACTTCACTTCACGCACTGGTTTTAGTCAAGGTTTTTCAATATCTAAAACATCACTATCACTACTGTACTGCAGCTGGGAGAGACATGAAGGTCATAAACACTCTTATGCCTAAACACACTACAATAATACAATAATAGGTCTTTGTGTGGATTTGTGGAAATATATTTGTAATACTTTCCAGTGTTCAAGTGTGTATTTGTATCTTTGTGCCCCTACTTGTCCATGAATGTGTTAGTGTTAGGTGGCAACCAGGCCTTTGTATTAGGCTTAAGGGTGGGCCGGTGGGAGGTCCATAGACATGTTCCGGTCTACTCAAGCCCTGCCTACTGTTAAACCACACAGATGTCCTGGGCCTATTGTGGCCCTACAGGACTCTACAGGGACCCAGCAGGGCCATTTCACGCCTCAAGGACGCCCAAAGAGGAAGTCAGAAAGGGCGTACCACTGTGACATCAGCAGAAATCTCTTTGAGTGAAAAACGCAGCAGGCAACAATGTAACAAATTAGCTTCAACAAGATACTTTCAGCACAAGAATGGACAGAGCGATTAAAGTTTAATCAGGGATTTAGTTTGAAAACATGAGAATTAACTGCAGATAAACACAAATATGAAATGTGTGCTTCTTCGACATACTATACAGTAAGGCTTGGTTCACTTTGAACACCCATGGCTGCCTTGCTTTGCTGTTGAGCTTTAACCCATTAACCCCAGCTGTTGGGTTGCAGCACATACATTTGTGGTCTTAGCAACAATTAAAGTGATTGTGGTTCAGCTCCCAACATGTGTTTCAATTCTGCTTAGATCTTGTAAGTTCTCACAGAATATTTCTGTCACTAAAAATAGAGACATTTTTCGTCTCGATGTCAACGTGAGCATGCGACACCTCAACAGTAATTGTTGAATCTTTTCTTGGTTTCAAAACACATCTGCTTATGACGCTTTATCATGTTGACATTCCAGTGGCTTCATTTGAGCAACTTAAGTCACTCATTTGATAGAACAGCTTGTGATGTTCTTCAGAGGCACCAATTCCCTCATGGACACGTTACATTTCAGTGTGCCTTCACATTCAGGTCAAGCTGCTCAATTCGCATGCCTATAAATAGCACCCTTCTTATTATTTTATCAAGGCAGATGAACTGCTCCACTGTCTACGTTTGTGCCTGCATCCCATCCTAGTCATGCGGATGTGAAAAAGTAGGCCAAGAACAGTGTTTCCTGTCATCTCTGTTTGTGCCAGAGATTTTATTGAAGTCCATGCGTGTCTCATGAGTGAAGCGTGCCGCACTTGAACTACTGAAAGAGTCATAAAAGCAGTGTTTGTGTGTGTGGGTGTGTAAGTGAGTGTGAGTGATTCAGAGCATACCTAAAAGCATGCACAGACTCTTTTACGGTGTTAGCATGCGTATGTGTGCACTATAAGATTACAGTCAAGCTCGACTAGACTTGACTTTGGGACATGTGCCAGGGACATACTGTATTTTCGCCCTCTGCCTCCTGCCATCTTTTCCGATCTCTCTATGTTTTTCTATTTGTTTTGCATTTTGTAATTCAGCACTTGACTTCAAAAAGATGTTAGTCAAAAATGGGGTTTGTTTTGTGGTTCCCTCAGGAAGCAGGAGGCCAAAATCAAGACTTTATAAATACAGAGTTTATATTAGAAATGGCACTATGTGTCATTGATGAGTAAACTGTATGGGCTCAATACCTCCTTACTTCCTTTTTCAGCACATTCAATCATATGGCTGTGTCTTCAGGACGAGAGAGTTTCACCTCTGTGTTCAGAAGAATTTATGCTTTATTCTTCTTATGTAGACTAATGATGAAGAGGGTCACACTCTCAGTGTGTCACAATAATGCACTGTAGTTGCCTCATAAATTGATTGCCTAACACACAGGTGACCCACCTTAATTTAGTTTGCATTGCACCTGGCAATCAGCTACATAACCAGCAAGAAGAAGGTGGAAACTACTTTAACACAAAAAAATGTTAGCTGTGTTCTGAGACTGGATTGTAATCTTCATTCAGACCACTGAGCTGTTAAGTTTTAAGGATATATACAGTATATCCTTAAGTATTCTCTTCACAATGGAAAACATTTTTAAAATCTTCCCCTCTGTGATTTTTTTTTCTATTTAAACACCACACACACACTTTGAGTGCGCACATCCTCAGTCAAAATTTTACCTTTCAAATCAGCCATCTCTCAAGAGTCAACTAGCTTTTGATTCAGTCTCTGAGTCTGCAGTTTGGCTTAGCCGCTGATGTGAGATGATGTATTGACGGCTTTAGTCTGTTTCATCTTGCAGAAATGTAATTAAATATGATTTCTACATCAGCCGCAGCCTATATAAACATAATAAATAAGGCTATATGACATTCTGATGAATGTAAGGTTTCCAAAGTCTTCAAATCTCTTCAGTGCAATAAATGATCACATTATTATTTTTGTGTCTGTATATTTTAATGTGGAAACCACACTAAGAGCATAGACTGTCTATCATTTTTGCTCCAGTGGGCTTGTGTTAGTGAACCATATCGTCCTCATCTAGTTTATTAGTTTTGTCCAGGTTATTGTGACTGATTGTCCTGCTGTTAAATAGGTGACTGGTAGTCACTTAGCTTGACATGTCGGTGTGTGAGGCTGAACATTTTTGAGATATTTATGATTGAATTAGAGTCCTTTAACACTGTTCCTGTTCAGTGATTTAAAGCCCCCTTGTTTCTGCCCCTGAACACTCACAAGGCCACTTGTTTCGAAGACTCTGGAATGTTTTGCTAAACCCGGTGACTCCAGCAAGCTCACGCCAAACTTGTTTACTTTGCTTGTTCTGCCGCGCTCCCTCCTCTTTCAGTCTTTTCTCACTTTCTCTTTTTAACACATAAGCTCACTCAATGCGTCTTTTGACTCTCTCATCATAAGGCCCCTCTCTGTTTTATTGATCCAGCAATCTTTAGTAAAGGCCTGAACCTGAGATGTTTGATCCAGGTAGCAGCTCTGGAGCTTGCAACTTAAAAGCCGTGTCGACCATCTTGTACCCTGAGATTCCAGCATTACATCAAATAACAACTATATCTTTTGCTTATTAAGTGTTTTGATGTTGTTTTTACTTCATTATGTGTAGTGAGAACTGTTTCGAGACAGAGCAAAGAAAGTAACACACAACATAGGTCCTAAGCCAGATCTGAGCTGTCAGTGTTATGGGCATGGAGCTGCAGACTCAATCCACTGATTCGTGAGCAGAATCCTAATCAGCCTCTTCTTTGATTTCTGGTTCTCTTCACCCTAATCATCACTCGAGCAGGACGTCTAGCTCTTTTGAGCAAGACCACAAGTAGCCCACTTGATGCACGCTCTTGACTTCTCATTGTCCCATTCGCTGCCCATGCTTCGCTCCTGCAGCTGGAAGGTGATGTGATTGTTCAGCACAGAACTTGGGCAAACACTCGTCTGCCTCACATCCAGCTAGAACTGAGCTGGAACAACAAGCCCGCTATTTCAAGTCCATTGGCATTGTACAGAGATGAGGAGCAGATCCTTGCAGAGCCGACACTCACAGAACTCCTGATCTGGCAAAGCTCGGGATTCCCAAAGTGGTGTGCACAAATATTTGCACACATTGTGGAATTCACTCCTGCCTCTGCGCTCGAGAATGTCTGATTTCACACCGCAGACTTTCAGGCCCGGTCCACTCCTACAGCTTTCCTCCCTCCGTCAGCAGAAATGGTGCGAGTGCTGATGTGAGCAGTGCTGCTTTGTTGGAAGAGACAGAGCTGTCTTTATTAGCCTGAGTCACTGTGTGCAATGCACCTCCTCGGCTTTAATCAATACTACTGGAATGACTGGTGCTGCTGTTGTAGAACATAGTCATGTACGGTGAATGAGAGAACCAAGGAGGGAGAAACAGATGACAGGGTGAACTGGTGAGAGAATTAGAGAGAAAATGTGTCCAAAGTGCTCAGTTGAAACTTAGAAACATCTCCAAACAATTAGGGTTTTAGCACAAATGAAGATAGACAAGCACATTTAAAGGACAAGAAATTCATCATATATAGGGAGGAAGGCCACCCATGAAAAACTGTACATGACAATTACGTAATCTGTATGCAATCATATGTATCATGCATTCAAGTGTATTTGCCTTAAGTGAAACTGTTGAGAACCAAAACCCTCATACGATAAATAATGGAATTTCAGGATGATGAATTTACTGTAATGTAAAACCCTGTGAGTGTGTATCTCTTGGCACCTCCTCCATGCATGCACATCCATCTATCCTCAGCTGTGAGGTTAGGTGAGGGAAGATGGGAGGTTGAGGTCAGAATATGACATCTGAGTAACAGAGTATGGATGTAAATGCCCATGTGAACTGCAAAGACGTTGTATAGGAAGATATTTCTACACGTTTCGAATCCCAAAACTGTCAGATTGTAATAGTAGGTGTGTAAGGCAATCAACACCTTAAAAGCTCAAAGCTTTTAGTATCTGTTCTGCATGTGATGCTAACGCGACTTGTGATGTGAGACAAGAGGAAGATGATGGCGTGACAACTCGTCACTGGCCATTAGTTGTAAAACAGCCACATTCCAGAAGAATCTATTCCAGATGGGTACTTACAACAAGTTTTAGTGCCCCATTAGACTGGTCTCATCTCTGGTGACTTAACTGCCTCTTGGGGTGCCTGATCTCATGGTATGTTGTTTGTTTACTCTCCAGTGGGTCTTCATTTCCTGTGAGTTTGCTGCTTTTTGCGGCTCTGGCAGATCTCAGTGGGTTAGCCATCTTTAATTTACTCAGTCGATCCACAGGGGTTGTTGAGTTAATCCTGATGCTCTTGGTGGAATTTTTGACCCTTCAAATGCCATTGATTGGGGCCATACTAAAATCGAAGAAATCTCTCTCTGCCTGTACTTCGATCAATCATTCATCCCATCAACTTCACATTTTAACTTGACTTTTACCCAATGGGAATACTGACAAAATGATTTCCATAAATGTTGCAGTCATGAGAGTAAGTCTTAACACAGATAAAAATAGCAATACCTGGATACACGTCGATTTAAAATGGCGTCACGTGATTCATGAACACTAGCAGATGTCCATCACTTTTATACTAACAGAGTGTGATTTCAGCTGCCATCACATTAAATAAAATCTACTTCTAAAATATCAGCTCAGGGTGTTGTCCCCATGTTTTCTGAAAAACAAACACACTGGCCCATTTTCTCAAATGTCATTGCACGAGACACCCTGTGAGTATCACCATCCGACTGTCCTTTCAGCAACCCACTGACCTGCCAGCTAAATTTGAGCAAGATTGTATCATTTAATGGGAGCATGTGCTCTCATATGTTTTGAACAAGCACAGACAAGTAAAATGCCAAACAGCAATCATCCATCTGCACAGCTGATTCCAAATATTTATGGAGATTTGTATGTTATGTTCCGATGTTGTTCTGATTTAGGTCACAAGGCAGCACGAGTCACAGGAGCCGTTGGAAAATAACTCTAACATAGACGTTTGAGCTTGGAAAAAGTCTTCATCAAAGTATCATTTTTTCCAATAAAGGAAAGTTTAAAAAGTTTTTGTTCTACAATATCTAAATACTCTGAACATTAATGACTGAATACAATTTGGGTAAAGGACAGTAGGATTCAATACTATTGGATATCCTCACAATATGTGTTCAACCACTCATCCTTAGACTTGCCACATCAGTGAAATGCAATGATGTAGTTGCACGCCTATATCATAGCACTGTACTAGTACTTTAGTTTGAATAATAATAGGTCCAAGAGTCCACATCCATGCTGGCAGCTCTGATTATGTACTTAAGCACAGTGGCAAAGCACCACTGTAAAAGATAATGTCAGTATGCTACTGATGCTTTGTAGGTATAATGATTGTCATCATCATCATCTTAGAGGAGTGTGTTAGCATGCTAATATTTTATAATATAGCACTAAACACAAAGTGCAGCTGAGGCTGATGGGAATGTTTTCCAAGCTTTTGGTCTTAAACCAAAGTATTGGACAAATTTAAATTTTGACCCTATAGTGATTGGACTGAGGGAAGGCAAAATATGAAGAGTGTGGAGATGTGCTAAAGAAGTTGGGAAGCGAAGTGATTACAGATGGATTCCTACAATGCAGAATCAGCTAACAGACCACCTCTCTGTGATGTCTGACCTCGTTCTTGACATCTTATTTTCTCCACACTGGAAAGTGAATGGCATTTTTATTTATGAGGAGGTTGATGGCCGCTCTGGGTCCTCAGGCAAAGGCATTGTCCTTTTTCCATCTCCTCATACTTTCCATTCTGCATTTGTCATTGTGTTAGAAAGGACTTAAATATTCCTGACAGTTGAGACCATATTATAGACAAAAGCAGCAGCGCGGTTCAGAGGACCATTTCTAAAGTGACCCCTTTAACCTGCGCTCTCCTCCAGGCATTTGGTAGATCTGATTGAGAGTGTTGTAAATGCTGTGGACCAAAGTATTGCTGGAAATTAGATAAGATTACTAAAAGTTGTACAGAAGTTACTGAAATGTGTCCTCATAACAAAAAGTCATGATCATCAGTCGGTAAGAATTTGGTCAGAGGTCTGGAGCCTTGAAAAGGACAAAAAAAATTGGTGTTCTGGTGAGCTTCTGAGGAAGGAATTATGGATGCCTTCAGGCCTCTGCTTGTCCTTTTAAAAGCCTTTCCTAAGAGTCTCAAAGGAAAAATTTGTGTCAGGGCAACATTGTGATCCATCACAAGTTCTGGACTACTGCCAATGGCATCAACTTAATCCACTTCTGTGTGTGCACGAATCTGTTTCTGAAGAAACATTTGAGGTACTTGAGATGTTTATTTCCCATTTTAACGAGTCATGAGATGAGTGGCTGGTCCAGTGCTGACACAGACAATTTTTTGTGTCTTGTTCCCTGCTCATCCCTACAGAGACCTCCAAGGAGCTTCAGCATAATCTCTCTTTAGACTGAGACGCCCACTTAATGTCCGTTTGTCCCTCTGATCGAGAGGTGTTGTAGGTGACCTTTCACCTTGTAGACACTCAGGGATCGTAACCCCTTTGCCGCCATGAATGGGTGAACACAAGGCTGCTGGCTGAGTGTTGTCACCCTCTGTGTCCAGGCCGACCTCCACTTTAACTCCTTACAGCTGGTAATAATACAAGCACTGGAGCGCTTAGCATTAGCATGTTGGGTAAGTGACACTTTGACAACTTGATGTCTTTTGTGTGTGTGAGTGTGGCTGAGGTCAGGGTCAGCGAACATAATGTGTGTCCACCATTTCTTGGACTAAATGCCTTTACAGGTCACAAAGCTGCCATCTACACCCTCGGAAACAATATTTTTCATTCACTGGTTGTGCAACAAAGCAGCAGGTCCATAATGTTCTGAACCAGGCATTCTGGGAACATTATGAAAATGAGGGTTTGTTTGATTTTGCCTGAGTCACGTTAGACCTCCAGTTTTTTTTTTTTCTAACACAGATTCCTGTGTGTGCGTCTCTTTCTCAAACTCATCAGCTTTCATTTGACTGAATGAATGGTAAATATGTTGGGTGTGTGTGTGTCTGTGTGGAGGGGGGGGATCTCTTTGCCTGTCTTTCTGCAGGGTCAACATAGCTGTCATGTGAACCACTTGAGTGGCTCTTACCAATATGTGCATACTGAAACGTGAGCTAGAAAAGCCTGGCTGTCTGTTGCCTCGTGAGCATGACAGCTCTGAGGATCGAGTTCAAAACCTGCGGGTGAATAAAGTAGAACACAGTAACCCAGCAGCCCCTCTTCTTTATTTGCTTGTCCTGTGCTTGCCTCATTGCCTTAAAGCCATTAGCACTAAAAGCAAATAAACGAGGGGGGATTTTGTCTTGTTTTTTATGGTTTTTAAGGCCTGAAACATTTTTTTTCTTAATTTCGTAATGACGTGGTTTCATCTCTCTGTGACCGTACCATCTGAACACAAGTATTACAAGGATTCTGTTGTTGTCTGAGAACACAGAGATCATTGTTTGTAAAAATTAAAGTTGTTTGTGACTTGTGCAAGCATCATGTGATTTGAATGCAAATGCTAACATTTTTGTAATTTAAATGAAGGAATGGCAGTTTTTTTTCTTCTTTTTTGTCATCACACAATCAGCAACTGATTATAGGTTCAGAATTATTAGATTACCAAAGAAATCTAAATTCCAGCCCATAATCTTTGGGAGGCTTGAGTCAATCCCAGCATGCCTTGAACATACTAAAAAGCACCTTGAGCTGCTAAAAAGTCGATTTTTAAAAAAAAATTTAAACATTTTTTTTGCCTTTCTGGAGGCATGGCTCCTGGGATTGAAATGGGAGTGGTCGTTCGGATTTTTTAAAAGTAGGCATCAAGCTTTAGTTAGTTTAGTCCTACTTAAGCATACTCCCTCAAACTGTCACAGCTGCTACTAGTGCACTTCACCACTATTGTGGTCTGGTCCATTGCATGTCATAATAATATTTCATTGTCATGCATCTGTTTTCCTGCATTTCTGCTTGTGTCTCTCCAGTGTCCCTGTTTTCCTGTCCACTCCCTTTCCTCCATTCTTGAAAAGATGGAGGGAAGGACTGGGTAAACAGAGAAGGGTCAGCTTGAGAGCCAGAGCCCAATCTGTTGGGCATATGGAGGTTCTGTCACTGCTGCCAACCTCCAGCTGGACAGTATTAGTCCCCCTCGTTACTCAGGAGTTGAGCTATCATCCCCCAGGGACCGATGAGGAGCAGGGGACGAGGTGGGGGGAGTCACAGGTCTGACTGTGGCTCCTGTTCATCACCCAGAGTTCCCACCCTCAAACACATCAGTGCTGTCCATTAGCTCCTAAAGTAAATAAACCGACTCTGTCTATGTGTAGGACAGAGAGTGAAAGAATGGGTGAATGAGGGTTGAGGGCATCAGGGCTAATCACATCAAGTTAAAATGAGTACAGAGAATGAGACTCAGACATTCAGCGTATGAATGCACAAGATGCTTTAGGAGAAAACACACATTAATGAAGATGTATAAAAAAAAAAAGATTACATTCACAAAACTAATAAATCAAATATTTGCTGTATTTGCTTGCTCGCTGTATTTAACCATTAAAGTGCTTGAGCCTTAGTGTCCTATTTTCTCTTGTCACAGTCCACTCATAACATGTTTTTGTCCACTGCATACCTACTGGTGTGTTGTCCACTCCTTACACAGCTAAACACACACATTTACTGTCTTCTGTTTATTTGTATTTGGCTCAATACACCAGATTCCATAGATTCCCGTGCTGTGGATTTGGGTCAGCTATGCATAGAGACAAATATTTAGATTTTTCCAACTGAAGTAAGGCCCTTCATAATCATATCAAAAACCTTCCTTGTTGGTCAGTGCTTACAGGAGTCGACCTTTAAAAGTATGTCAGGCATGCAAATAAATTCATGTAGATATGTAGGTTTGCCCAGGCACACACCAAAAAAACTATTTCAAGCATGAGTCTCCTTAATTCCTGCATGTGCGAGGCATTTGTCTTGTAGGTCTCCTGTCCCTCTCTAGTTTAGTAGGTCAAGGTTGTCACATGAGGAATTAGTTAATATCCACTGGCTGATAGCTGCCTTCCTGCTGTCATTTGTCAGCCCAGAGCTGAAGGGAAGAAAATTACTTGCACAGAAAGCAAAATGAGAGATGGGAAAAGCACTTTCATCTTAAGTATCCTCGGGGAAGAGGAGACCAGCAATCACTGAAAGTCCACCAGCACTGGGTATTTTTGTCAATTTGCACGGCTCACTGACACTAGTATTTATGTAATTTTGTCAGGCATATAACAAAGTAAAGCGTGTCTCAGGTCAACACACCTATGCAGTAAACACTAACTGTAAGATTTGCTACAGACACAGAGACACAATTACTATATGTATCCTGTTTGGTTCAGCACTCCACATCCAGAAATGTTTGATGAAATATACCTGAGGTGAACCATAAATAAATCAAACATGAAATTGATCAAACAGATCAAGATACGTTATGTTTTATGTTTTTGCAACTTGATTATAAGGAACAAGAATTTTCATCTTGGCCAAAAACATAACAATAAAATAAAAATAACATTTCAATCACCATCAGTTTTATCAAGATGTGAAACTGATTTTAGGTGCTTGTCATATTTTTGGTTTGGTATAGGATTTGTCACAGTGTAGCTGTGCTTTATCCCATCTCTCTTTGATCTGCAGCAACCCTCTCTCTCATCTTCTAAAAAAAAAATGACACAAGACACAGGAGCTGAAAGAAGTTGGGAGCTGCTCTGTGCACTTTTGCAAAGGAGCCTCTGGATCAGTGATAATCTTCAGGCTGAACCTGGTTTGTGTTTGTCATGACAGCCTAGATGTCTGCATGGTTTGTCACGTGGCGCGCCAGAGGTCGGGGTTCAAAGGAGGCCATGGGTCAGGGCAGGGAAGACTCAAGCATGAACTTCCTGCGTTACTCACTGGCTGATTCTGCACAGAGGGAGAATGGACATATGGTAGTTTGGAATGTGGTCTTCGCTCCACTTGTCTAAGACTCCATGACAAAAGTCAAAAACAGGAAAGAAAAGAGACAAGACTTCTGCACTTTCTATTGTCAAAGGCTCTGTTCAGACTGCCAGCCCAGGTCCATTTTTGGCATTTCCACATAGTATCCACATTCATTTTAGAAAGTCTGGACAGCAGCAAAACACATGAAATGCAATTTTGTTAAATTGGATCCAAGCCACATTTGGAGCTGGTTTGAAATGTGATTCCAATCCGATTTCTACAGATGCGTTTCAGTCCAAATCGGATTTCCGAGTGTCTTTTGTGTAACTAACAATGTGACACACATCCAACAACATCTAATCCAGAGTGGCTCATATCTGCATTGTATACCAGCCTCCTCCATTACTGTGTTTGTCTGGGGCAACAAAGGAGTTATACACTGTAATTTGACAGCATTTTGTTTTCAGGGTGAGATGATGGTTCTTGCTGCTTCACCAGCAGATGTAGTACTTAGGCCTAAGTTACCACCCCAAACCTTGCAGATAGGTTGGTGATATCTGTACACACAAATCTGATCTGATCAACCGTGTTATTGACACCTCAGTGTGGACGTGCACATGCAAGACTCAAAGGCATATATCTCAAAGCTAATAAAATACCACACACTTACACAGAGAAAAGCAGGCGTGCATCCACAAACGCACTAATTGTTTCACCCTGATGCCAATTATTTCCCATCTCCTTGACATATCCAACATCCATCCACTCTCACCTTGTTCCTCAGTCATACACACTTAACCCTCCATAATATCACTGCAGGGCTCCTCCTCTCGTTGCAAATTTAATCTTGCACCCAAGGCCCGATCATTCATCATCATTCATTGCTGCTGAAAGGTAGCTGGCATATGTTTGACACCCATGCCAACTCCTCCAGCCATGTGCCAACTTCACCTTTATCCAGAACAATTCATCATGATGTCAGAACATATCAACAGACGTTAGTTTCTCAGAGGCTGCTGTCATTACATTTTTGTCTAAGAATAGCTATTTCAAAACCTGTAATCGCTTTAATGAGGCACAGTCGCACACACACTAAAGCCTGCTGGGATACACATGTTGTAGCCATCAAAGTAGGGAAGATGTCACTGATAAACAATCTTACCTCAAGGTCCATTTAGTTGGCTGTTGTGAAACCTTTGATCATATTTCATGATCCTTATAATCGGAGTTGTAGATGTTTAAATTTCCATTTTTTTTGTGAGCACTTTGAGGATGTCTTATCCATATTGGCTGAAAAATGAGGAAGATGTGTTTCAGATATTATACATGGTAAGCCATTTTTCCTTAACTGGGACCATTTGCTGTTTGAGTCAGTGTTTTCATTTAGAGTCTCAGAGAAGGAGCACTACTGGCAAAGGTAGGCTTAGGCCATGAAGGTTTGGCCATCAGAACAACCATCTTTTACAAGGAACACTACTTTGGTGCTATGAACATTAAAGTCACATATGATAAATAAAACATAATCTTGTTTAAATTATTTTGATGTAGCTGATGAACCAGCATGTTCAGTTTGGAAAGAATTACACTAAACAGTAATTATTAGACCTCACTCGGTTTGGAATAGGAATTCTGGAAATTTCCAGGCATTACGGCACAGCTCAAACTGCTGCTGCGTGTTCGTTTCACAGCCATATGGTTGGCATCATTAACCACTCCCCAAGTATTCGCTTGGTTTCCCAAGCAGACCTCCACCTCTTGTAATTCTTAGAAAATGTGGTCTCACACACAGTAACTCTTTATGTGTTGAAATGCTATTTCTCCAGTGTTGGAGCCTGTGGGAATAAATCAAACCAGCTTGTTTCATTCACTTTAGTAACATCTGCACTTTACCATAAAATGTCCTTTTTGAGTCTTAGCAGTGAGATTAATGGCAATAATCAACCAGCTTTTGCAGAAAAACCACAGTTATTTTTACAGTATTTTTGAGTTGGACTAGAGGTTTTCACTGACTTGGCATGCTACCTAATGTTACCTTAAATGTGATCTTCTTTTGTTTGCTGTGTGTTGCCTTTGTTCAGCAATCTCATCTCATCAACATTATTGGATATGTGTTATGTTTCTTAGTCTATTTATTGTTTCATTTTCTTTATTTATCCTTGAATCTAACTTTTAATTTCTTTTACCAAAACCTTGAACAATTGCCTGCCAGTTCTGATCTTCCTCTGCCATCCCTCTCTCACACAAAGCAAACCATCACTAATCTGCTTTCCCCTTGCATGACTAATAGGAAAAATATGAGCAATAATCTAGAGCTCTGTGTGTGTCTGTGTCTGTGTGTGTGTGTTCTTTTTTGGTCTTCTTTATCTTGATCAGGACCTTAAAGGGGGCTGCTGATCTGTGGATTTCCTTTGTGAAAAAATGTCTTCAAGACACTACTGACTTTGATTGATAAAAACTGTGACTAATTTACTGAACTTTGGAATAATAATAACAATACATTTTATGTATAATATCAATATAATAAACAACAATATGTCTGCCACAAGAAATGTCACGTATACAGATGTTGGTATCAATACTTCCTGTTTGATCACTAATGTTAAAATGACGTCTACATATTGAGTAGAACAATATTTATTCTGTTTACTTATTATCTAGTCGAGAATACCCCAATGCCTGTGACTAAAAGAAGTATCTAAAAGTGCCTACGCCTGTGCACATGTGTGTATTTAAGTCTGCCTGTGTGTCTCTGCACATATGTGTGTGTGTGTGTGTGTGCTAACTTACACAATGTTTGCTTTAGCATTTACACATTATTGTCGGCCAATAATTCTCTCTGTCATTGTCCAAAAGCCAGTGTTGAGAGCAGAAGCCACATATGGTAGCGCTTTACAGAGAAAGAGTGATTTAAGTCCTGTAAGATGTCCGTCGTGCTCAAAGATTTACAGTCAGCTGAGTAAAATGAATTCACCTTTTCAGCAGATTCTAGCCACCAACACTTCATCTCATTGTTCTGCCCATTGTGAGAGTTAATTAACTCTCTACACTAAATGTGACCTTGTTGTTTCTGATGTTTCTGACAGACACATCAGAGCACTTGAGAGCTGAGATGTAACTGGACAAGAGGTTTTTTTTTTAGGATTCAGAATGCACCCATGGAAACCCTTTCTTGAATCTGATCTGAACGGGACCCAATGAGAGTCAAACCCAATCAGAGAAGGGATGAATCTCCATGCATCAGCAAACTCGAAGCTCATACCGGTGCCTCAGCAGACAGCAACAAACAGCTAGACTGATCCCCAGGTCACAATGCAGTGCCCTCTTTATGTACAGACTCAAGGAAGAGTTCTTCAGCTTACTTAATTAACAGCATATAGATTCATGTGTGTTTTGTTGTTATGACAAGGAGGCCATTATCCAGACTACCTTAAACCAAGCACCTGGCTTAGCCTCGCTTGATGCAGTTTAAAAACAGGAAATCCTGTGCAGGCTTTTTTTTTTTTTATCAATCCCTAAAATAATGTGTGTGTGTGTATGTGTGCAATAGGACATACAGTACAGACAAAACCACCCACAAGACTCTATTACTTAAAAGTTCATTATTCCTGCACAATGCAAATCTTGAGCAACCCTCCTTCAGTGGTTTATTTTTCCTGCTGTAGTGTTTTTTTGTACTTGTGCAAGAATCTAAATAGACCCTCACTGCTGTGGTCAGCGACTGAATATGATAAATGGACGCTCCAACGTAAAGCTTGTGGTTTTGTGAACCCCTTGAAAAATACATGTACAACAGCGATCCATTGTTTGCGTGAGTGTGTGTGTCAGACTCCTGCCTCTATTGTGATCGTGGTCAGTCCATCAAAGCCCGGAGGGGGTGTCGGCGAGGCATTTGGTCCACTGTCTGCTTCACACTTCCTTTGTGTGTGTGTTTGTGTGTGTGCTGGTCCAAGCCTCTGTCTCCCAACACTTCCTCCTCACCATTGTGTGGAAACATATGCTCTCTCTCTCTCTCTCTCTCTCTCTCTCTCTCTCTCCTTTTTCTCTCTCTCTGTCTCTGTCTCTAATCAGTGTCTTATTGGGCTGATCCCCTCGACCATGGATGAGCTATTTCTGGAGATTCCTGTTATGAAAAGATTATTCCCCTCCCTCCTCTGTCTCACCCACCCTCTTTCTCATTCTCTTGTCTCTCACACACACAGCAGTTAAAGTCATTATCTCAGACTGGATCAGTGAAAAGCAGAGGACACACACTTGTCATTGGAGGCGCTTAGATTCAGGTTTTGAGGACAGTGGTCTTACCTTGCCTCAGAATAAAACATTATCGCACACACACACAGTAAATTGTTAAAGTAGCATTGTAATAAATTCTTAAATGCCTCTCTCTTCCTTCCTCTTTTAATTCCTTTATGCTTCTGACAAACATCTTTATGACCTTGTTACCCTAAATTTCAACCACAAAAATAAAAAAGGTTCCGACGCACACACACATCTAACATCATCTCTATTTCAGGATGGCCGTATGACCTTTGTGGACCCATAATTTGGTTATCTCCTCTGTGACTCTTTGTTGACACGGCCTTGGGTGTTTGTGTGTGTGTGTTGGACTGACACGTCCGTCCGCTGACCCTCACCTGGCCCCCATGTTTGGGGTTAGGAATGGTAGAAGAGGGGAGCGTAAACCCCAAGGCGAGCCCCAAGGAGGCCTCTCCATGGTGGTGGTGGAGAAATCTTTCATCTTTCTCTCACTTTTCTGTTTCTGGTTTTGTCCTTTTTTTTATTTATTTCTATCTCTGACTCTTTAAAAAAAATCTCTCTTTTTTTTAAATTTTAATAGTTACTTTCTCTATTTTCTTCCTACCCCTCCCTCTGTGTCTCAGGGTCAGAGGTGACACTGTAAAGTTTACAGCCTACAACAGTAGCTTCACCCAACAACCCAGCAGCAACAGGATGGCGGGGTGTGCAAGACAAATTTTATACAAATCTAATGTCTGCGGTTTTATTTTGTTTATTGCACCTGGGCTCTTTTGGATTCAAATAAAAGTAATAATTTAGAGCAGCTAGAGACATGAGTAAAATTTACTATGACTCACCAGATAATCCTCTGAAATTTCCTTTATGATATGCCTCAAAGGTAAAAGCGTTTATTTGCATTCTCTTTCTAAAGAAAAGTTACATTTAATGCAGTCTTAATCCCACGTGTCTGCCTGCTGCAACACTGATGCATCTCCTCATTTCCTCTCTTTTGTCCAAAGCCCTCATTATACTGGTGTGTATTTGATCTGTATCTGAATCATAAGCCAAACAAGCGCCCAACTCTGACGAGCTTTGATGAATGAAAATTGTAGACGCTCTAAAGCGACACATTCATTTGCCCCAGAGCAACTGGCAGCAGCGGCTGTCTGCTTGTCTGATCTCTCACACTTTACCACACACATTCATCAACAGTCGCTGGCATTATTGTGTGTTTGTCAGCGCAGAACAACTTGAGAGCGCGTACCCCCTCAACTCTGCTCGGGGTTGTCGACCCATCTCAGCTGAGGGGAGCTTTGGGTTGGGGTTTTGGGTGCAGCCTCTGGGTGGTCGGGTTTTGTGGCTCGGGGATTTGGCCTTGTTTGGTAATCTCTCTTCATCTCTCCTTCCTCTCTCTCCCTCTCTCTCTCTCTCTCTCTCTCTCTCTCTCTCTCTCTCTCTCTCTCTCTTACACACACTAACAGACCATAATTATCTCTCTCCCTCCCTTCAGGTTATAGATTTAGGATAAAAATCACAGGAGGTTTTCCTCAGTTTATGAGTTCTGCACACGCTTTCCATTGATGCATTATTTGATATTTATGCACTGATATTAGTGCTGCTCAGCTGGCATAATGCTTTAGCTGGATAAACTTATGGTTAGTGAACCCATAATACTTTTGTAGTACTGGCCAAAGTATTATATGATACTGAATGCTTATATTCCTAGTATTGTGTTTACTGACTCATTCATGGAGTATTTCCAGACCAAAATCAGAAAATCAGGCAACTCTGCAAGTTTTTTTGGACTGCATGAAGTTTTTTGTCAAGCTGCTTGTGTTAACCCTTGTGTTTTGTTGACACTGGCTTAGCTCCTGTTTGGGTTCCCACAGACCCTAATGCTGTATATGTCGAGGTAATGCTAATTACAAAATCAACCACGGACAAAGAAATGTACAGTTTTGTCATCCTAAATCATGAAGTTACTTAAATTTTGACATCAAGCAGCCAATAAGGTTTGACTCTCTGTTATAATATTTTTCAATAAATTATTATTTAATTCCAATAACAGGATTCCAAATATACTTATATGGGATTTGGGAGATATAGTCCTGCATAAAAAAACTACTGTCAACATCATTTACAGCTGGAGTCTCTGAGAAATAGAGTGTTATGTCGCAGATCTCTGGCTCGTGTCATCAGTTCAAATCTAGTTTTATAAGATTAAGAAAAGTCATTAAGAAGGAACGTGATGAAACAATGTTGTGCGTGTTTGTAAAATGACCTGAGCTCAGGATCCCTAAACATTATGTGAAACACTGATGCATTATGCAGGTTATGCACGTTTACAGTTATGGGGCTGGTTTCGAATTTCAAATCATTCCCATCCTCTCCTCTGAAGTGCATGGTGTGCACAGACTCATGATTTTGCTCACTTTATTAGCTGGCAGGATCTCTTTTGGGTGAATCACTTGTGACTCCTCAGTCAGCTGGGATCAGTATGGCAGCCAACAACAGACTGCTCAGTTCGCCAGGATTTTCTGCATCATCCTTTCCCTCCTCACAGTCCAGGCTTTGGATTACACGTATTTCCCTGCCACATGGTGACTCGTCTGGCTTTCCCTTATTGCACCACCTCAGTGCATGTGTGTCTCTATGGCAATAAAACAAAGCTGGATGATGTCAAGCGCTGATGTCGCCGAGGAGTTGCTGGAAAAATGTGGATGAAAAGTAGGAGGATGGAGGAGAAGAGGAGAAAACAGGAGAGCACAGGTTGTTTTAGCATGGAGCAATTATAAATGAGTAATGTAATCTGAAAAACATATTTTGTTGGCATGGAGTTTTGCCAAAAAAACAAAGAAATTTCAACATAGTAATTATATATTTTATATAAACTTGCTCTGTATCAAAAAATCCAAATGTGGTTCAATCCTATTGTTACAATTATTGCTAATTATATTAACTTTATTTGTAGGTGCTTTCAAGTTGTACTGCTGTCAGTGTGTGTGCATCATCACTATTCCTTAGGACCTGCCATGCATTCAGGACTGTGTCCTATAATGAACCTTAGGTAGAGCACCGTGGACAGGGGCAGGACTAAGGCGCATTACCATACCTGCAACAGTCCGCTTTTCAGTGCGCCACTTGCGCTTTTCACACTAATCTCGCGTCACAAAGGAGCGTCTCTCAGTTGTCGCCAGTATTTTTCTAATCATATGCAAAATGGGAGCCAACCTCAGAGTCAATTGCTGCCTATTAGGGGAGGCTGAAATAAACAGTAGGGGGGCTCAATTAATCACTTTCGATTTTATAAGGGTAATAGATGTGCAAAAATTAGTGCAAGCTGTATATGCAAAGAATATAGTGACCAGATGACCAGACTACATATACAATACAACATTGTGAGTCCTGATTGTTTTAAAGAACATTTAAAACAATAGTTAAGTTCAGAGTAGCAATCAAAACAGCAGCTTTTGGTGTCACTGTTTTTACTATATATATTGCTCTTGGGGTTGGTGTGGCTGGACGTGTGCGCCTCCAGCTCCTCATCAGGTGGGGAGCAGAGGAGCAGGGTTGGGGGTGGAGCCACTGCAGAGCTGCCCATTCCTAAAGCTTGAATCACCCCTCTCCATTCACATTCTTGCTGGGGACCGCTTCATTCAGGGACTCACAGCGTTTTGGGAAGGATTTGGAGACTGCTGGAATTTTTACGCATCCCAGAAAAAAAAAATCTAATCATGTCCGTGGATTTACTGTCCTGCGCACCGGACAGGGGACATTTGCAGCTCGACTGTGTAGTTTGATTTTTTTTTTACTTTGCTCTGGATTTATCATGCGGGTTTGGCCTTAACAGTGGAGGAGAGAGTCTGGGTATATGCTGAGCCTGCTCACCGAGACATTAGAGAGATGATATTAACACGTAAGTCTGTTCCATTAACTTTAACTCATGTGTTTGGAAATGAATTATTTTTGTGGATTTCTATTTAATGTAATAATATGGTCATACATTAAAGCGGTTTCCTGTCTATCCAGGAGAAATAGAGCTCACTTGTTGTGCCTTAAAATTAGTCTACACTGTGCTTATTTTTAGTTACTCATAGTATTTAAGGTTGTAAATGTTTGCTTGAATTTTACCTTCCAGTAAAACTCTCTTTAAGTCGTCTTAAAGGCGCAACGCTGCGGGCTGTCAGATAAGAAATCTCCCGACTTTACGCATAACTTTGGGTCTCCACTGTCCCCAAGCCTGGTCACAACTCTGTGGTTTCTATTACATTTCAAGTTTTCCCAAATTACGCATGACCTCGTGGAGCCTGCTTTTCTGACTTGATCAAAATCTGTATGCGTAAAATCCGCTTTTACGCACGTAGTTGAATGGACCTGTGCGCACTGGACTTGGATTAAAGTTTGGATTGAATTGGATTAAACTCTGTTTTTCGTGAATAGGGGTGTTCAGCCTAATTCGTATTTAGTGTATTTTAAGATGATCAGTGGTCATTTCAGTGCCTCTAGTTTGGTGTACTGCCTGCGCCTTCTGGAGACCCTTTGCTGATGGGGGGTTTGTGGCTGTGTAGTTTTCAATCCTGTGCTGGCAGGCTCAACTTGATTTGTGGGCTTTGGCTCTTTGTCCTGTTACAACTGTTTGTTCCAACACATGGCTCCTTATCACGTACCTCAGGTCTGGAACAGATATGAGCACAGCCAGGTTGAGCCATATAACCATGAAGAACGTGCGCAGAGGCACACACACACACACACAGTGACTGCTAACCCGGAGACTGTATGACACTGACACAATGTGTACACTGACACCACACTTTCACACACAGTTAATGAGTGACTCTGAAACAGAAGAGTAGTCATGTTACAGAAATATTTTGAACCACATTTTTTGCTTTCACTCCTGCTTCTGCATGCTTTTTTTTTCGGTCAGGGATGGGACTGGATGGTTTAGCAGTTGGTGGTTCTGGTGGGAGAAGAGCAAATAAAGGAAACACACTTCATCTGCAGTTTTTGTGAAGCAGGAAGTGAGTTGGGGCCTTATCTGAAAGATTTACATCCAGCTGGCGCTGTGTTGCTCCATGTCCTGTGAGGAGACACATATGTTCTTTTTCCCCTGTGCTGAAGGTTCTCTGTCCTGGGATCAGTTTATGGATATTAAGGGGGCAGGAGGGGGGTCCTGGCAGGTAGGCTGTCATCTGGTTGTGGAAAGCTTATCAGAGGCTTTGAATGCATCTGGTCACCTGATCCATTGCTAGGGCCCTCCATGTGAACATAAATCTTTCGTCAGAGAGCACAGGGGCCTTCGGGGTTAGCTCTGCGATGATCCATGCGAGCCAGCTGTGTGTTTGCATGCATGTGTGTCTGTGCATTCATGTCTACCCTGACTGGTGGTAGATAACTGGAATGGACCATGGTAGCAACCTCATTATTCTTTCCAGTGTGTGTGTGTGTGTCAACAGGGCATAGCTTGAGGCCGGCCAGATGGTGATATTTCTGGCATCGTCTCACTTAGCTAACAGCCAGATCCTCTCAGGGAACACCAGCTGTCTCAAACATGGAATCACAAAACCTAATACCCATCGAGAAGAAAATCTGCTATCGCCCATATTTGCCTTGCAGTCGAGTGCTGGAGGGATTTTACATTGGTTACGTCAGGAAAGCTGTTGTCTCCAGTTGTCACAATGCTTTCATACTGATTCAAGCTGTTAAGTACATTGCAATCATTCATTTCATTTCTGAGTCAATCAGAAACACATTCTTCAAGTTCAGGAACACATCAGGAGTGTGTCCTTGTCACCGTTGAGGTGAAGGACAAACACCGGCAGCATCCAGACTCCAGCCTTTGCTTGTTGTTGATTACTGCTGAGCCACAGAGTCTGGACCTCTTTATCACATCACCTGTCTAGACCCACTTTGCAGCCCCTTCAAGATTGACCCACTCAGACCTGAAGTTGATAAGAACCCTCTGCCCGCCTTTTGGGTTGCCTTACAGTCGGCACTTTGAGACCCGGCGTTGATCGGGTAATTCCAGATAAGCCACCTCAATTTACAACAGTTGTTAGTCAAGCATTCTTCCCTATCTGCCAACTTCAAAGACACAGCCATAGTGATAACTGTATTCAGACTCTTGACCTCCAGTTTGCCATGTATGCAGCAGAGCCTTTGAGGTGGGGAGCAGCATCCTTTGTTTGCGAGCTGCTGACAAACTCCCACTGGAGCTGAGCATTCAGACTCAGCCAAGCTAGACCCCGCTGCCTCCTGCGATGGAGGGAAACTGTGGTCGGCAATTGTGAGAATTTCCTGCCACAGGAAAGGAGTGAAGAGAAGGGCTGAGCAGAGTTGAAGTAAGCAGAGGGAGCAGAGGAGATGTGGGTGAGAGCAGGGAAAAGGAAAGCAGAGACTATGATGGATAATTTTAGAAGTCGATACCGCTGGGCAGTGGGCGAAGCTTAACCCTGACTGGCTGCTCAACAGTTCAGCTTTGGCCAAATTCCTGGGGGAAAAGCCTCCTGTGATCCATATGAAATCTCTATTAGCATCAGCTTATTAGTCATGTTATCTGCTGATAATCGCTCTCATCTTTCTTTCCCACTGAGAAGGAGTGTGTCTCACTGTGTTGTTATTGCGCATTCACATCAGCCAGAACTAATGTGTGCTAACATTTTTATTCCAACTGAGAGGATTTGTTTGCCTTTCTCTTCAGGGTGTGCTGTATCATATTATTCACAGTAATGTTGGTATAATTTTTAATATGATTTCAAAAATGTTTTGCAATATTCAGACTTGTTGCAATGAGGTGATACTTTTACACACAGCAATGGCTGAAAGCGAAGGCAACATTGCTACTGGCTCCATGATGGAAGAGTTCGTTTCAAACAGGGAAGCAGCCATATTTGTGTGGAAGTCGTTGGTTACAAAAGATCAGATGTACAACAATCTATGTAAGATGTGCAAGAAGACTTGGAACAAACTTATTTCTGCTTCAAGCAGAAGCATGTGGTTGAGAATGAAGAGAGTTCAACAGCTACTGTGAGTTATAAACCAAGCAGACAAACTACATTGGCTCACCATAGCATCATCAGATCATCAGGTTGACAAGAATGTCATTATCAAAGTAATATCCTGAAATATTGTGATATTATTTTAGGGCCCAACCCCAAATTCCATCCACAATTCTCACAGTTCTGTGATAATTTTGACACATGATTTATAATTCAAAATTACCACAGAACCTAAATATTGAGTTCATGTAACTTGTTCCAGACGTGTTTCAGACATCCTGTTTGCCCCCCTCAAAAGGACCAAGAGTTGTGGTTTGGGCTCTTCTCAGATTCACATATTAACCTATCCAGCCATTTGTTTGTCTGTCTGTCTCCAAACCAAACAGGCTGCAATCAGTGATGGTAATAAGAGGACCAAACAGCAGAAAGGCTTGGCTTTGCATAAGGTTACCTTTTGCATTCGGGGAACTACTGAAACCACATGTTGCCCCTGTAACTCATAGCCTGCAGTTTTTGGGGTCAAAATGACAGAAGGTCGACAAAGTTTCTGTGGACTGGTGTCTCAGAACAGTTGTTTATACATGAGAAAAACTAAATCTAAACGTACAAAGGAATGTGTCTTGAATGTTCTACTCCAGAAATTACACTGCGCATAAGGAAATGTGTGGTCAACTGTTGCACAACTAGTGTGCCAGGTCATATAGTATTTTCAGTACTGTAGTTGTCCTTGAGTCTTTAGTGCTTGCCTCACTCATCTCACATTTGTTATCTATATTGTACTTCATCCAACTTGGCACATGTAGACCAAATATCACAGTCATTATCTAAATAGGGAACTGTTTTATATTTGAGGATAGCTCAGTAATTCAACATATTGTAGTGCTAAGTGCTTGCTCTGAGACATATTTGTCCAGAGTGGCTTTGTAGCGGTCTTTAACCATGAGGACGTTTGGTAAGTACACACAATCACCGGAGTCAGTGTTTGTCTTGGCTGCCTCTCCGCCTATTATCTGGCCAGGAACAAACGAAGGCAGGGCCTTACAGCCGGGTGGTCGGCGGCCACTACAGCGCCGCTTGGCTCTCTTCCTGTGAGGGAAGCAGGAAGAGGAAGTGAGGTAGTTCCCTGGCGAGGGCTAAGGAATTGGGCTGGACAGTTACGGAGGATAAAAAACAAAATACAGCTACAAATCTTTTAAGTTATTGAAGCAAAGAGAAATGTAAAGGAGTGGGGGGGAGTTCTAGGATGACATTTTTATGACTGCAGTGGCATATTCTTATAAACCCTATTTTATAGGATCCAGCTTTATTTTATTCCAGATACGTCCAACTGTATGTGTGTGTGGCTCTATTGTTAGGTTGTTTGTGCCAGATGCCCCATGCCCCTGTCCACTTCCTGCAGCCAAACAAAAGACAGAAAAATATTCTTGCTTCTCCCTGAATGAATGGAGACACAATGTGGTGCGGTGGCAAATATTATTCAGTTTTATCTATCTGCGTGGCGAATACTGTCATTATTTTGTTTCCTCGGCACACCAAGCCCACATTATGTCACTGTAAAGTAGATTTGACACACATTCTATCCCAATTGGGTATGTCACTGGATAGCTTCCCTCCAAAGGTACTTAATGGATCCCATAGCCTTCTTTTTGGGGTGTGGGGGGTGGAAAGCTAACCATGTGTTTGTATGTCTAATTTGCATTTCAATACCTTTACTGTCTTTTGAGTGGTTTGTCTTTAAACATGAGGTTGGTCTTTGCAAACACACACAGACTCGCATGTGCACACACTCACACACACATAGATACACAAGCAAACACAAGAATCTCTAGCCCTACGCAGTGCTCGCTTTCAAGAATGTTGGTATAATTACCCTCTGGTTTCCACGTTCCTCTGGGTTCACTACGCTCCAAAAATACTAGGCCCAACACACCCGCCAAATGCACAGCTCCTGAGACATGCCATTTCAAATCCAAAAGGAAAAATAGAGCTCATTTGTCAAATAGAATTAAAGTTAAAACATAGTTGTTAATGTGTTATTTGACATTTGGGTGCATGCTGGTGTCGCAGTGGTTTGCTCGAGGAGTGCTGGCCCCAGCAGTGGCAGAGGGGAGGCCCTGTCTTGGTCGTGTCACACCTTGTTGTTAGTGGGTTTGTCTGCCGTCTAGGCTTGTTGTTGGTATGTAAATGCTTGTATACAGTTGAGCCCAGACCCTTTGGAGCAGGACTCTTCTTCTGACCCCTCTTGTCTGTCTCACTGTACTTTATAGTCAGTCAATTCCCAGCTGTTAATATCTCACTTGTTTGACATTATTTATTGCACATTTATCTCTTTATTATCTCTAAGTCTCTACCAGAACACCACAAAATCTTTAGTCTCTTTTCAGGCACAGTCTGTTCTCCCTTTATGCTCCTGGTCTTGAGGTTGAGCTTAAAAAAAGAACAATTCCTTGGTGTAATTTAGCCTTGAAATGAGGTGGAACTGCCAGACTGGCGTTTCGAAGATAAAATAAACTACTCTGCATGTCTTTACCGGTGGTTACTATTAGCTCAGTCACGCTCAGCCAAACATAGCACGCCTATTAAAAGTGCATAGGACGTATGTACAATGTCTAAATGCAAGGATCACTCTATTTGAAATGGATACTTTAAACAGTCCCTGCCTGATTTTAGCCTTCACATTCAGTTCTCGTGCTGGCACCAGGATTAGCAATTATTTCACTTTTGTTTTGCACTCATTCTATATGTTGTCACTTTCATCCAGTGTCTCTTCCTGTCTTTGTTACACTTGTTTTGGTTTACAAGTCTTTCTCAAGGTTGTGTTACTTTTGTACTTGTTGTCATTCCGCTTAAGGAGACATTGTAAAGTCAGCTCCTTAAGGCCTGGAGACATGTTTCTGTCTGTTTTCTCTCTACAAACTGCTGGACTGTGGGGGGGGGGGGGGGTGATGGAGCAATTGAGAAGGCTGGGGTGTTTGCTGCCATTTGGCATATGCCGACTAAAGGGCTTTCGCAGATAATTGGGAGACCTCGCCATGGCTCCTCTGACACAGTGGACATCAACATTCAGTCAGTTTAGCATAACAAGCCCAAATGTCACACCTTGTGTTTAAAGGGAGTTATAGAGGAGTTTGTTTAGTAGTGTTGGCTGTAGTAATGGCAGTGATTGACGCTCGAGAAACATAATTTGTATGTATGTGCAAACATCCTTTCCTACATGCATCTTAACCAGCAGAGGTTCTTTATATTTTACATGTTGGGAGAGAGGGAACAGAAGCTGGAGGGCAGCACTGCAGGATATTATATGTTGTTCAAAAAAATTGAATCCAGAAAACAAACAAAAGCACTTTTGAAACATTAAAATGTCTATGGGTAGAGTAGGGTACGGGATAAGGCTCCACACAGACTTAACAACAAAAAGCACTGTCTTACCTGGATAAGGAGCTTAAGTGGCACACACTTGGGGTGTGAGGAGGTTAGCACAATTTGCACGAATGATGCTTTGAGCTCTAGCTTTAGAAGCATGTGAGCAGAGAATGACCGAGTGTGAGATAGCTAATCAGGTCAAGCGGTTCCCATTTAATAAGCTGTTGGCATGTTGGAGTTTTCAATTCCAGAGTTTTGTCTCACTTTGATAGTTTGACAGAATTTTTTTTTAAACTTCATGTCAGAGGATTTCATTATTTTTTTGTGCTCCCCTTGTAAATCCCCCTTGTTATTACAAGCACTTTGGGTGTTACTGTTTGTGTACTTTTAATATTTTCTGTTCAGTTGTATTAAAGTGTCTCCCCTAACATCTAACATGCCTTCGCATTTTTCTGCTTTGTCTTCTTTGCAGAGATCGAAGCCAAAGAGGCCTGTACCTGGCTCCGAGCAGCAGGGTTCCCACAGTACGCCCAGCTTTACGAAGGTATGGACCACTGTGAAACACCCCCGCCACTCTCCCACCCCAAATGGCACTAACGAAGATACAGAATAGATGTTCATCTCATATAGAACACATCTGCGTTCTTTGTCATGCACACAAAACACCAACGTGCACACTTGCCCCTTTGCATGCACACACACAGCATAACATTCCTGAGGAGCGAGGGCCTTCCTTTTTCTTAGCAGAAGTACTTTGCTGTGCTTAAGCCACACAAATGCTAGCTACCATATTCTAAACACTACCTATGATGTAACTGACATAGTAACTTGTTGAGGACCAAAGGTCTTTCTTACCTTAATATGAGCACAAAAAATGAAAGTTTTCTACACTCTCTGAAGTTACTCATACAATGACAAATAGAAAGAATGCCTAACCCTTGAGGTTAAAATACAGACTCACCAAAATATGTCAAACATTCTTTACACTCCTTGTAGCCACTCCAACGATGCTATGGCACACAATGGGTGTACCAGTTACCCTTATGTAACTACAGGACGATGACAGCAGGACCAAGCCAAAGTTGTCAACAGGTCATTGCTTGTTGCCACTTAACCGTGAAATGTTTCCTATTTGAACGGAAATCTCATTGTGTATCTGCACAGGTGATGTGGCTGTTTTTATACTTACATGAACAGCAACACAAAAGTGCAAACCACAATCAATCACTGTGCAGATTTTACACCCCTACTGGTTTGACACTTGCAGCCGTCTCCACACCAGTAGTGCCGACGCATGACACATTTTTCCTTCCCTTCTATCCTTGGGACAATCTCTATTGTCTGTGCTGTCAAGACTATTGCCCCACTAAAGATAAGCAGGCTGATAGGCCTGCTTCAGTACAGTAGGCTGAAGGTGCTGGCCTCTCTTCAATAGCATTTTCTTATCATCAGCCCCCTGAGGGTTTAGATGCAAGATTCCCATTTTGGGTTGGGTCAACACATTCCTGAAAACATCTTAAAATCCATCCATCCATCCGTAAAGCAGACTGTGGTACGGAAATATTCTGTATGATTTAAAGGCACACTTTCTCTGTGTGCAATGACTAATGCTGTGACTTGGTGAATAAGCGATTCTGTTAATGAGGTAGACTAGGGGAGAATGAAAGAGAGGGAGAAAAGGAAGTGGGACCTCTGAGCAGCGGTGGAGTACCTATTGTCATTCTTCAATCAATCCCCTGTTTTCTCCCTCTGTGCTCCACATCCCCCCTGCCTGCCGGGTCTGAAAGCTGCAGCTGTGTTTGTTTGGTCGGCTAAGACGCTACTTCCTCTTTTAGCTTTTCATCAAGGCTGTATGGGGGGGAGAAGGTGGGATGGAAGGCCCTGGTGGGTGTTTGAGTAGGTGGGTGTATATTAAGGCTAGGGGTTGTATCTTTAGTTTTATCTGAACGCAGTGATCCAATCAGCGGCACACAGATCCCCACACTAATCTGACTCTCTCTCTCTGTTTAGATGCCCAGTTTCCCATTGACATCTCTTCAGTCACGAGAGACCATGACTTCCTCGATCGGGATGCCATTGAGGCTCTCTGCAGGTGAGATTACAAGTCACACCAAACCTTTTGTACTTCTTTTCTCTCTCTTTTGAAGTTATGCGCCATTCTTTTCATTCCCTCTCCTCTTCTTTTCTGTACTATCTCTTCTTTACCCCCTCCAATGAAACCATGAGGGCATGACTTCAAAAGGAAGCATGCTTTGGAAAGTTGCCGACGAGATGAAAGAATGACACGATAACCACCTTGGAGCCACGTCCTGTACCTTTTCCTCACTCCATTTAGTTTTCTATGCCCATACCTTCCTCTCTTGTTATTTTCATTTTTCTCTTGGGCTGATTGTGTTTACCTGAGTCATTAGAGTCTTTTGTATCATCCTGGCAAGCACATACCAGAATCTCACTCCTGCTTCAGCAGCAGCATTGCTATGGTCACGCAATGGTCTTTACATCCAGTCTTTCATTTCATGTTGTAAGAGACAAACTCATTTACGTCCACAACTGGGGAATTACTGTTTTCAGAGCTTCAAAAAGTTTCAGACATGTTAGTAAGTGTATAAAAAAAATTGCTAACTGGCTGAAAGTATCATTGGAGAGGACAGGCATTGCATTCTAGTTGGTGCCCCTGCCTTATTAATTAGCATATAAGGAGGAGGTTAATGGCTTTTTAATGGAGACGACTTCTTCATCAAATTTCCACTCTTTGTAATAAACCACAGCAGGTGTCCCTCCATACATCTGGAAGCTATCATCTCAATGTCTCCTCTCCTGGCAGCCTTTCGGCCCATCCCCACAGCCCCAACCACCCCTTAGTTCCCATCCCTTCATCTATCCATTGTTACATGATCTGCTCTAAGAGCTCTCCAGAGGGTGGACCCCACCACCACCCTCACTCCCCTTTCTCCAGGTGGCTGGGGGGATAAACTTTCTGCCCCCCTCCTCAAGTTGTCGTCGCCACTCCAGCAGATTTCATTCTCCTGGCTCTCTCCTTTTCTGTCTCCCTCTCATTCTCTTCCCGCTCATGTGGGGATTATCCTTCAGCAGCTCATTAGCCAGCCTGGGTCTACCCTGAGCTCCCCCTCTGTCTTTCTCTTCCCGTCTTCTGTTTTTCGTCCCGTTTCATCCTTCCTTCCATCGTACATCCTCTCAGTGATGAGAGGTTTTAGGAAAAACTCTGCTGGCTAGAGTATTTTAAAGCCCGCTCTAAACGTAACCCATTTTGCATTTGTGTGTGTTTGCAGGAGACTGAACACCCTCAACAAGTGTGCTCTAATGAGACTGGAGATATCGCCACAAAGAAAACGAGTAAGTGCACACACACATTTACTCCACTCCTTTCTGAAAAGCCCCTTTGCACATCTCATCGACCACAATTGCATTTCCTCACCTCAACCATCAGTTCACTCATGGCCACAGGGCGCAGATCTGTGTTTTTTCTCTCATCTTGTTTAATGAGAAGGCACCTGTTGGGTTTATTTCTATATCAAGTGGGCTGTGAGGACCCTAGGGGGAAGGAGGATAGCTTTAATGTCTAAATGAAGGGGTTGCATTGAGCCAGGACCTCCCCCTACTCAAGGCGTGCTCCCCTGTTTTCTCCAATACTTCCTCATAGTTCTGGTTCACCATAAAAGGAGTCAGTATGCTGCTTTTGTGGCATTCTTGCAGTATGGTGTGTTTTTAAGTCGTTTTTAAGAGAAATTTCACTCCCTCCAATACCACATGCTTAGATTTCACTTTCAAGGAAACAGACCTCTCGGAAAGTGTTTTTCCTTTTCAAAGAAAGGAGGATAATTCTGTGAACATCCCAGTTTTAGATGCGTGTGTTTCAAGTTAACTGGAAAGTTTAGACTCACACTTTATGACAAGAATTGCTCCTTTTTAGTCAAATTAGCCTTAATTCCCCTAAGTGCCACATAGTAACATCCTTGTTCTGTGTGTGGTGGTATTCATTAGGACGACCCTTCCTGCGGCACCTTTCATTTCAGGACTCAACAGAGAAGAGCAGAAGAGTCAAAGAGGTTATTTGCCATCTTTGTGGGACGACAACCCCCCTCTCCTTTAGACAACTTAGGAATGCATTGATCTCCTCATGTCTTAACATTCCCTCTCTCTGAAATATCCCTGTTTCTCCTTCTGTCTGATTTCGTCTTTCTATCTGTCCTATTGTGATAATAAATGCAGGCTCTGACGTTCAAAGCTGTCCCCGTTGCAGTGTAGGCTCTGGTAGCTTGATGGTTTGAGGATAAGATATCTCCAGAATGTTGATAAATGGTTGACGCTGATGTCTGTGCGCAGTGAATCACATTTTATTGTTACTCCACATTCCGACCAACATAACTTGAAATAAAGCATCAATGGAATCTGAAAATGTCACGAAAATCCTTGTATATGCAAGCAGGGATAGATTGCACTCTTTATTCATTATTATTTGAAATTACATCATGTTTCCACTGCAAAACATATAATTAATGATGCCTGTATGTGCGGCCCATGTGAGCAGTGAAGCAGGAACACTGGCTCTCTACTAGCGGAACATGGTTTTCATGGATTTGATCATTTTTCTACTGGAATTGCTTCTTGGAAGTGCAAATTTCCTGGCATCTTTACATGGGGCTTTTGTGCTTAAAAACCTCTCAAGTTGATTTCTTTCTAAACTTTTTATTTTGACAGATGTGAACATGTTTGTGTTTTTGTGAGCTCAAATTATAGATACAGCTTTAGAAAGATGAAGAGAAGGAGGTGTTTAAATTGTGGCCTGTGGTTTGGTTTTACGAGCTTTGGGTCCTCGACTGTGATTGGGAACTGTGAAGTGAAGTGTCCTTTGGAATCTTCCAGTTTAGTGTGTGTGTGTGTGTGTGTGTGTGTGTGTGTGTGTGTGTGTGTGTGTGTGTGTGTGCGTGTGTGTGTGTGTGTGTGTGTTTAAAGAAGGTGGATATCTCTGTCATGGATAAGGAAGCAGCAGTGTATCAGTGACACAGTCTCTCACTCGGTGTGTGTGCATATGTACAGACAGAGGGGATAAAGACTGTAGGGGGGAATGACCCCAGTCTGGCCGGCTTCATTGTGAACTATGGGGGTCATAATGGAATTTCCTGAACTCCCTCCAGGGCCTTAGATAGATTAACCAAAGTGGGGGAGGTGTGTGCATTTTGTAAAGGTGCATACACTATTTGTGACTCGGTAACTCTCTGTCTTGTGTATGTATTGTCCATGCAGTCAGGAAGACATGCTCTCTGGCAGACTGTGGATGTCTGTGCTTCATGCTTAACCACAAGTCCTCAGTTTAAGATAATGTTGGGCCAATAATGTTGACTTATCATGTCATCGGGATGTTATATATCTTCCAAAAGAAATTCCTCATTAAATGTTTTTATGTAAAGATTTTTGTAATGTCAAGGCATTTAACAGATGTCATTGTCTGTCTATTTCCTATGCTTACTTAGGTACTTTATTAATCCCAAAGGGTGTTCATCAAGGCATCCAGTAGCTTATTTGACAAGCTTATGACAAGAAGAGGAGATATAAATTAACCACTCTAACAACTAAATGGGAATCGAACATTAATGTGCAGAAAGCAATGTGCAAGTACAAAATCAAATTAAAATAAATTCCATAACTCCAGAAAGTTTCCTGGACCAAGGTGAGGAATGTTGGAGAAGAAATGCAAAATGTAGCAGTGCATTATGCCTAACTCTAACTGTCCCCTCTCCCTTCCTCTCTTTTTTCCTTCTCTTCTTGCTGTTTCCCCCTCCCTCCCCTTTACCCCCACCTTCTCCCCTAAACAGAGTGAGGATTCCGATGAGGACGAGCCTTGTGCCATCAGTGGCCGCTGGACCTTCCAGAGGGACAGCAAGCGCTGGTCCCGTATGGAGGAGCTGGAGGTTTTTTCCACACTGCCCGCAGACGGTGTCCCACCCCCGTTCCCCAAGGACCAAGTATCCCAGAAAGGCAAGCTCGCCCTGCACGAAGGCAATAGTTCAGAGAGTGTGCTGACCGACCTCAGTGAGCAGCCTGAAGTGGGCTCCATCCACAGCAGTGGGAGTGGAGGAAGAAGAGAAGAGAAGAGCCATGGTGCCACCCTGACAAATGAAGCTGTACCCTCCGGCGCCACTCGTGCCAGCTCTGTAGCCAGCATGTGTTCATCATCGGGCACAGGCGGGTCTGGATGCGCTAATGAGGACTCCCTGTCTGACGGGATGCCTCCGTCACCCCTGGAGACACTTGGGCAGTTCACCTTTGATGTGAAAGCGGGGATGGCAGGACTCGGAGGAAGTCTGGACAGAGGAGGAGGCAGTGGCAAAAGCACACGCTCAAGGGCCAAGAGCTTCCTCAAGAGGATGGAGAGTCTACGGCTGCGTAGCGGCACCACCTCCAAGAAAAAGAAGAAGGGGACCAGTGGAGGAAAGATCGAAATAAGTGGCCCTGTCATCAAAGAGGGTCTGGATGATGACAAGTTGCGGAGGCTCAACTGTGTGGACATCTCCAGCATCAACATCAACCAGAACCTCAATCACCACCGCAATCCCACTCAGACCATGACACTTAACAGAAATCGCTCTGTATCGTACTCCACTCAGACCAGCAACGGCAGCACTGGAAGCACTGGGAGCAGCCAGTCCGAAGCAAGCAGTGGAAGTGCAGTGAGCACACCGAGCCCAGTGACTCGCGCTCGCAGCCACAGCACGGCTGCAGGCTCTAGTAAGAGAGGAGGAATGTATTTGGAGGGTTTTGATCCTTTCAGCATTCCCCAACAAGCTTCAGACCGACAGCCGACACCCCCACCCAAATCTGCTCCACCCATCCCCTGCCAAGCAAGTAACGGGATGACGATTGATGAGCAGAACCGCAGGAACAACTTCAGTGTTCAAGACAATAACAGACAAGCAGAAGAGGAGGAAGAGGAGGAGGAGGATGGCATGATCTTCTTCTACTTACCAGAAGGTCACAAGCCTGGAACTTTCCCCAAAGCCCTGCAGGACGGGAGTTCACGCAACAACAACAACAGGAATGATAACGGGAACTCAGTGATCCTCAGGGGACGGCAAAGTAGACGCCAGCGTCGTGGCTCCTCAGGCTCCGTCGACAGCCGGCTCAGTTTTTATGACAACGTCCCCTACACCGAGAGAGAGGAGGAGGAAGATGGGGATGAACACAAACTGGAGCAAGTGTTGCAACATGTCAGCGGACTGCAGCGGTTCGTTAACGCCTGGTCAGAAGCTGTGGCCGGTGAAGATGAGGAGGAGGAGGAGGATGAAGAGGAAGAAGGAGACTCAGACTCAGCACTGGACTCGGCCTCCCCGTGCCCGTCGTCTCCTCTGCAGAACCGGCTGGAGGAGACTGAGAACGGCAGTGACCAAGACAGCACAGGAAACCCTCTGGGCGAGGGAGAGGAAGGGATGAGAGAGAGAAGAGATTCTGGTGTTGGGGCGTCTCTAACCAGAACCAGCAGGTCAGTAAAAAACATTTTCTCATCTACCTCTCATGGTATACAGCCACGAATTTCAATGTCTGTCTGAGTTTTCTGCCTAATCCCAACATAGTGGAGATGTATTAAATTGTCTATAAGAGTTACTATCAAACTTTTTGGGGGACTATTTATTCTGTAGAAAGAAGATCTAATGAAAACCTAACTTTTCTATCACTTTTTTAATAGTGCTTTTTGGCAGAACCGATCCTTTAAAAGACAAAACTATAATTCAACCTGCTGCTTCCAAACAGACTCATGCTTTTAGGCAACGAAAACAATAGAAAGACAAACACTGAGTTACCAACAAAAAAAGAAAGTGACAGCAAAGGATAAACGGGGACACGCCGAGACTTCTCTCCTTACGTAATGGTGCAGAATACACAGGAATGCTGCTTCGTCTCCATGGGGAGTGTTTCTGTTCCTTCAGGAATCTACAGGCAGAATTACATTGGGGGGGGGGGGTTTAGTCTTTTAGACAGTCTCTTGATTGATGTCTAGATAAATCCTTGTAATCCCTAAACCGATCACTTGGCACATAAAACTACAAATACTGTGTGTGGCTGTCTTTAGTTTATGTGTACACAAAAGGATGACGCAGATCCAAAGTCTTTAACTGCTCCTTTTTAATCAACATTCTTCTTCTCACATCTCAATTTGTGCTCCCTCCTTCTTCTCTCTCCCTGCACTCCAGGCCGCAGAAACTTCGCTGGCCCAGCTTCCAGAACTCCCATCGGCCCAGCTTGGCTTCGGCCCAACTCCAGATTAGCTGCCAGTCTGTGCTGCAGATGAATCTGCTCCAGAAGCTCTCCCTGCTGCAGCTCACTGCCCTGCTGGAGAAACACACCCCAACAAACAAACATGGCTTCAGTTGGTAAGTGCACTGGCGGAGTATTGAGGAGAGTTTGTCTGGTGACTATTCAACACACTGATTTTCTTAAAGCTTGTTTTTCATGTGAAATGTCCTCTGCGTCTGGCTAATTGTTCCTCGTAAGCAATGCCCTTGAATTCATCTATTCAACCATCCATCCATCCAACTGCTATCCCTCCGTCCCGCCAGTCTCTCACTCCCCTCCATCTGCAGGTTGTTGTATAGCGTGGTGACGGCTGTCCACAGAGGTTGGGTTTCACATTCTTTTCCCAGGCCTGTAATTGCTGGGAAGGGGTGGACATTGTCTTTTTCTCAACGGGGCAATCATGGCCGTTCACACGCATGGTGTTACTAGAGCTGGAGGCTGGAAAGATCAGCCCTCAACAATTATCCCTCCAGCACTACCTTCTCTACCACTTTTAGACTATAGGTCTATCTTTATATGCTTCTCATAATTATCCAATGGGACCTAATATCTTCCTTGTTACTGGGGTCACGAGCACAGCTTCTCTTTTCAACTGTATTCCGGCCTTTTTCACTTTTTTCTGAAGTCAACTACAGGGAAAAAAAATATTTTTTAGGTCATTTGAAGAATGACCTCAACTAAAAGCAGTGCAAAATAATTAAATAAACAAGGCATAATTTTGTTACTAAGTAAATTCATTACATGACATTTCTCTTTCAAAATATATGATACAAACATATATGTTGTGAACCAAAGAAACATTAGCAGTTACCCAGAATTACCTGTTTTTTAACATCTGAAGTAAATTTTATGCTACTTTACAAGGTCCAACGCAGTAAAAATGAGAAATCACATCATTTTGTTGTGTTTTTCCACTTGTACTGTCTCTTCTCTCTTGGAAAGGAATAGAAAGTATTATGACCCCAGCTTGTCTTATGACAGGCTGAAAGATCACTGAAAGACAGAGGCCACTTGTTGGCCGATGGAGGCCCACACATGTTCAGAATTCCGGGCCGCGATCATAATGTGCTCCTTTTCCATTTTTCCCAAACTGCGGTTTGGAGAGGCGATCTGAGTCTTGTGAACGCCTGTTACAAAGACAAGCTTGTCCTGAGTCACACACGGCATCTCTCCGCTAAACACACTCACACCCATACAGATAGACACGCAGCCGTAAATCTGTGGACGCATTCCTGTGAAACGGTTGGAGTTGCATGTTTCAACTCTGGGGTTTGTGGCCATAGACTTGGTGTTCAGATGCATCCAAATGCACACACACAAACACACAGTGACAAATAGAGACAGACACTTTGTGCGGATGTATAAAGTAGTGGGATCCTCCTCTTTTGACTCCACAACGTACATCCTACTCCCCCTCTTCTCTCCCCTCACCCTGTTTATCCACCCCTCTCATAAACCTGGAGACAGGCTTCTGCAGCTCCTTGGGTTCCTCCTTGCACACACATAAAACACACACACACACACACATTTTGGTAGCCAGGCAAATTCTCTAGTAATTTGATTTAGTCTTGAAGAGTTTTAGAATAAACCTGTGTTCAAATGTATCTTGTCAGTCAAATTTATGAATAGCAGTTTTTTCTTCTTCTTCTTATTGTAACTTGTTATTGTTGATTATTACATAGGTTCTACATATAAAACCCTGTAAGAATGAAGACGTGCCATTGTCGACATGTTTTACAACTGAATCGCCAAATTCATAAAATCAATGTCAATATGTAGCAGATATTGATGCGGGGTTTTTTCTTGTGTGTGACTGTTACAGGGCTGTGCCAAAGTTTATGAAGCGGATCAAGGTGCGCGACTACAAAGACAGGAATGTGTTCGGTGTGCCACTACAAGTCATCGTCCAGCGGACAGGCCAGCCCCTCCCTCAGGGAATTCAGCAGGCCATGCGCTATTTACGCAACCAGTGTCTCGACCAGGTAACATAAAGTACACAAGTAAACTACGCTTATATACAGATGTGTGCATAAACTTGTGTGGACACTGTAAAAAAATCCTGCCAAGCTGTCATTTAGTTTTAAATTCTGCTTTCAGTTTCCACCGTGAAAAGACAAACCTTTTTCTTTCAGGTGCCGAAGTTAGATAACATCAGAATTTCAGGACATCTGCAATCAGTCAAATATGCATCCATGATTTTTTTTCACTCGATGTTACATAAGATGGAGCAGCGAAACGGAAAAAGTCTGATACCCACTCAGTTAGTGTGTGTGTGTGTGTGGATACAGTTTCTGTCCATCCCCCTTTCTTCTCTTCCCTCCGTCACACATTGCTGAAGCGGGGAAGCCTGGAGAGAGTCAAAGTGTGCAGCTGTTAGGTCACCTGTGTCTGTCTGTTTAATCCAGAGACATTATGAAAGATTTATCCCAGAGTGTGTGTGTGCATTCATAAAAGAAAGAAAGAGGGAGTATGGAGCAAATAGCTATTAATGGAGGGCAAAAACAGCAAACAGAGTTATGTTGTTCTTTTTGAAGCAGGACAAGGCGCCTCTGTTTGGAAGTGGTGAAAGCTCATGGAAAATATTCAGGCTGGACAAGCCAACGGTCTTTTTCTGTTTTCCTCCCCAACATTGCCATTTCATACAGCCTTAAAAGGCCACTGATGAGGTCCTACACAACATTCAGTACAAGAATGCCCACTGGGTGTAAATACAGTCAACAGAATCTATTGTGATGTAACCATATTGACTGTAAGCTCTGGATTTGGGGATCAACTCAAGAATGTTATTTTCAATGATAGCAGCCTGCAGCTTATGAAGACTTTTTTTTTCTATGTGCTTTAGGCACGTTAATCACTTTTGATATGCTTTAATGACAGGAGATTGCACTCATGGTAATACTGAGACTAATTATAGTTCAAAGATCAGGTTACTGTGCAGGTACGCATGATGTAATTCTTTCCCTCTTTGTCCTTCAATTTTTTTTCCTAGGTGGGTCTTTTCAGGAAATCAGGAGTTAAATCTCGTATCCAAGCTCTTCGTCAGATGAACGAGGCAAGTGGCGCAGATGGGGGAGGAGTCAACTACGAGGGCCAGTCGGCGTATGACGTCGCGGACATGCTGAAGCAGTACTTCAGAGATTTGCCAGAGCCCCTGCTCACCAGCAAACTGTCTGAGACCTTCCTCCAGATTTATCAGTGTAAGAATACACACACGTACATTCAGAGCGGAAACAAAATCTTGTAGAGACATCCACATGCAGTCACACATGCCTTCACTTCACATACACACACCTGGAAGAGGATTGCATGAAGCAGTGTTGTTTTAGAGCTGTGTATGCTTGCCTGTCACAGAGGGAAAAATTATGAAACCGTAAAAAAGGAAGCAAACAAGATGAGTGCAGGAAATACCTGCGGAATGAGATGATGTACAATGATATGTGATGTGATACAGGATTGGTTCATCCTTGTTGAGTTCAATTTCTGTTTCTCTATGACTGTAATGGCTGCATTAGGAACTGTTTATATAAGGTGAAACAGAACCATTCCTGTGCATGAAGTATGAAGCATGAAGCATATAGTGTACACACACACACACACACACACACACACACACACACACATAGGCTTATATAACACACTTAGCTCAACACAGACCCCATCATTGCTCATTCCTGGCAGGCGGAGGGAAGCTCAAGTTAACCAGCAGACACATGAAGATGATGACATAATGCAGCATGACAGTGGCTATTAGTCTTTTTCCGCCTATGATATTAAATAGGAGCCATGACATCCTGCCTCTTCCTCTCCAGACATGCCGAAAGAGCTCCGTCTGCAGGCGGTGCGGGCCGCCGTGCTGCTGCTGCCTGACGAAAACCGCGAGGCGCTGCGGACGCTGCTGTGTCTGCTGAGCGACGTGACGGCCAGCGTGGCCGAGAACCAGATGACTCCCACCAACCTGGCTGTTTGTCTCGCCCCGTCCCTATTCCATCTCAACACCCTGCGGCGCAAGGAGAGCTCCTCGCCAAGGTGTGTGTCCGCTGCCTCTACACCACTGTGACCACTGGCTTTATTTTAATGGCCATCACTGGCACGGTTATTGTATTAGCATCTTACATAATGTGGTGTACAGTCTCAAAACAGGAAAGGGCCGCTCTAAAGAAACAAAAGAGCAGGATACTGTAGATGTAGGAGAAGAAAAAGGAAGAGAGCAATGCTTAAGGGAGGAGGAAGGCATAGAGACAGAGGAAATAGATAGGTTACATAAATGTCTTTACCTAATTAAGAAACACATAATTTGTTTCACAATAGGCAGAAGAGGGTTCATCAGGTGTACAAGGCAAAACTCTTTCCTTCACTTCCTCTATCCTTTCTGTCACCCACTGTCTGGATGATGGATGCTGTTTCTAATCTTGTTGTGTCGACCTGTCTTTTTCCCTCTTCGCTGGTCAAAGGGTGATGAACAGGAAGCAGACCCTGGGAAAGCCGGACCAGAGGGACCTGAATGAGAACCTGGCTGCCACTCATGGCCTGGCACACATGATCCAGGAGTGCAGGAAACTCTTCCGGGTCAGTAGTTAACCACTCTAGCTGAATGTGAATTCCGCACTTTTAAAGTTAAAGTTAGCTTGAAAATGAAAAAAAAAAAGTCACTTAGGTTTACTGATTGACATCTATGTGGCGAAGAGCGTGATGAAGGTGTGTTTGTTGACAGAAGGAATGTCACCTCTGGCTCACTGTACCATGTCAAACACCTTGTCTCCCCGTGTTTGTCACGTAAACAAACATAGTCCCAGTTGCATAACTTGTTGATCCAATTCATGCTGTCATTTGCTCAAGCAGTGTTATGATTACATAAAGTAAATGTGCTTCTGTTTTAAATGCCCCTGTCGTGCAGAACTGGACTTTTATCTCAAGCACTTGTGAAAGAAGTTAAAATACCGCATGGTCCCACAAAAAATAATCCACTTTATCCGGTTCCGTGTGTCCACAAGGAGAGCACTTGAGAGAATAAACAGGAAATAATCAGCAAACTACACTGTGACTTATCCAATTTCAATCCCATTCAGCCGAAAACTTCTTCTCAGACGTGCTACAGTAAAAGCTAAAAGGCAGCATACTGTGGGTCATTACTGTTCAAAGTTTAATTAGATTGTGGGAGAGCTTCCTGGCTTCCTGTCATGTTCACATCACAAAACAAGCAAACTCAATTACCTCCTGAATTATTTTCTTTTAATTAGATCTGTGTTTGCTCGTGGAGGTTCATTAACGGAATATGACCCATGAAACACAGTTATGAAATACTGCCTTCATTTGAAAGAGCATTTTTATTATCTAATGAAAGTCCTTTTTTTAGACAGTAACATTGTTAGTCCAACAGACAAAGAAGGTGAGTTAGGAAAACAAGGAGATGAAAGTAGGATGTGATTTTTGTCAATATTTAATTGTTTTGCATTCTTTTACAAGTCGTGCTTAACAAAGTAGAGACTTGTGCTAGTCAATCTGGAAATTTATAACTCAAAGATCCCCTCAGACACATTTTAAAATACTTATTGTCAATACGACTGTTTTTTTATACAAATAAGCCAAATTCATAAAATTACATCTGTTCCTTATCTGTCACTGAAAAATCCAGAAAATATGAATATATTTAACATTGATTGCAAAATGTATAGTCAGGCACCTGCCACTACAACTTAAACTCAGATTTTAGGCGAGCACAGACAAACTTTCCCCCTTCAGCAGGGGAATGTAAAAACAGGCTTCTGGTGTCAAACTGCATGTACATCATTCTGCACAGTGAAGCTTAAACATTCAATCAAGTAACAATAGGCAGAACACATTTTGGAGTAGTGGGAGACACCAGCAACACAATAGGAAGGTAAAGACAGATCGTCATCGTCCTCCTTTTCCTTTTTTCTCACAGATCCCAGAGGAGATGAATCGCTGCAGGAACTCATATGTGGAGCAGGCGCTGCTGCCGCGTCGCTTAGAGGACCTCGCGGGTGAAGAGGCCGGACAGGGAGGGTACAGGGCCTACCTACAGGACAGCCTGGATGCCCTCCTCAAAGAGGCCAAGGACAAGTTTAAAGGTTATGACAGCTGCTCCACACCCGAGCACGCCGAGCTGGCCTGTAGGAAGGTGAGAGCACTTGTTTATTCATCCGCTCACTATACAGTAGTTCATTTTTTTCACTCATCGTCTGCTCAATCCATATGGCTGCTTTCACTATTAAGAAGAAACAGGTCATCAGTCAATCTGTCTTTAGTCTGTAAACAAGCCACCATTCATGAAGCACACACTGTCTTTTCAAGTATCTGTGCTTCCTGTCTTCTCCCTTTCCTCTTCGTGTCCGCCCCTTTAAACTCTCTCTTGCTTCTCGAAATATCTGGTGGAAAACCAGCAGTTAGGGTTTCCTGTATAGAAAGACATCCGTGTGAAACTGGCCTGGCCCTTGGCTTCACATTCCCATCCCAGTACTGGACTCTATCCCAGAATGACATCATCTCGACATAGACACATACACGACCTCACCATTATGACAGGCCTGCATTTCCTGTGTCTAGTGCAGAAGGGCCCTGTATGAGGTTATCTTTCTGTTTCTTCAGTTTGAGAGTCACAAGGCGCGAAGTGTGTGTTCTTTATCATCTGATGGCAGAATGAGGCAGCTGACTTGGTTAAAGGGCACTGGGAGGTTTTTTAAACACAGCCTGATTGTTGTGCGTGAAATTATGGTCTGATTACCACATCTGATTTCTGTAAGCATGACTGATGAGATTTGATATCCTCAAGACTGAAGACTGGAGGATTTACCACACTAACCCCCGCTGCCTACTTAATGATGTAAAGTAAGATATATGATGTAGAGCATTGAGCAAAATACGTGATATCACAAGCATATCACAAGACAGATTTCAATAGAAGTTTATCTTGTTATTCACTTGAGCAATGAGAACTGTGAAACCTATTTAAATGTAACATTTTCACAATGCACTCAAACAGAGACAAACAGAATTGGTATTTTCCCTATTGTTGGAAGTATAAAGGAATATCTTATCTTATAATACAAAGGACTCTGAACTGACCATGAACCACAATGTCCTTGGTTCACATCTAGCTTCCCTTGCCATTTCTCTCTCCCTTTACTTGCTATCATCTCTCTGCTTTCAGCTTTTAACGAAGACATAAAATGCACCAAAATAATACTGATTTAAAAAAGAACTGTGTGTAATTGGACTTTTCCATCCGTTTCTCCAGGTGCATGATGGCTTTCCACTGCGGTTGTGGAAGGTGACTGTGGAGGTGCCTGCGAGTCCCGAGGAGGTTCTGATGCGAGTGCTGCGAGAGCAGGGCCACTGGGACGAGGACCTGCTGGAGAGCAGGATGGTGGAGACCCTGGACGAGAGGACGGAGGTCTACCAGTATGTCAGGAACACCATGGCTCCACATCCTACCAGAGACCACCTGGTGCTCAGGTAGACACGCCCATTTTCCTCCTCTTCCTCTGTGTCTGTTTCTTTGTCTTCTTCTTATTCTTTCTGCTCTAATTGAATGTTTATTTAATCCAAACTCTTCACTCTCTCTACCAGAACATGGGTGACAGACCTGCCAAAGGGAGCGTGTGCACTGGTGTGTACATCTGTCGACCATGAAGGGGCACCTGTTGTAGGCGTTCGGGCCAATGTCCTCACCTCACGCTACTACATCGAGCCCTGCGGAGCCCACAAGTCCAGACTCACACATATTTCCAGGATCGACTGCAGGTGAGTGGATGCCTGACAGGAGCACATTTTGTGGTGATTCAGTGTCTTTTAGCTGATGGCACAATGAGCTAACACTGCATCTCTTTCGTTTTCCTCAGGGGTCGTTTCCCAGAGTGGTACAATAAACTGTATGGACACTTATGTGCTGCTGAGGTGGCGCGGATACGTGACTCATTCACTGTGCCCATGGACAAATGAAAAAGCAGTGTGCGATTTGGGCGACATCACACTCAACAGCCCCTTTGAACCCCTGACTGTTAAACCATAATTTGGATCCTACAGAGGACTCGAAATGACTCATTCCACCCATTCCAACAGAGAGGCAGAGGGGGTCCAAGCCTCTTTATACACACATTTAAAGGACAAATCCTGGATCCTGGATTGAAGGACTTTTTTTTTTTTCGCTCTGATTTTGTCACAACAGACTGATGCTATCATGTAAAACTGCTCCACCAGGGCTCTCAGTGTGCTACCAAGAGGACTCATGTCACACAAACATTTAACTGGGCCAAAGGACATGACGTCGCTCATACAGGATGTGAGGTTTAAACTTTATTCAAAGGGTGCTATTGCTTCTGAGAAGCAAAGGGGGGATTCAACGGGTGTGTGTGTGCGCGTGTGTGCATGAGTGTTCAAAGAAACAAACGGTTAATAAATATTCCTCGCACTGGTTTCCAGTGGCGACATAATGTGTACATACAGTATTCTGCTCACGGTAAAGGTTTGTGTCAGTCCTGTGTTACCTCTGTCCCTTTTTTATTTCTGTTACAGCAAAGCACAGGAGGAATAACAGACGATATTATGGTCAGTTGATTGATGAGTCCATGGGTGAAGAAAGATGTGAATGTGCCGGTAATATGCAGACTGAGTAGAGACAATAGGCAGGATATAGAGAGATGACAGGTGGTTGATAGCACAGAGGGTTTTAGTGTTTCAGTAGAGGAAGGCAGAGACAAATGAGAATCGGTGGCTGGCTCACCAAAAAGAGATGGAGCGATCAAGGAAGGGGCCTCGTTTAACATACGAATAGACGTCTTTTCATTCCCTCAGGAAGAAGTGAAATTCAGTGAGCCTCAACGTGTCATGAGCTTGATTGGAAGTTTGGAAGACACATGGGAAAAACGAGTTATCGTGCCAGCAGGCATAGTGCAAAAAGCCAATTATTCAACAAGTCTGAAGAGCAGTGAAAGCTTGTTAGGAACATATTGTGACTGAGGCTCAACTGAACTAAAATTTAAAACCAACAAATCTACAAAAATGGACCAAATTTGGAAAAAGCTAAAAGAAGTAGATTCCCCTTGTTGAGCATTTCCTCACTATTAAAAAGAATTAGAGGTAGTAGGTTGTAAAGAGCACAGTCAGTTCACATTTTTTTATTGTTGTAGGTCGGATCACTTATCACATACATATAAAAAAAATATTGATTACACAGTGATTTTGATGTACACAAGAAAACAAAAGAAACTACACTGTTCTAACTTGCGACAGAAACCTCTGGCTCGTCCTATAAAAGATAAAGATAAAAGTAAACAGAGAAAACAAAAATGGTCCTTTTATAAAGGTGGAGATTTTACAGGTTTTACTGTAAAGAAGAGGGCAGAGTGAATGTTTGTGTGATTTCAAAAGGAAGGAAAACTATCTTTGTGTAAGCTTCTTTCTCTGTGCTGTCGTGTCGGTGTTTTTAAAAAGTTAAGAGATTTAGGCCCTCATAGCAAAGTTGGCCTTCTTCATTAAGTAACACGCACGCTTCAATCTGAGGGCTCGCATCCGTCATGTTGAGTTGTATGATTAATTCACTAAGCCATTGTTCATATCGTAAATGTTTGTACCTTTAACTGTGTCTCTGCCAAATAATAACGCATGACAATGACAGTTAATTTAAAACAGATATATTTATACCTCAGATATACTGTGTTTGTTTTTGTATCATACCATTTTATTTTATTTTATTGTAAATGTTAAGCTTTGTGTTACAGAAATGAACAAATGTTTTATCTTTTTTATTAATATTATTTCTGTACAGGTTAATCAAAGTGCACTATTAAATGTATTAAAATAAAAAAAAAAAACATGGCGTCTTTGAGAGTTATGTAATAATGAGTATACAGGGAGAATTTTTCAGACCAAAAAGTTGCGGCTTTGCTCTCTAAATCCCTCATAATCTCCTCAGTCATTTGTTTACACTACAGTTTATTACACCTTCTCAGATCCAGACTTACTCTGGATTCCACCCCCCGCCCCCCACACCGCCGCATCCACCTCTCAGCCTCGCCTTCATTCCACATCAGTAAATCCATGATTGGGCCAGAGAGGCGTGAGCTGCGTGCCGTGGGGTACCAACCGGCTCAGTAGATGTGATCTCACTTGTTGTCTTGTTTCTTACGTAACACTTTCATATAGCAGAAGACAATGGGGACCGTTGTACCACAGCTGGCTCAGTCTGGACCAGACTCGAGGAGAAGGGGGGCAGTCACGCGGCAAAGAAGAGGGGTTCCAAGGGTCAGAGAATGTGCCCCTTTATGTTTATAATCACTTTACAAAACGAGAAGTGTACGTCTGTAGGGAGGCAAAACGTCTCTCCTCGTGCACATGCTGTACTTGTTTTGTTCACAGCGCTGCTCTTATCCAAACATTGGAATCATTATGATCTACAAACTGCGCGTTTAGCTGGAGGACAGGTACTTTCCACATGCATACAGTGTGACAGCAGAAACGAGTGTTAACATGAATGTGAAAGCCCACCGCCAAGACAATGCATACTCATACACGTTTTTTTTCTGGCGAACCCGTAACGCTTCATGTACTCTCCTCTTGAGCGCAACACAGGAGCTAGAGATTAACCAGAGACTCACACACATAACCACATATATATGCATGTTGCCTTATATACATTCAACAGATTTGTCTTAACTTTTTGGTTCAATAATATAAACCTCTACATGCAAATTCTCTCTCTTTAACCTTTCCTATTTCTCTTCTCTTGAGTGTGTGTGTATTTTAAATGCTGGCATGTTTTCACATGAACATGTGTATGTATTTTCGCTGGGAACCTAAACACCTCTGGGAGATTATGCAGGGCCAGATAAGGCTGACCAAGAGTGCATTCCTGCACCGTTGTTTGAGAATCTGGCACAGAACGTTTCCCACATTGATAAATGAATAACAACCTGCGAGTGCATGCTTGTATGCAAACTGACTACAGCATTCATCAAAAATGCTTGTGACAGAACAGTGTGAAGGTTATTGCTGGGCACCAGTACTATACCAGGTGAGGAGTTTGAATTCTTCTTTTATGTTTTAATTCTATGACTGGGGATTTTTTTTTAAGTAAGAGGGAAGTCACACTGAAACAGCAAGCTTGAATCAACTGCAAAGTCAATAGGCAATAAATGCATGAAATGATGCAAACAATCAATTTTTTCTGTATTGACTTGCACATGCTCATTGGTCTTCTTTGCACATTTGATGACCTTTGCATAGCACCAGCTTGTTATTGCAGCTTATTCATCGCATCATATCATGCAGGTAAAACAGCGTTTCCCTCAGCATCCTCGCCAATGTGAGCAGTCAGTCGTCATGTTTGGTCTCTGGAATGCTCTGATGGATTGCCTCGTGGTATTGTGGCAACAGTAATGGTATGTCATCATGATAACACCGTGTTTTAAGAATCAACAAGTCAAAGAACAGCAGAGAATTTATTCGCACCAGTTTCTACAGTTGACCTCATATAATTCCCCATCTTATCTTGACATTCCAGAAATTTCAAAGGCTGGAAGTAAAGTTTCATGCAGGAAAAAACAGATCTCTCTGTCCAAAAAATTAGGTTGGTGTATAGTTGCATATGAACAGAATGGTGCCTGTAATAACACACCTACAGACCCACTCTCATACACACAGTCTAGTTGTTTTAATGACCTAATAACTGGTGCGCCAGATGTGGCAAATTCACATCTAAATCCCACAGATGTGATATCATAGTCCTGATATGGCAGGGTGTATTTTCAAGTTTGTATGCACACGCCAGTCAGCAAGAACATTTTCAGAAAACCAGGTATCGAAGAGCAAAAATAATACTAATGATTGCAGACAATGAATGGATTACCACCTTCATCTTTCTCTGCCTGGAGTTCAAGAGTCTGCATACAAGAAGCATACAACACTTTCAGCTGACACCTTGTTGAAATGTCTCAGACCAAACACAAGGGGTCACTGAGTTGGACTATAAACCACGACTGATGTCCGTTATCAGTTCAACACTGCCCTCTGGTGGCTATTGGAATAAGACCATAATGCTCGCCCTTAACTCAGACTTCACTGCTCCCTTCAGCCCGTATGTTACCACTCCCTTAAACACAGAAGATTGATTTAATGTACCAAGGCACCCAAAACACATCAATCTTATTTCTATATGTTTTGATTTGCATTTTATAAATGACGCTAAATCATTGAAGTGAGGTATTTTTCTGTGGTAAAATGTCCTCATTTCCTCACCAAGGCTTGTATGAGTATATTTTACTAAAAATGTTCTCTAAATCTAAATAAATTACGACACTGATTCAAAACAAAGTTGTATGCTGTGTAAAAAATAAATAAAACAAAATGTGATAATTTGCTCCTCCATCCTGACTTTTATTCAACTGAAAATAGCACAAACACAATATATTTAATGTTTAATGTTTGACCTCATCAAGTTTACTGATTTTTGCAAATAAATGCTTAATCTGAATTTGATGCCAACAACATGTTCAAAGTTGGTACAGGAGCAACAAAAGTTGTGGACTGATCCAAAAACACCTGTTTGGATCATTCCACAGGTAAACAGGTTCATTGGTAACAGGTGATATTATCATGATTGGGTATGAAAGATTCATCCTGGAAAGACTTGTTCACAAGCAAGGATAGAGAGAGGTTCAACACTTTGTCAAACACATGATTATGTAAAGGATATTACTACATGGGCTCAGGAACACTTTGTAAATGTTGTCTGTAAACACAGTTTGTTTTCAAATGAAGCATTCTGTTTTTATTTATGCTTTACACACCATCCCAACTTTTTTGGAATCAGGGTTGTATAAGAACATACAGGTGCTGACAGTGTTGTTTGTAGACAGTCTCTGGGTCTCTCTCACTTTTTGGTAAAATCTGTCTAAAAGGTTGTTTGTTTGATTTTGTTTGCATATTAAGAGCTGTATTTCACTAAACACATTTTATTGCCTATATTGTTCCAAGTTGAGTCTACTCTTTTATTGTTTAGGTCGTACACCACATCAAAAAGCATTTTGAAATAGTTACATTTTCCAACAACACTCCCCTGCCTGTGTCTTATTGGTGTAATGGAACACTCTGACCACTAGAGGGAAGTGTTCTCCCATAGTACACACAAGTGCAGCAGTTTCACGCCCTGTTTGACCTCATATAACTTCAACTACATTATGCAACGGCTGTCCAAGGTCTCCTCAAACATTAGCAGGACATGAATAAATGGATGGATGGCATCAACAGGAAATGATGATTTTTTTTTTTATTGTGACTTTGCAAGACAAGATTATATTAGCCTAACATTTGTGTGGCTTAAGGCCACAACAAAGCAAATACACTCCAACCCTGAAGACTCTGATTGAACTTCAATGAACGCTAATAGCCATTTGACATATCTGATCAACTTTACAGGAGAAGTTTTGATTCTGGACAATATTATTTTGTCGTTTTTACTATTATGCTGCTCATAATCTGCTGTTTGGTTCACAGGAATGTTACAACAACGCCACTTTGATTTTGTTGCAGTTAAATTACATTTTTCATCTTTTTTCTCAAATCTCATTATTTCAAAATTCAAAACAAGATGATGCAAAACTTATCATGTGTTCCCTTAAGGCTAAGGCTATTTTTGTGACCCCAAATCAGAGAGAAGAGGACAAGAGCTATCCTGGCTACTATTATTGCCATCTAAAAAGTCGCATTAGTTTACTTATGTTTAAGCTCAAATGAATAATAATTCTTTACAAAGAGAAATAAAATGTATTTATATCCTAGACTTGCTGGTGGATCATGTTTGCAACAGCATCAAAATACCATCATGGTCCTGACAGGCCATTTGCTTTTGCAATTTTAATGTTTTATTTGACACGTTACTAACTTTAGCTCCTGTGTTGTAGAAAGCAGTTGGGGGCCGTGGTACAGAATGCAGGAGATGACAGGTGATGATGGGAGGCAACAGCCAGCACAGCATGTCCTAACAGCAGATCTTGTGTCTCAGTTACACTGGGTTTTGAAAGGGGGACTAGGTCCAAGGACCAATTTTCTTTTTGACTTTGTACATTATGTATATTTACACATACCATTGAAGATAAATACAATAGAATACAACTTCATTTTTCACCAGAGTGGAAATTGCTCTTTGGCTGCAGGAGAACATGAAGGCCTAACACAGTGCAATGAACTTGGGCTGTAGTTTTCTTAGAAGGCCACATGACAGCTTATCAAAGACTTATCGGTTTCACCTGATCTGAACTGTTGCTGCTGTGCGCTGATCATTCACAGCTGGATTTGATTGCAGAAACAGTGAACTGGTAAATGAGAGTCAAGCGAGTGGCAGTGTGTTATTGGGAGATGCATGTTGGAGATAATCCGTCCAACCAGGCTACTGTTATTACACTCACAGTAGGAGGGTGGGGGCGGCAAAGCCTGAACTGAACTATATAAGATAAAGAGCCTATATTCTTGTTACGTTGTTAAGTTTGTGTTATATCTCAGAACTGGATCATACCAGTTAACTAAAAAGTGGTGGCAGCAGTAGCTTTTTAGCTTGTCCAGTTACTTATATAAGACCTAAACAGGGGATATGAGAATTTAAAACAAGTAACATGTAGAACAAATGTGGCATCTACTGAAACTGGAACATTTCATTTTATAACAGCACATTTGTTCCAGATTTTAGTCATGTCGCATCAGGTGCAAGTCATAGGTTTAACTAAATTAAATGTAAAATGGAAATCTTCCAGTTGTGGAACTAATAAAAGATTATCTTAAAAGAGATGGAAAAGTTTCTCTTGTCAGTAAAATGTGATAAATCTTGTGGCTATGCTGATCTGTATGGTAAATTACTAAAGGCGTCAGTTTAGGATTGTGGCAACGCTGCTTGATCATATTTTTAATTTGTCTGAATGAAAGTATCCACAAATGGTTAAAGGTTACTCCTCTACCAAAAGATATCAAGGCGTTATTTACTGAACCAAATAGTCAGCCTATTATCATTTGCCTGTTTTGAGTAAACATGTGGAGAATGTATTTAAAAAGATTTAACGTTGCCTCTCAGAAAGCAGTATCAACTCAGAATCTCAACATGAACATAAGGTGGGTTACACAACATGTACAGTTTTAACACACTTAGCAAATGACTGACTAAAACAAATTAACAGAAAGTTAATGGTAGATATTGTTCAGCAACATATGATTCTATATTTACAAATTATCTGTCATGTGTTGAAAAATGCATGGCTATGCACACTGATGATACTTCAGTGGATGTGTTTGCAGAAACATCAATGACTGAATGATAAATCATCACAGGGTCTGCATATTTTTTTAAAATGAGATGACAAACAAATAATACAATCTTTAGTCTAATCCCACCTCGATTACTGTCCTGCAATCTGGTCTAGTGCTTCAAAACAAGAGCTTAATGAGAGCTGCCTGCTTGCTCTTCAATGCTCAATCAGGGACAGTGTAAGGATGCAGGCCACACTGCCATGTATGAGGGTGGAAGAGAGACTGACAAGCCTGGTCCTGTATATTAATAACATTTGCGCCTTAAGAAAACTTTGCATGCATATGCATATATTCACAGTTAACACGCACCAGTAATGTACATGACACCAGACATGCCTTCATGGGACATTCCACATTACCTTTAACTAAAACCAATGCATTAAAGAGAACTAATGTATAGGGCTATGTCAACCTGGAATAAACTATCACTATATGTAACTACTATATCTAACTATCACTATATCTAACCTAACCCTAACCCAGTAAGATCAGTTTTTAGAAAGAAATTAAGAATAGAAATTATTCAAAAACTCATTTCTACAGGTGAATCCCAAAATCAATAACTAATGTGGAGCCCACATTACAATGTAAATCTTTGCATCTTTGCAAAATGCATTTAAATGTAAAAGATGAAAATGCATTTCAGCGTCCATGGCCTGGGGCTTTGGGGGATCCACCTCAATTTCTTGTGATGCAGTGTTTAGGACCACATTATAAAGTTTAATGTTAGGTCTTATGCATGGCTATTTATTTTTTAAAGTAGAAGGCTAATTAATGCCAAACATTTAATAACAATAATCACAGTTTTAATACAAGACACACTCTTAGTCAATACGTGGTTCAGTCTTCAGTCAGTTTATTTTCCCTTTTGTGCAAACTGGTATAAGACAAACAGGAGATGCAGAGTATTTCATCAGATCAGAAAAGAAAAACACGATGGTTATTGTCAAACATGTGATAGAAAGTGGCCATAAAATGGGTTAGCCACTGCTCTGGAGGATGAAATAAATTACATAAAATTGAAAGTAGTAGGTGTTACAAAATCTTATTACACAACCAGTTATGATAGGGGATTTCTGGCTAACTTTTCTGACAGCATTCAAAGAAAATCCAACTTTCTGATACATCTATCAGCAAGTGGTTGCATCATATGTTTTTGTAGTGTTTTAATTGTTTTATAGCACAATTAGAGGAATTTAAAAGCGGCCGTCTGGTTCAAATGTGAGCGCTGAAATCTGGCACAGTCACTCAACTTCCGCAGTTATGAAACTTTCGGACGCACGTTTTGTAACCGAGACGTTCTGACCAATCACGGCGTGAGTTCGCTGTTCACGTGATCGTGTTTTTTATGTAACGGGTGTCTGAGACAAGTCGCTTCACTTCAGCGTCCAGGACAACGGCAGCTATAGAAATGAATAGACACGCTAACAGAAGAAAAAACACATTTTCGTAACATTTTATTGTCACTTTTTTTGGACGCTGAGATGTCGCAAGTGGAGGAGGCAGGCTTCTTCATCGGTGCCGACCCGGACAATGTTGAAGAAGAGGAGGACCATCATCAACTGATCCTCCAGAAAGCTAACGCGTTAGCATCTGAAAACTGCCTCAAAGAAGCCATTGACTTGTTCTCAGTGGCGATGCGCTACGGCCCGGTGAGACCCGAGCAACTAAGCACTTTCGTGGACTGTATCCTCCGCAACTTAAAGAGAAAAACCACCGGCTCGGACTCACTCTCGAGCCAGAGCCGGGACACAGGGGACAGCTCCGGGGACGAAATGTTCGACTGCCCCGGCTGTCATAGCTTCTTAGGCGAACCTGTGACCGCAGCTTGTGGACATTCATACTGTAGGAGGTGTTTACAACGACGGCTGCTCTCTAAATGTAAGCTGTGCAGTGAAGCCGTTACGGGCCAGGAGGCGAGAGTGAATGTGGTCCTGTGCGGACTTTTAGAAAAATGGTTCCCAGAGGAGCTGAAAAAGTCAAAAACGCTGTGTCAAGTGGACGAGCTGTGTAGAAGAAAACGGTACCATGAAGCTGTGTCGTTAGCTACGGATGTTATTCAGTGTGGTAAGTGTATAGATTGTATAAAACATGAAAGTGTTTTTAAGCTATCTTTACATCCATGTTTTAAGGAGGCAGCGCGCATGCTCAGTGGAGATGACAGGAATGTATGTTGAGGAGACATAACTTATGAAACTCGTGCTAAATTGATGTACATGTTACATTGATTGTCGTTGTGTGTTGTCAGTAGTAAAGTAGACTATGTTACACTGACCAACATTTTAAAAATCAGTACTGTTCCTCCCATGTGTTTGTGCTGCAGCCGGTGTCCTCTCATTGGCTGCCGTGTCACCTGCTACATCCTGCTTACGAAATTTCATAAGCTGCGCATGCGCGTTGGTTCCAAGTTGCATAAGGCAGGTCATGACACACATTGGGGCAGGTTTTGTAACTTTTAAAAGAGGGGAGGGCGTTTGTATTTTGTAATTGTTGTGGCTGTTACGAGGCACGATTTCATAAACGTTTTAAAGGAGGAAAAAATGTGCAGTTTGTTGGGTCAGTTGTCCACACTGTGACACTGACGGTGAGTTAGCTTTTGTAACAGATCCTAATGTTATGAAAGGAGAGAAACTGGGCTAAATCTGTGGCAGATGATTTATGGTAAACAAGCCATTGATGATGGAAGTTCGTGGCTAATGACATAAATCCCAGTTAAGGCTGTACATGCTTGCATAAGTCAAGTAAATGGGATATGCTGCTTTCACCAGTAGCATTGGTCTGATGTGCCATTGAGCAAAGCACCAAATGTCCAGCTGTTTCTCATAGAGGTGACCTTAAATTGAAAATTGCCTGCATGTTCACTGGCCAGCTCCTGGATATTAATGGGTCTTAATTGTTGCAGTTATCATAACCTGCCCTCCAGTGGGACATCATGGAAATAGTAACTTCAAATATAAACCTTTTTAATATGAAATATCGTGGATAGGGCACTGCCTTGCTAGGGAAATATTACTTTCTGTATGTTTTATTCCTCTGAATCCCAAATGGCCATTAACCAAAGAAGAAGAACTAAAGAATGGTGACTGTCCTTTTGATACTTACCTAAAAAATAAATAAATAAATATATGCAAATTTCCCCATGGGGATGAATAAAAGGCCTACCTACCTACCTTTAATTCGGTGATTTTATGCTATTGTAGTTATGGGATTATCAGCCTTAAATGCCACCTTCATTTATTGTTATCATAATGTGGTTAATAGGAGTTCCAATGGGCAGCAGTATAGATTCACTTCTGAACTCTCTTACCCTCAAAAATGACCTGGTGCTTTCACAGTGTGACTGGAAAATTGTTCTGGAACTTTCACCTGATCTATGGGCGTTTATGGAAACATCCATGGCATTTGGGTCAAATGATATAACACACATGTAATCTTCCTGTGTCCTTGTTGACCTCTGTTACTCAAACATTGCCTGCAACATATCTAGTGACAGACTTAACCTAAACTACTGAACCTCAGTGATCCTGACACCATTGGAATGCCACAGTTAAACTGCCAAGTACTTGGTTCTGCATTCAGATTGGATTTCTTTTTCTTTCACTTACACATAAAGTAACGGATAAAATGACTGGTGAAATGTTTTATAAGACAATACATTTGGACGTGCCACCTCCTGTGCTCCTGCATTGTGTAACTCAGGTGGACTCACAATACCAGTGAACCAGAGCTGACTGATGACCCAGTGTTTATAGTGCATGCTACAAAACTGTGACACCTATTGCTTGGTTCTGGCTGGGGACTTTTTTTTTTTTTTTTTTTTTTTTTAAATGCCACACCCTTGTTTCTCCTCTTGTTCCTGTCTGCTTCTTCACTAGAGACTCCCCATTAAAGGTGAAAATAACAACAATGATCTAAAAAGAATAAAAAGCAGTAATCCATGTAATTTAAAGGTTAAATGGGGATAACTGGTTTGGCACCTTACGACACACTGTCATTTGACATTGGGTCAAGGGTGCAGACTTATGTCACTCTGCTAGACAGACCACCTGCTTTTGACAGTGCTGACCCTCAGTACTGCAGACAACCAGAGATGTAGGACAGATATTTAGACGGTATGTTGTCTAGACACACTACCTGTGCTACCTCACATTGGATCATATCCATCAGATAAATGAACTAAATCCAATGTGTTTCAATAAGAGATTTGTGCCATTGGCTGTAAAATCCTTAGCAAAGAAAATTAAACTTATTGTATTTTTGGAGTGCAAGTAAACTTAATTCACTAACCGATTCCATTAGTCAATAAGGTCTGCAGGATAAACTACGTTAAAAGGTTGAGATTTGCTCATTGACGTAGTTGAGTGAATGCCACATGCCTGATTTTAACACAAATCACATTGACCGGAGTAAGCTGGGCAGGTTTATAGTGCACAATTATTACAAATAATTCACACATTCCTGGAAGTGTTTAGAGATGTCTTAGGCTTCTTGATGTTGTTTGCTTTTGGGGGTTTTTTTTGCCACATGCTAATATTTCTGGCTCTTGTGTCCCCTTTAATGCTATTTTCCATTGGGAACAGAAGCAGAAAATCCACTTATCTCTTGCTGCTAAATCAGGCTTATGAAACTTATTTGCATTGCATTGTTTGCAGAGAATTAAGTGACAGAGTTAATATATAATTTGTGCTTGTTGTGTGTTTATGTAACTTATCACTTGATGAAATTACAGATTTGTAAAACTCTCTGTTAAGGTAAACACTGCTTATCATGCATGTAGAAAAGTTTGTAAGTTTACACACTATAATATAGACAATTTGACATCAGTGTAATTAGTATGTCCTTACTTTGCTATGTTTCATGATGTTACAGTAACCCATAATTGAATGATATCTGTTCACACAAAAATGCTGTTCTTTCCAATATCAAATGAAACATATTAAAAGACAAATTTTTTCTTATAATGAATAAAGATTTTTTTTCCTCCCCCCTCTACATTCCCTCTTCTCTCCATCAGATCCAGAGACAACAGCGGTGGCACGGCTGTCTCGAGCGGAGGCGTACATGGCTCTCAAACAGTATCATCTGGCTTTGGAAGACACAGAATTTTGTCCCGGGTCCAGTTGTTCTGCTGAAGTAGGTCACTCAGTGATACTGCAGTAATTTGTTACTTCATGCCACAGAAGTTAAAGTTTGCATTTTGTATTCCAATATTGGCTATTTCATGTCCAGATGACGATGCATATCATGATACAGCACATTTTCTGTAAATCCAGTGCATACAGTTTTTCACAGTTTTAGACTGTACTGTTGTGGCTCTCATCCGTAATCTCTCTCCATACTGTGTGACATGATTCTTGCATAGGTGCGATAAGAGTTTAGTGGTGCGTGACTCTGTTGAGTGTAACTGTGGTGAACACTTTGTGTTTACTCTCAAATTACTTGCGTCTGCTCACCTTGCGTTTCCCTTCAATTTTACACACACACACACACCTTTGGCTAACTACTGCAGACACATGGCTTGCCCCACCCCACCCCTGGTTCTGTTGTCCTGTATGCATCTGGTCTGTTGACTATTTTCGTCAGCACTCAGTCTGATAAAGTCTCCTTTACCATAACTCATATTTTTTTCCACCTGTAATTCCGCGTTCACAACAGCAGTTTAGCTGCGTATGGAGATGGCTTGTTTTAAAGTTCATCTTTGATGCATGTCTTGGCAGCTGAATCTATTGAATCATTGTCAAAGAATGCTTTCTTTGTGGTGATTGTGTGGTGATTGTGTTGGTTAATAAGGAATGTTTTAATGACCCCCTTTTGTTTTTGGTATTGTATAAAAGGTACTCTCTTAGGGTAGATAAGTTATAAAAGAGCATCATGAATATAGAAGGTTTTCATGACCACAACAGAGAATGCAGATTGATTTATTGGATAGCCTGGAAATATTGGATTTACAAAAAGCTGCATCAATTGCTTTTGTATAAGAAGTGTAATATGTGTTCTCTGACTGTTTTCAGCAGTTCAGCAAGATTTTGAATCCAGTGTTTTCTTAAGATGCATGCATACAATCAGAAATTCTGGTACAGAAGTGAGATCTTTCTTTTTCTGTCCTCTCAGGCTGTGTTTAGAAAAGCTATGGTGCTACAAGAGATGGGTCAAGTGGACGAGTCCCTCCAAGTCTTCCTTCACTGCCTGGCTGTGGACGAAGACTTTCCCTGTGCTAAAAGACAAGTGGAAAAGGTGAGAGAATTTCTGAGAAAAGAGTTATGATTAGTCAGCTGGGAGTGTGGGAAGAGAAAAACACAACATATTAGATGCTCTTGTTATCCTCCAGTCTGGCAGTCAGTGGAGGTTAGGTCACTCAGTGTTATCCTCAGTGTGTTTTTCAAGTAGGCTGGAGGAGCTAGCTAACTTGTACCATTGCTTCAAGGAATCGAGGTACATGAGTGTTTCATGTACACATAATAGTGGATGGTCGTGAATGTTGTGATCTTTATTGCAAGTTGTTTGTTCTTATTTCATAGTTGGCATCTGCTATTATACTAAATCGACTTAATGTGAAACTGAACCTGTTTTTTCAGACTGCTGTTCGCATTGTCATTGTGTCTGATTTCTTAATCTTTCTGATCTTGAAAGAGAAACTGCTCCGACTAGATATCTACCAACAGTGTGCTAGACTGAAAACTTGCATCAACAAGTTGTCAAAACAAGTTTGTCATACCTGTAATCGCAGGTACTGTTTCAAAGGCCTTCCCAATACCCATAGAACTGAAATGTCTCCATTCCTGTGGCAGGGCTTGCTGTTCATATGACTAAAATGATCTGTAGTTTAGAGACCAGTTTCAGGCCTATAAGCTTGAACTTCACTGAAAAGAAAGGTTGATGGTCTCACTGCATCATATATACTGAGTTCAAAATGGGGTTCTACTGATATCTGCTCTGAACACCAGCATCTATACCTGAACATCTAATTAAAATGTATTCCTGCTTGGAAACCTCACCTCCAGCAATATAGACACCAGCATCCAAGTTTGCATAAATTGACTACCCTCATATTCATCTTACCCCTGTGGAAATTAGCTTTCTTTACTGTCAAAATTGTGCTAATTGTCTTTGGTGACATTGACTTCAGATGACAAACTGTTTTACTCAGATCCTGTGTGACCTGCTCTCCCCGGCTGATGAGAACGTCAAGGTCGGCCTGAGGGAAACAGCTCAGAACACTTCGCCTCACTTACGCAGTAAAACCCTCATGGTTGACACTCAAGATCGATCACAGAGCCCAGTCCAAAGACAACACCAACACCAGGTCCGTGCTGCCTCTGCACACCACCATCTGGACAACCAGGAGGTACTAGCACTCTGAATAATGATATGATATCACAAGAGTTTTGTTGTCACATGTTTATAAAGTACCATAATCATCTTCCTGCCCTTCTCCCTTCTTTCATTATTCAGAAACGCTGGGAAAGTCTTGAACGGCCTAGTCTGAACCGAGCTCATTCACTACGAGTACACGGCTCTAGTTGTGTCGAGGAGGGGCTGAAGAGAGTTTGCTCTGCTCCTCAGCTGGGGGACCAGGAGAAGGGGAGCCTGCTGAAGAGGAAGTTGTCAGTGTCAGACACAGAACCCTGTGTTGTCGACAGTGGAAGTAGCAAGCATAAAAAACAAGGTCAGTGGCCAGTCTCACCATTGTAATGCATTCTGACACTTAATTATGGACTTTTGTGTTCTGCTGTGTATCCTCCACTCTTAAATTGATCCCCACCAAGCCCCATGTTTATGTCAGAGATGTTTAGAAGATAAATTGTGAAGTATTTTCTCCTGTCTGGTTGACTTCAGGTATGGCGAAAAGTTCTAAACAACAAGCAGCCAAAGCTAAAGCCAGCAGAAGTATTCCTGAGGAACTGCTGGACCTCAATGACTTCGAGTGCTCTCTGTGTTTGAGGTAAGGTCTCACACTAGTGGGCCACATGCAAACTTTTACTTTGAATTTTATATGCCAGCTCACATTGTACACTTGTAAATGAGTGAACATTCAGAATAAATGTGGCTCTCTGTGATCAATACAGATTGTTCTATGAGCCTGTGACTACACCATGTGGCCACACTTTCTGTAAAAACTGTGTGGAACGCTGCTTGGACCATACACCTCAGTGTCCCCTCTGTAAAGAGAGTCTGAAAGAGGTAAGGGACCATTCTTGGCATGTATTAAACGTGGATGTTAACCATCATAATAGGCTTACATCATGCTAATGAAAATATGTTTTTTTTTTTCCTGTTTTAATCATTCAACTCATGTCCTGCTTTCTCCAGTATCTAGCATGTAGGAAGTACATGGTGACGACTGTCTTGGACACGCTGATCAAACAGTATTTCAGTAAAGAGTATGCAGACAGGACTAAAGCTCATCTGGAGGAGACCAGAGAGCTTTCTGAGTAAGTATTTCTGTTCCTTGTCTGTTTGACTCAAATGCTGATCCTCAAATGTTTCTGTATTTAGAAAGTTTTAAGAGGCTCAGGGGTCTAAAATGTTTCTCTCCTTCTGTGCAGCCTGACGAAGAATGTGCCTATCTTTGTGTGTACCATGGCTTACCCCACCGTGCCTTGCCCACTGCATGTCTTCGAGCCACGTTACCGCCTCATGATTCGCCGCTGCATGGACACAGGCACGCGGCAGTTTGGGATGTGTATTAATGATCCCCAGAAAGGGTAAGCATGCAGGCACCAACACATGCAAACATGTGGATTTGTATCAATGAAAATATTAGACAATTTAAAAGTGCTTATTTTTTCATATCTAGAAAAGAGTTTCTTTGTAGGACATGAGTAATCAGTTGCACCAGTCTTTGTGGATCTTCTGATCTCAGAGTGATCACTGGATTTAGACATCATATCTCAACCGGCTTAATAAACCATTGTGTCCATCCTGCAGGTTTGTAGATTATGGCTGCATGCTGACCATCAGGAGTGTCCATTTTCTCCCTGACGGACGATCAGTCGTGGACACCATTGGAGGAAAACGCTTCCGAGTCCTGTCCCGAGGAATGAAGGATGGTTACAGTACTGCTGATATTGAGCACTTAGAGGATACAAGGGTAAGAACCACAATGACTGACAGTATTTTGTGATTGTAAGAAGATTAGTTTTTGTGGCATTGAGTTATCATTCATTGCTAATTCCTTTCAAAGAAATGTGTTTTTGTGTTTAAACAATCCAAAACTGATAAGTTAAATTTATTCTTTTCTTTTAGGTGGAAGACAGAGATGAGCTACAGAGACTACAAGAGCTGCATGATGCAGTGTATGAGCAGGCCCGTGTCTGGTTCCAGAACCTCAAGATCCGCTTCCATAACCAGATCCTGCAGCACTTTGGACCAATGCCAGAACGAGAAGCTGACATCCAGGTAAACATACAGCACAGTGTCCTTCTTCTTCAATCTGAGATTTTCTTCTTCCAGCCCACAATAGTTAATGTGACTATTTTGTAAACTTTTTTTTTTTTTTAATGGAATGTATTTAGTTACACATCAAATATTGGCCATCGCTGTATTGTGACTGCAGCAGGAGTGTAGATGCCTGAGTCAGAGCCAGAGTTCTAGACCAAATATTTGCACTGATCTTTGAGTTTTTAAACAATAGAACTCTATAAATATATTTCTGTTTACATGCAGTGTGCAGTGGTTCTGTCTAATTACACACAAACATTTTCATGGTGCTGATGAATATGAGGGTCAAAATGAATGATAATGCAGAGCTTGAGATGACTTAAAATAAGTAAATTCAAAAATTATATTTTGTCCTCAGTCAAATTTGTCTTTTGTTGTTTGTGTTAAAATATTAACAATAAGATGCAAAAGCTGCGATTTTCTTCCAAATACTGCAGGATTTGTAAAGCTGCTATTACGTGGTCTGACACTTTAAGACACTGCACTTTGTTAGTCTAAAACTGGATCATCTCATGACACACTTGCCTTTTGGGGAAACCCGTATTACCATGGATTCACCTGCCTCAGAGGCCTTAATACCGGAACACAGTTGTTGTGTGTGCTTAGCTCTGGCTCCGTCTCGCAGCCTGCAGCGCTGGAAGGGATTAGAGCTCCGCTCTTAGGACAACCATGGGGCGGGGTGTATTGACAATATAGGCTAAAGAGCTTTATGGGTGCTTCATACCTAATCCCACCGGCCCTGTTGCGTCAGGAGAGTGTCATGAAGAGAATCCCCAACTCTCCCATGTGCACACACACTGAAACAGTAGTGCATTGGTCATGATTTTTGGTGTTATTATGTCATTTCTGACAGTAGTTGTTTGCTTAATGCAGTCATAAATGTAGTTCAGACATAGTCCAAATCATTCATGATAAATCCTTCAAAGTGTAAAGCACATTTTATGACGGCCTCTCTAACTCAAACAAACAAGGATTTTTTAGCTAAGCAACTTTGAGGTTGACCATAGTTACCATAAGACGCCACTTAGGTTGTGCCTCATCCCAGGGTTGTAGAGTGATGTAATATGTAAGACCAGTAAATTTTTAAAATGTTATCAAAATGAGTACTTCACTAATTATCACTGGAAGTGCTTGAGTATATAACTGTCTGTGGTAACTGCAGATATGTTAGATGAATCTATATTTATAGGTTTGGTCTGCAGGTTAGTTTGGGGGAATGGATTTCATTACATCTCTGACAGATCATGTCAAAAGAAGGACAGACAGGAGAACAGTGAGGTTTCTAGCAATCTATTAAAGGAATATGATATGAGAGTGTAGAGGCCAAAAACTCTGAATGTTAGTTGTGCAGGAGCTATGATGGTATTGATTGTTGGATTAAATTTGTTGTCCTGAGTTCTGATACCCAGACTTTACTGTCTGATACGTGGCAGAGAAAAGATAGAAAAGATTCAGATTTAGTTTCAAATGTTGGCACAGTTTAATATTCCACAGAGAGTGTAAATTATTCAGTCATTTATATTAAAACTACACAATGTTTTTCTAGTCACATGTTAGAAATTCAAATGAGACATATTCATACACTTTTTGTCACATTGTCCTGCTCTAAAACAGTAAGCTTTCCCTGAGATGTCCTTAATTTGACTGAAATAATATTTCAAAGTAATGAGATTATAGGTCTTAAGAAAGATTTTTTTGTTGTTGTTGTGAAAGCAGAGGTCTTAATCTATTCCTCCTCTCTTCTAGGCAACTCCTAATGGTCCAGCTTGCTGCTGGTGGCTCCTGGCTGTTCTGCCCATTGACCCACGGTACCAGCTCTCTGTCCTCTCCATGACCAGCCTCAAAGAACGCCTAGTGAAGATCCAGCACATCCTCACGTATCTGCAGAGCATCCCCAACAACTAGAGCTTCCTCAACTCATCACCACAAACCTTCTTTGGACTTTGAAATATTATTCAAGCAACTTTGAATCAAGAACTTGCCAACTTTTGTTTCTGATGCCACCCACGCCCTTCAAGACCCCTCATTTCACAGTTCTCTATATGAAGCCTACACAAGATCAGAGCAGCGCTGAAAACATCCTTGAACTGTGGATCACTGAAACCAGAGATGTGGCCAAACCACCTCAGGGATACTCCCAATGACATACACTATCTGTTTGTGACTGTAAAAAAATATTTTGAAAAAATGGCAAGTGTGACTATTCTGATCTGCTCTTGTTCTTAATGCAGTTCATTATCATAGGAACCCTGACTGATCTTGTGGGAATGGAGAGGATCACTACTTGATTCATATTTTGTTGGTGCTGTTGAACAAGAACAGATTAGTAACTCTAACGATGGCCTTTGAGAGTACTTTCTTTAAGGCTAGTGCTTGTGGAGCTGAGGTGAATTAAGTACTATAGTTTGTGTTGTATCATCTCTGGTGAGACCAGTGAAAAGGAGCGTTTTATCTCCTGGCTGTAAGATTTATGTTAATATGGAGGAGGGCTGAGGTGACTCTGTGGAACAAAATCCTAAATGCTGAAAGTCCAAATGTGATAACAAGTTGTGGTTTAGAGAAACCACTGAGAAAAGATGCAAAACCAAGTGCAACTAAAGGCTGGTGTATGTGTATCAAACACTGATATAAGTATTAATCGATCTCTTCCGAGCATTTTTTCCTCCTTCATGCTTATCATGCACAACTTCTATCGCTGCCTCTAAGTAGTGGCAAAGGACCTTCCTGTTAAAAGAATCTGTGTTTCTTCCTTCTTCCTTTTTCCACTTTTGAGTTTCTTCCAATTTGTCACGCAGAGATCGGCCACTTTATCTCTCTTAACATCAGGTCAGATGAGCACTCATGACCCTGAAATCTCATCTTGATTCTATGTTTTTTTTAAATGCTTTTTTTCCTCTCACAGTGAACCTTAAGTCATGCACTATTTTCCAAACTTTTTTGTTTTGCCATGGACCTTTAGACATCCTGCTGGCGCGTAAGGATTTGGCAAAGAAGTGTTTCTTGTATTACTTGTCTCTCCTCTAAACCAAAAGATTCAGCTACCCATTGAATTAACTTAAAACTGAATTAATTTATAAGTAAAAATATATTTGTACATTCTCACCATGTGTTTGTTTGAGAAACTCTAAGGGGGTCTTGCAATATTATGACAAATCTAAAGAAAATGAAAACCGCATGTACACAGCCAGTGGGTTAGCATTATTCTTTCAGAGCTGTTCTCTGTCTGCTTGGAGGAGAGAGAACGGTACCTGCAGTGCTTCAGTGGGGACTGCTTTTGCCTTACACCATTTTGCATTGTGATTTGAATAACACGGTGCATCGGCTTGGTTACCATTCCTTTTTGCCATTGTATGAAGTATGTTTTAATTGTATTTTTTTTTTCTCTCAGTGTATAATGTGTATAAAAATATTCTTTGAAAAGAATTCAAGTCAAGGCTCTTATATGTAAATCACCTGTAAAAAGGCTTTTTGGACAGACCTTGCTTTTTGCTCAGATGTTTTAAGTTATCAATTTGAATAATAAATGCACTTCTTTTTTCATCTTCAGCCTAAGTGTCCAATATTTGACAGGTTTAATAGAAGATGTTGAGCAGACGTGGAGCTTTTACCTCACGGCAAGAACCTCACTCTAAGCCCCACAATCATTTTCAAAAAATCAAGTATGCCTCAGTAACACTGAATATGCATGAGTAAAAAGCAACATCAAAGTTGGCAAAAAAAAAAAAATCTTAAGTCATTAATAAGTAGAGTTTTAAGATGCAAGAGCTCAACTCTGGGCTGTATTAATATGCGGTTTTGTCAGGTTTGACTGACCAAACAAACCTCTAATGTATAGCTAAATTCTGATTGGCTGATCTTGACCGTATGTGAAATTACCTTTTTCCAAAAAAGTCCTGCTCATTTAAAATCAATCAGAAGAGGACAGAGAAACAAGCAATCCACTAAAAATAAGCAAAACTGTTCATGTAGGACTCCCAACAATCAGAGTAAGACGGAGCTGAAGTTTTCATTGCCTTTAACCTATTAATGTGCAAGATAAGTCTCCTACAATCTTGAAGTCAAAATGTAGCTGAGAAATCAATGGGTCAAGAGAGCAAATCTAGCTTCATTTCAGAGACCTGGAATCTGTTCATTTCTCAACCACAGGGGGGCGACAATGCAGCATTATTGTTACACACAATTTAGTGTTTCATAACTCACCCTTTACCCTCTGCACTTACTCAACTTTTATTATGAAAATATAAACTGAAAATATAAACAGATGTCTTAGGCTCTATTATCTTTTTACAGTCTGACATTTCAAATGCATAATGATACAAAAAAGCAGAGAGAAGACTGTTCATGAGTCGACACGCAGCTGATAAATCCAGCGCTTTATGCTCCATCTTCTTCCATCAGTGCTCATCGTGCAGAAAGCATCATAACAAACTCTGCAGAGGGAGACAGAGACAGCAGCAGATCCACTGATAAGGACTTATGACACTCTGATATCACAAAAGGACAGCCACATCATTATCAGCCCACGTGAAATTGTAGCTTCCAGGGAGCGCACGCAGCTCATGGGGTGATGTAATGACAAAATGTTTTCATTATCGCCAAGTTAATTAAAAATTGAAGTGGTGATGAGGTGATGTGTAAATGGATACGGAAGCATTTTAGTTGAAAATTTAAATGTGACAGTTACATTTTTTTCCCGCTTGCTGAAGTGAGAGTACAGGGCTGGTTTTTCTGGACAGCTATTATCTCCCAGTCCGAGATTTAAAAAGGTTAACGACTCTAATATATCGACTGCCAGTTTCCAGGCTCAGTTCATCTCTTCTTATAATTGGAAATCAGTTTGATTACGACTTGTTTTAGCTCTCTCGTTGTAGATTCGCTTGTCAATCATTGCAGCCATTGACGTGTCCTGTCAATGAAACCTGGCTCCAGATCGCCTGAGGCAGGTTTCACTAAATCCATCCAATCAATCATGTCCCATTGACTTCCTGAAGCGCTTTGCTCTGAAAGACGTCTGATTGTAGGTGAGAATCTATTGATTGACTGAGTACTAAAGCTTAATTCCAGATTAACCCACTAACATTATCTCTTGAGGTACTCCTCCAACCATTTCCTATAAAAAGAAGTAAACCGTGTAGAACAGCGGCTCAGTCCCAGTCGTCCTAACACTTGAGTTTGACCCGACACCTGGATATTCAGAACGATCGTTTCGTCGCTCTCACAGATGCTCATTGTCAGCCCACGTGGCTAAAACTGGATGGACACACTCAAACGCTGCCCCCGGGGCTAATTGACGATAATGAGGAGCACCTGCTTATTGATCTCTTCCCTCAGACTGACACGCCTATTCATATGTTCCCAATAATTGTAGCTGATTGGATTGCTGAGACAAGACAAACAGGCTCACACCTCTTAGCCCTTCGTGTGCTGTAACGACATTTCTGCAAAGTCCTTGAGCTGTCCAACCCTGTGTGTTCTTTGTGCAACATGTGACAGGTGTCCAGGCATGTGTATTGATTGGCTTAATTCACTACTGATTAGATTGGATTGGCCCTTCCAGCCAACCCACCTTGACTTAACCATCCCTCTTTTCCCATCTCACCCTTTACCCGCCTCATTTCTGACTCAATCTCCTTCTGTCCCCTTCATCCTCAACCCATTCCAACAAGATTCACTGACCCCTGCGCTCTGTCCTCTCTAGTTCTCTCTCACCTCCTGTGCATCAAGCCTTTTATGTCTGATGAGTTCAGGTAACCTCTTCATGTTCTAATGTGTTCCTATGAACGGATTATAAACTGGATGATACTGTACTGCACCAGATTCATCTATTTATTATTATCATAGTTTGATTTTAATAGTTTTGCCATAGGAAAATTTTAATTGCTTATTTATTACACACTAATAAATTATTTATTAATGGCACAAGGAGAACCCGTTTCTTGCCAAGGACACTTCAACATGTGCTCTGCAGCGGTCAGGAATCGAACCAGCGACCTGTGAAATTTCGTTATGTGAGCATTGGTGGTTCAGTGGTAGAATTCTCGCCTGCCACGCGGGAGGCCCGGGTTCGATTCCCGGCCAATGCAGCGCAAAATTTTTTACAATTCGAGCAATTATAAATGAGCAATTTAGTTAATCTTTTATCTAAACATAGTAGCAGTACTACATACTTTCAGGTATGTTCATGTTCAGGGCATCGGTATAGTCCAGCTGAAATGCTTGTCGAGTGGCTCAGATATATTGTATTGTTTTATTGTCAGTACATCATTGGTGCACCAAAAGCCAGCAAATTGTAACAGTTAGTCAGTTACTTTTAGCTATTCTAACTATTTACAAATACTTCGAGATGTCTACTGTTTTTTTTTTTTTTTTCTCAAATATGATTGCCAAAACAATCACGGACATGTCGGCAGCTGTTTTATACAGTCTACGGTCGGTAGGGGCACGCGACCGAACCACTGACTTTCTGCAACAGGCATGCGCATTGGTGGTTCAGTGGTAGAATTCTCGCCTGCCACGCGGGAGGCCCGGGTTCGATTCCCGGCCAATGCAACATCACATTTTTATGAAGGTTGTATCGTTTCTTAGTCAGTTCAGTATATGTATTTCAAAATAAAGAAAAATAAAACTATAACCTACTATTTCAAGGCTCACTATTTCAGTAATCTATTAATTGCTTCATGCGTTCATTTCTTCTGCTTTACATTACATGAAGTATTTTATCCATTTATCCAACTACTTCAGTTTCTGTGTTTGCTTGACACTGCAACAGACTGCAGAAGTTTATCTTCTGAACATATGTGGATTTTTTTAGTTGAGTAATGTAGCCCTCTGGCAACTAGAAGTACACCACCCACCCTCCTGTGTCTGTGTTTTATTATTGCTTTTCAATATTCGTCTTAATGCCACCTCACACCTTGCCTGGAGTCCACTCCTCTCTCACGCATTTCTCCCCCCAAGTCCCCAACCGCTCACCATCAAAGTCGATGTTGCCGTCTTTGTTGAGGTCAATGTCGGCGAGGATCTCCTCCAGCTCGCCTTTCTTCAGCTTCTCTCCCAGGAGGGTCTTCATGCCCTCCTTCAGCTCATCCATTGTGATCTTCCCATCGCCGTCACAGTCAAACTTCAATGTGCGCGGTAAGTGGAGATCAAGTGAGGTGGTGACATGAACATGCAGTGAATAAGGAGAGACAAATATAGATCGCAGGTGAAGACACCAGGAATGAGGAAGGAATAAACATGTTCCTGGGCTGATGAGGAGGAGGGAGAGATTGAATGCAGCATGATGTAATGGGTGGATGAGGAGAAATAAAGACAAATAGAGGGAGAAACATTTATCAAGAGATATGTATAAACACACAAAGAGGTCGTGCCTCGCAAAAAGTGATTGAAGAAGTAGAAGTTGCATTTACAGTATGCAGTTACAACATGTCGTCATGAGGTCGCTGGAAGTCTGAAAACAGCTTGAGTCTGCAGATGGGGCAACGCTGACTCACGAGGTGTTTCTGAAGTGAGAAAAGCTTTTGAAGTAACTATGAGGCAGAGTTGGGATGAGTTGAAAATTTATTCTCATTTGTTCAGAGAGTAGGCCGTGCTCTGAAGTTGCAGAAAGTTTCTGTTCAGGCGTAGTAGAGTTGAGAGCTTATTCATTATTCCCCACAAATGAATTCAAACATCAGAACATGTTAATTTTCTGGCCCTTTTCGCAGCATTACTCAGGACCTTGGCGATGACGCACGAGCGATGAAGAGACTGTAGATACAAGGGCAGAAATAGAGGATGCTTTTGGTGTCTTGCCTGCAGGCTTTGATAAAATCTCGATCTATCAAGTAGCCCCACTGTTTCAGAATGAGATTGCGGAGATAGAAATGTTGCTTGAAAACTCAGTGTAACACCAGTGCAGTTCAAGATCAGCCAAGGGTGGGTTATTTAATTAGCACTGCTTATAGCTTCAAGCATTATATTTTGCTGTTTTTTTAAATGTATAAATATCAAATTACTTTCACTTGCCATAAATGCCACAAATAACTTTGCTGTGGCAGCTAATGTTCCAATCCCTGCTCTGCCTTTTATAGGAGCCAAAAAGTAGTCAACCCAAATGCATGAGACTAAATTTAAAATACAGATACATTTATCCCAGTAGCATATTGTACACTCCAATATACTGTCACTTAAAATCATTGAGAGCACATTATCAGTGTTGTCTGTCTGCAGGAACCATTAAAAACCTATCATGCTGTAATGTGTTAAATGGATGAACCCAGGTGTGTGAAGCTGTGCTTATAAATAACATGATCACCCCATTTCTTTTGCTTGGTCAGAGACTATGTTACACCAGGGCTTGGCTTTGGGCGACAATCAGTTCAGGGCTCGTGTGCCTGCCTCTTTATTGACATCGAGGGGAGAAACTCTGTGAATGTTTCCCCCAGAGCAATGAAGCACCACAACATTTCAAACAAAGCAGGCATGTCTAATAAGCACAAATTAACAGGTGAGACAAATATAGAATATAAATCATTCCTCTTTCAGGATCAGGCTTCAGAAAAACATCAATATGAATATTTTCCTTTCTCCTTAAGCATTTTTCTTCTGCATTCATAGCCAGTTCCCTTTCTTGTTTACAAGTGAGAGCCATGCACTCTCCAAGGAAAGGTTGCACACTTCAGAGCACTGTCATAGTATCAGGCCCCTTTCACTTGCTTGAAGTCAGACTCCTTTAGAGTTTCTGGCTGGGGATCTCTTACCTGTTTGAAGGCACAGCGGAGCTCCTTCAACCCCACCATATGAGCTGTCTCCGCCAGCATCCTCGGCCCCATTAACTCACAGAAATCATCAAAGTCTACATGACCACCCCCTGCAGAAACACAGAAGGACACACACACTGATGCAGGCACGCACATGCACAGGTCGACTACCAAGTAATAACTTCTGCACCTCCCCGGAGTGTCTCTGCTTGACATGTGGATTCATGCATTAAGCATGAAAGTGTCAGAGGATATTGGTGCATACAATAGGTCTGTGGTGTTTTCATCTACCCAGTAACAGTAATGGATTCACATCTTTCCCCCACACTTGTATTAATTTATTGGGTGGCTTTGGGGCAGAACAAGATAAGCACAATATTGATACATTATCACCTTATAAAGTCATTATGGTGAATGTGTTAACAGCTGTTTTTTTACACATTCTGTAGACACAAGGCAACATCAGCATTTATTCTGATGTTTCTGAACACTGAGCAAATGTAAATCCAATATTCACTCACCATTTAGTTCTGCTTTTGGTCTTGAATAAAGGCACACACACACACACACACACACACACACACACACACACACACACACACACACACACACACACACACACCAATGGCACCAGGAGCAACTTGGGGTTCAGTATCTTGCCAAGGGACACTTTAACAAGTACATTGCAGCGGTCAGGAGTCGAACCAGCGACCTCCTGTGGACAGGGACACCTGTGCATGAGCATTGGTGGTTCAGTGGTAGAATTCTCGCCTGCCACGCGGGAGGCCCGGGTTCGATTCCCGGCCAATGCAACATGATATTTTGGGGAGGTTGTTTTATTACGCAGCCAGTACAGGCTAGATCTTTCAATTATCTGTTCATTGTTTTTAGCTCATTATTTCAACTATTCCAACTACAGGAAGTCTTTTATTCATTACTTATGCAATATTAACTATTTAGATTTCTATGTTTGTTGGCTAATTGGCACACTCCATTCGTATTAGGTAGGTAGGTAGGTAGGTAGATACTTTATTCATCCCCATGGGGAAATTCGCAATTGTACTGCATGTTAATGTTAATGTCTTATGTGGACATATACAAGTCCATCCATCCATCCATCCATCCATCCATCTATCCATCTATCTATCTATCTATCTAAAAATTAGTACTCAAATAAAAGCTGGGTCTCGCATAATTGTAGCGAGGGCATAAAGGCTGGTCCCCAAATAATGCTCAGGGAAAGAAACAAGGGTGGATAAAATGCTTGTGATTGCACTATGTACCTACCAAGCTGGTCAAGTCAAGTTTATGAATGTCTTCGGCGCATAAAAAAACTGCAACAATACATTCAGCTATGTGCTCATTATGCTCCTCTCAACCCTCTTAGAAACAGCTTTGTTTTGTTTGATCCCCATGGTAATTATCACAACACACTGATACAATGGGAAGGCACATGTTATTAGCTGAACAAAAGACACGCTTATTTGATAGTGCAGTCCAATGCGCCTGGCCTGTTTTCATTATCTGGGCCTTGGTGGATGTGAAAGACTACCTCCATAAAGACCCTGCGGTCATTTTGTGGTTCAAAAAATTTAATCAGTGCTCAGAGTCTCAGGACTGTTGAGCATGAAAACCAAACTGTGGCAAACTCTGCCCGCGTGGAAAGCACTTTTAATGGTGCTGAATCATGAAACTAATGACTCAAACTGTCATGTACTGGTTACAACCGCAGCTGAAGGCTTCGAAATAAAAGACCATTAATTATATGATTTCTGAGTTAGCAAACAATTTTCATACTTGCCTCAAGGTGCGGTATATTTTTTGGCTGACTGGCTTTACCCATGTGGAGCAGCAGTCTGTTGGGGTTTCCTGACACTGCCTTGAAGAATATCTGTGCCTTAAGTGGGTCAGTCTATAATCACAGAGTAGAAAAATTCTCCCAAAAGTCTTTCTTTCTCTTATTATTTTTTAATTGATAGAGCAATGCTAGTTATATAAAAAGGAATGAATTTCATGGTATTAATGGCTCTATAGGGATTAGGCTACAGAGATTAAGCTGGGAATGTCTGAAGATCATTCTACCTTATGGGTCAAATTAAGGCATCACTGAACAGATGAATGATTAATGTTACACTGTATGAAACATAGCATAAAATATGTAAGTAACCATCATCAAATACCTGATGCTCTGAATAGTCTTTTCATGGTTAACCTTTAAAGTAGATATATACATGTTTTGAAGCAATACATATTGTTTATGACCTTAATACAGCTTTACATTAAATTTCTGGACTGTCAATTTTACAATTCAAATCCCACACACAATTTTAATGGCTGCAAGATTACACAAGTCACAGTGAAATGTGATTTTTTTTATTTTTTTTTAATTAAGCATGATGTATTTGTTCTTTTCAAGCCACTGCGGGCTTAAATGAGAGGTGTTTGTGTTCTGTCATATTCTGCGACATCAGATGGGAACATTTATGAGATGCTTATGCAAGGATAATGCAGCAGTGGCTCAATATCCCTGCCGCTGTCATTCTAACCACCTAATCACGGAATTATTTCCACCTGGGACTTCAGGTGAGTCTAATTAACTAGCTGGTAGCACAGAAGACAGCTGCAGTCTTTTCCCCTGCAGGATCACTGCTGAGAAACGCTGCCTTTCCTCCAATGTCATGTAGCTGTTCTGTGGCCAAACATTTACACCGTGAGCCTAAAGTCCAATGATTTGCTCATTATTAGTGTTATTGTCCTGAGGGCTCAACACTGTGTTATGTGTATGTAAATTGATCTTGAGTTTATTTCTCAAAGCAGACACAGATTACAGAAGTAAAAAAAATTGATATTAAAAATTAAAATGCCTGATTAGCAACCATACACATAACACGCACCTGGATAAAGGGTCATTTCAGCCAATTACAAGAAATCGAAATAATCAGTTAACAAAGGGTTGCTTCTTCACTAGAAAACAGAACAAGTAAAACCATCATCAGCATCAGTCTTCCCTTTTTGCATGCAAAATAATACTGTCATTTTTGAAGGTATTGTTAAAAGTTTTTTTGTTATTGAAATGAAGAAGAAAAAAAGGTCTTTGGAGAAATATTGGAAATACTCCTTTTCATCTCAGTGGGCTGGAGGGGCGTCGGTGTCTGTGTTTGATTGACAGCAGCTGGCAACACCAGCAGGGGAACAACAAAGTGGCCCTGTAGCTTTCAAGTCCTGGGCAGAGAGTGTTTTTAAGCAGTGGGATTGACAACATCGGCATCTAAATGGACCAAAGTGACATTTGCAGGTATGTGTACATGCTGTTTTAATGTTCTGCAACTGAGCAGCTAATTAAATATCTAACCTGCAATCTGATGTTAGCGGTGCATGTCTCCCACTAAATGTTTGTTTGGCTCAGCAAGTCAAGGGGCAGGACGAGACATGTGCTCTTGTTTCTGAGTTAGACAAGAAGGAGATTTTTGCAGGAAAGCTAATGTGGTTGTTGTTTGGAGTCTCTTGTTGTTGCCTGGCTGCTCTGCCTCTGATCAAAGGGTGACCTGACTACTTTATCTTATTGGCTGTACAGAAGCAAGTTCTTCATCTAAGGGACTGGTTTGGTGTTTAGATGAATTAGTACAGAACATGTGACTTGGACTTGAATTTCATTTGGACTTTTAGAGCAGGCTGAAAGGCTATGTTTCACTTCCCCTTTTGGTTCAAAGTTTCAAGTGTGTCTCACCTCTGATGTGTGTGCGGTCAGATGTGTGCTGTCTTTGACCTGTGACTACACCCAGCAGTGATGTGCTGGTGTACTGACAGTTACAGGATAATGGTAAATACTGCAGTAGCAGAAGTACAGTCCTCAGTGAAGCAAATTATTAATATGAGCTATACATTGATATATATGTAAAGTTATCTAACATAAGTTAACATCAGCCACCGCATAAGCTGAATTGAGTAAAGCAATTTATTGTCTAGGAACAAACTTTCAACTTGTCAGTGTTTCTCTTTCTAAAGAAACATCACACTGCTCAAATGGTAAACACACAAACATCTAAAAAGAAGTTCTGAATTCTCCTTGTGTCTAAGTCCTGTGCGTCCATTGAAGGTTTATGTAAAGTCTTGGCAGACACTCTTAGGTTTGTTCAGATTTTCTTGGATCGCTCTGACACTAAGTAGGCGTTAGAGGAACTGGTTGTCCAGGCTTATGGCAGAAAGCAATGATGATTCACCTTCAACTTTAAACACTAACCACACACAGATCTATACTTGATCATTCAGAGAACACAGCAGAGACCAACACACCCTCACTGAGAGCAGAGAGAGGAAAGTTACATCTCAACTAAACACACACTTCTTCATGCAGACTCACACTCATACACTCCAGCACCTGCCGCGTGAGGGCCATTAATCAGTCTGCTGAAATGTCTCAAATGTCCCCAACGTCAAAGACAAACAACAGGTCCTCGTGGACTCACGGGAAAGAACGTGCACGGTTAGGAGCACACGTGTTTGTCCAACACACAGACACATTACTCACACATTCACACCGGCTCACTTTCAAGAGACGCATCGATCATGGGCACATGCTTGAAAGAATAAATGAGAAGCATACACACACATAATCAGAGCAGGTAAATACACACATTTCATCTTGATTTGCTGGATGATCTCGATGAGCTCCATCTCTGTAGGCATGTAGCCCATGGTCCTCATGCAGTCTGCGATGTCTTTGTAATGGATGAAGCCATCCGCATCGTAGTCAAATTCCTTAAAGGCCTCCTGTAGCTCTGACAGACCGACAAACAAATTACAGCAATTGCAACAAACCGTAAAATAGGCAAAAACATTTTTTTTCCCAAGAGTCACACGTACTTGCACAGTGCACACAGATGCTGATAGTTACACTTCGAACAAAGTTTTAACTTATCTGTAAGTTGTTGACTCCAGCAGTCAGAACTGCAGCTGCCGTCGAGAACAACATGTTGTTTTAATTGACTATGTAGCTCTGAGTCATTGAAAAACATGTCAAAGCGGTCAGAGCCTTCAGTCTCATACATGAGTCACGACGAAGAGAAGCGAGCTTAACAGGAGAAAATATCAATGCGATTGATGAAGCTGTGCCATTGACTAGTAATTTATCATGTGTTTGCATCATAATTACACCAACAACATCTTACCATCCAACTCCTCTGGCATCAGCTCTCTCTCCTGTGGAGCAGAGAAAAGAAAAAAGGAAGACAGTGGAAATAATTACAAGACTGCATCGGAGGACGGGATGTAAAATCAGGGGTGGCTTTAAAACAGGAAATTCTCCTGAGAAATACCCCAGTGATAATCTGTTTTTGACTACCAAATTAGCATAACATGCATATCATGTCAACACTGCTGCATGCTGACAGTGAACCCTAATGGGATTTCACCCAGCGACATGTCTTTCTAATTTGCAAAATGACACAATACAGCACTCTCACTGCATGCACACACACACACACAAATACACACACATGCTCTACATCTGCAGCATTCTGACGGAGATGCAGCATAAGCTCAGCCTGTGTGCATATAAATACACACCCACTCACGACCATGTGGCAGTGAGTTGCACAAACCTTGCGCTGTCGCAGAGGAACGCAGACGCATGAGAACGAGGACGCAGAAACGCACACGTACACACTTGCCTGCACAGACGCAAGACATAGGATTTGCATATAGCCTTGTGTGTGAAACGTTCAGTATTCTCTGCTGTGATTTGACATTTGCTCAGGGTGATCTCTCCCTCTCTTTCTCCCTCTTTCTCTCCCCTTTTTCCAAGTGTTTTCAGAGAAGTTGAGGCAAGGCTAGAAGCTGGGAACTAAACCTCCACATCGATAGTCATTAGAAATAATGGATCGCAGTGAAATTTATGTGCGCATAGGGCTTAAAATAGCACTATGTTAATATATTCCACTGGTTGCAGACAGACAATTTTGATAAAAACACATTATACTTTGGTCATCAGTTGCGATGCATATCCTTAGGCAAGAAATATGCTTGAAATTGTAATTTAAAAAGGATGAGCTTAGTTTGGGAGCTCTGCATAGATCCATCATTCTGTATGTTTCCCATAAATGGGCTCATATTTTAGCACAACACATCAAATGTGTCAATCCTTGAAAGAACCTCCTGATTAGCATATTTGAAAACGTGCTGGCTTGAATTTACATATGTAAAGCTTTTAAATCAAAAGATCATGAAATGAAATTAATCATCATTTAAAAGCAATGAGACATTGTGTGTCTTTAGCGAGATGCCTTTAAAAAAAAAAAAAATCATTCTTGTGCCAACATCATCTCGACTCTAGGGCTTGTTAACAATGTGCAACTCAACACAGAAACTTCATCACATCCACAGGGGAAACGGGGGAAACATGCAAACTCAGTCATCTTCGTATAGAGCAACTGAGCCTGACATATGGAGATATCGCTTAGCACAAAGACGGCACATGCCTGAGGATATCTATAAGTTCAAAGAAACAAGATTGACACACAAGCTTATGAAAGCTCTCTCGTTGTGAGCACAGATGTGCGCAGATTTGCTGTGGGCTTGTTTTATCTCACTTTCATGCAGTAAGAAAAAAAATTGAGTCTCAGTAGAATTCAAAAACTGAGATAAAGTAGAGGTGAAAGAAGCACAATTACAGAACTGGCATTCTACTCTCTACTCTGTCAGACTTTACTTCCTTCCAGCTGTATTTCTGAAGGAATTTTTGCCCTTTAACCTCATCACATTTATCTGATTGCTTTGAGGTTTTATGTGCAAAACCTAGAATAAAACACCCTAAAAATGTTGCATTGTTCAAGTATTACGTGGATGAACATTTAATGTAAAGTTTGAATGCATCAGCGTCTCATTCTAAAAGAATAAATGCTTTACCTTTGATCCCTTTGCTTTTATCAAGCGTCTACATTTCCATTATTTTATTTCTACTTTTACTGAGGAAGAGGGTTTTTCAACCTTCAGTTGTTCTTTTTACTGCTGCAAAAGTGAGAGATAAAAAGGCAAATCAGAGCAGTAGTGGAAGTTGAAATGCAAAGAGAAGTGCAATATTTTTCTCCTAATACATGTTGGCACTCAGGGTGGCTAATACATAAATCATACAAGGTCATCCTGCTCAAGTGCACAATAGCTTCAGGAAAAGGAGAGGCTCCCATGGTTTATTTGGAAGCTGCTCTGCATGGCAGCCGTTCAAATGATTATTCACTGTATAATACTGCCAACAGAGTCAAGACACAAAGGCGATGCCAGGACGTAGTTGCATCAAGAGTTATCTCACTATACGTGCACTCTCTCAAATACTAAAAGACTTATGATTTATATAAACCACTTAAGTTGTAATATGGTTTTCTCAGAGTCCAGAATCGCTGTTTACCCTGCGCAGAATCCCGCAGCCTACAAGGGCATATTTAGATAGAAAGGTCAACACATTAATTGGATTTTTTTTCATCCAGAAAGGATTAGACAGCATGCCATGCAGACTCTCAATTCATCCGTCAGAACGAGCCCATTAACAGTTAATTTCATTCTGTCTGCCTTCACATGGCCCATCGAGCAGCCTGCTGCTTTGTACGGATGACGCATGGACACATATGAGAAGTAGCTACTTCTCACAAACACGCACAGACCTCAGATAGAAAAGACGCTTAATATACAGTTACAGGCACATGCTGTATATTGCTTTGTGATGAGAACAGTCCATTTCGTTTCACATCCATCCATCTTCCGCTGTGGCTCTGACATGTAAATGCATCAATTGTTTTTCTTTAGCTATTTGTCTCTGCTGGCCCCTTCTTCAGCTGGATCTAATGAGGGCTGACAGTGAACCTTGCTAAGGGGGTTATTAATACTTGTGTTGAGGCAGGGATTAGGACTGCTGCAGGATGGATGGTCTCCCTGCTTCAGTGTCAGAGCAGTGACCAAAACAGCCTGTCCTCTATCCTGTGGATACGACGCAGACCCCGTCTACCTGGCTACTAGTAAATTCAAACCAGGGACTGTCATAGTAAAACAGGACAGATCGGTCATGGCAAGCGAGGTAGTAACTCAGAAAAGGATGTGGAAGTGGATGTCCACAGTAGCCCAAGGTCACAGTTTTCGATCCTCGCAAATAGCTTTTAAATCATTGCAACAGTCCAATTAATTATTAAGAAATCTTGTTATGAAGCATCATTAAAATGTTCGCACAACTCCCCTCGGTGCACATTTCTCTGTTATCTTTTACAGTAAGTCCTGTGATGAAGGTATTCATGAAAAAGCCTTTGGCACTGCTTCGTAATAAGGATCCTGCACGGCTCCACGATTAAAAGGAAGGATTAATTTCCTCCCATGAAATAATAATAATAGCCAACAATATCCATGCTGCTGTTACTACTACTACTAACAATAATAATATCTTATATTGTTCTCGAAAGTATATTCTATAAAGACTAAAAGCAAGACGCATTAGAGACCACAACAAAATTAATAGAGGAATAAAAGTGAATGAAGAAAAGGACCCTTGATCTGACTAATGTGCCCCACTATCACTAATGTAGACTAAAATAAAATGTGTTTTTGCAATATGGCACAAATATAGGCAAATTCTCATGTATTATATTATGTTCATTAAAAAGGCAGAATAATTTGCACATATATAAGTAGTATAAACATACACACTTTATATTGTAAATTACGTTTTTACATTACATTACATTTTCTGTTAACATGATGGTGAAATTAACATATGTACATATTTAATTTGCCATAAATATCCAATCCCGCAGCATGATACTGTTTCTGTTTATAGCGACCACAGCATTATTAAACATTTGCACTTGCAGCATGTTTGTAGAGATTTAAACTGAAACAACAATCTCTCCTAAAGTCAAACTGCTCTCATGGTTTTTGGGCTTCAGTTTTGTCGTTTCCTGTTTTATGTTGAAAGTAGAACAGTCTTTGTTCAGGTGTCTTTTGTTGCCTTTGAATTTTTCCACCTTTGGGATTGCTGATTAGTTTCACTGTGATCATCCCTTCCTTGTGTATTTAGTCTGTGTGTTCCCTTCATTCTGGGCCAGTTCGTCTTTGTGCCTTCTGTCAAGCGTTCTAGCCGCTCCTTGTGTTGAGTCCAGGTGCTCCTCTAGTATTTTTGGATTTTGCATAAATGTAGTGCCCCATTCTCTCAGAAAACATTGCCTCAGAACAGAGATTTCACCGCAGTGTAATCGGGCGAACATTTTTATACTATAGAAAAACAATTTCTATAAGACAGGGTTGTAATGGTTGTAATGTACAACCTGACCCCACCTCCCAAACCTCCTCCTTTTACTTTTGCTATTATTGATTACACTGCAGTTTAATGTTCATTAATTTAGTTTTGTAAGCTTCTCACCACAGAAACCTCCTTTCTGACCTTTGAGATCTCCCTCAAAGAGCAGAGCCTTTTTTGTCAAGTCTAAAAATTTAACTATTTGCTCTAAATGGTCAATTTCTTGATATAAGTGTCTATGAATTTACCACATGTAAGTTAGTGTTTTTAAATATATTGACATAAGTCTGGCCCACAGACTGTTTAATAAATAAAAAATTCTGACCTTCTTCATGTGACTTTTCCACTTGTCAATTTTATTAAAACGTAAAATTCCTTGAGACTACTGTCCATTTCCACCAAATTGTTTTAACGAGTATTTGCCATTCAGGGTTCTGTCCTTGACAAAACAGTAAGTTAATATCCTGGATCTGATACAAAGACAGTGGTGTCGCCAAAGTGTTCTCTGTCTCCCACTACCTCAAACACTTAAAAACACCGCCTTCTTTAGTGTCCGTGAAGGATTATATTATATCCTCTTATTTCTAAAGCTGAACATACAGTGTGCCCAAAGTCAGTATATCTTAAATGTATACAGTAAATGATGCTCTTTATATAAATCAACTCATGTTTTTAAAAGAAATAGGAAGGGTGCCACTGAGCTGGATCATTTCCAGTTGTCAGCTGCCCAAATATTCTCTGAAGCCCTGTGGCAATGTGGGATCAGATTATCAGGCATAAACAGAGTCGGAGTTAACTTGAAGCAACCAGGGTGTTCATGGAAGCCGGCCCAGTGTCCAGCCAGTATATCATCTGTGAAGTGGAAATGGTGGAGTGAGTTCTTTGAAAGGATGTTACGGTTTCATGTTTGAATGAGTATAGGTGGGCGATGATACTGACCTTCCACAATCATATGACCAATTCTATATCAAATGTCCCCATTGTGTGACTAATAAAGGAATAGCTTATCTTATCTTATCAGTATGAAAGAATGGTTTTTCAGCAGGACGCTCATTTTCAGCCATCGTTCACTGTAAACAGCCACAACCTGTGTTTATATGTTCAATCGATAGTTACCTCTTAGAATCAGCTGAACAAATCCATTTTCCAGCTCCATTCTGTGTAACTTTAAAGTCAATGTTATGTTATTTCTTTCAGCTGTGACTCAGTCTATAAACCTCCACTTTATCGACCTTTGTTTTCCACTCCCATCCCACTACCTCTCTAACAGCCTCATGGCCAACGGAGACCCAAGTGTACAAAATTAAGTAAATAACTAATCATGAGGTTAAATACAAACATGATAAAATCATAACATTGTGAAACAAAACAAATTAAGTTATGAAGCCCAGGTGATATTTGTGCAACATTATTTAATCCTGTTACTGGATGCTATCCATCACAATTTACATGTTAAGAGGCCTTAATTTTATTTCCATGGAGGCTCACATCAGCAAGCATGTATAACATTACTGATGCTAAGGGTGTGGGAGTACTTGTTTAACATTATGTCTCAATATTAAGTTGATCTCCCGAGCCAAAGTGCCAACATAACTCAGCCCCAGATGGTTCCATTTTATTTATGCTCAGGTAATATTAGCAACTCTCATAACCACAACGAAATTGAAATTAATTTTGGATTTGTTTTGCAACATGAGACTAATTAATGAGACAACAGCGTAGACCGTAGACATTTAGCTCTCCCTATCAACCAAAATATAACATTAGCTGTGATTTGTCAGGTGTTGCATATTGCGTGTTTTTTTTTAACCCCTTTTGATTAACTTCATTGTACTGAACTGTAGATTAAATGCACTTTATTACAATTATGGACCAAGTACTGCCCTCTCTTGACTCGTGTCTGACTCGACAGTCAATCTGCATTTTAAAGCTGATATTCTCTCCTCTTTGTCTTCTCTGTCACCCCGTTCGTGCCTGAGTTTGCATCCCTGCATTTGAAAATGAGTCACTCTGTGCTGCTTGCTGAAACGGCTGATGCTGTCTCTCAGGAGCAGGTAGATGAGTCAGAAATGATGTTGAGAGCATCGGGTGTTGATGTGTATTGATCTTACAAGCAGTTTAGGCCTCTGACATCATCAGCTTAATTGACGCAACTGAGCCGTCAGCTGGCACACCTGCTATTTATTAGATGCCGTTCCCTGACACCTGCTCCTGACACCAGATGATGTTTTTTTATAAAACAGGAAGCTCGAAACTGCAACTACTGTGTGTGTGTTTCAAGTGCGTCAAGGCTGATCAACATGCATGTGATTATGAGTGGTAACGTGCTGTTGAACGTACCTGTCCAAAGAGCTTATTGAGGTAGGAGATGTAGGCAGCGGCCACCGCTGAGCTGTTGCTGAGGCTCCTTTTACCCTTCTGGCGACCATCCCCCTCGCCAGAGCCCTTCCCCTGGGCCGAGGGCGACTTTGAGCTGTGAAGTGTGCATGTGCGTGCCAAGTGTTAAGAGCGTTCATCATCAAAGCCAGACATATACTTTCCCCACCCTAACTTACATAAATAAACACACTTAAGAGCCTGGGTGGTTACTGCATCTAACCTCCTTTGAAATAATTGCGAGTGAAATGATTGAAAAACGTCAGCGGTTCAATCAGCCGACATCAGCAGTTACATCAGGCACTTGAAAAAAGATGGTTTCTTATGAGGGCAAGTCTGAAATTCTGGAGGCTTGTTTTGCAGCTGATGTGACAATCGATGGCACTAATTGGGTGTACAAATCTACACAACCCACTCCCCTCGTCCTAATCAATGATGATTAGAAACAGAGAATGATAATAACCAGAATTTCTTGGAGAGGCTGAGCTGAAGGGCCTTGCTTTTGAATGTCCTCGTAGCTGGCGACCTGCCAGCCGCTGCAGCCCTCCCTCCTCGCGGAGACATGCTACAAGAGAAAGAAGCTTTAATCAATTCAAAGTGCACTTAATGTCTCGTGATGAATATTTATAAGTGATGAAAAATAATTTTCAAAAAATTCTCATAACCAATGATAAAGATCAGCACTGAACTTTGTGACCCTCCTGTTGAGGAAGTTAAGATGGATTCAGACTGCTGATAGACAGCAGCAGCAATGGGAGACAATTGTTTGAATTTTTCCAAGTTCAAAAATCTGCATTTGTCAGAAACTTTGGAAAAAATGTAAAAATCTTCCCAAAGCAGGTATACGACATCTCTCAGGTGTCCATCTCTCTCTTATTCACCTGATATTGTATAAGAATTAATTGTGCAGATTTCTTACCACACACAGGTTTAAAGCTCACAACTGCACCTCTTCACAAGCACTTAATTAAAATTGTTAATTAGACTATATTCATTCATATTATTATCTTTCTGTACCAGTTTTAGTTAGACCCCACTAACCTGGCAGCAGAGGATGGCCTACTGTCAGCTCCTCCCTTTGCACTTTTCAAAGACATCCTGGATGGAAGAAAAAGACAAACGTGGAAAATGGTGTCAACATATAAAAAATCCCCCAAAATCTCCTGAAAGAACAATCAGAATCCAAAAGGTTAAATATGCATTTTGGACAAAAACGTTTATCTTCAGCATTATTAAAGCTGCATTAAAAGTTCAGCACCTCATTAAGTTGTTGAACAGGATAAAATTTGTTAGCGAACATTTTCCTCTACACATCCATTAGACAAGGAGTATCATTAGCATTCATTTGCAGTCATATTTCTGGCAACCGGTCCTGTAGTCACTTAGCTGTGGTTTTCTTTCCATCAACTCCTGAGGGAAATATCTGTTTTTTTTAGTTTGCTAAATCCTCCGCTGTGTTTCCCAGAAATATAAGCGGGACATGCTCTGCAATACTTGTATGGGGCAATATATTTATTATTTGATTATAATGTCGATGTAGAGTTAGTTTCTCAGAAATAATGTAGCCGACTGCATATTGGAGTTTTTATTTGTCTCTATATTAGTATGTGTGTGTGTGTGTGTGAGGGTGCTTTGTGCTCTCTCTGTGAGTGTGTGCATAAGCAGCTATGTGTGTGTGTGTTAAGCCGATGGAAAGGGGACTAAATATTGTATGGGCCTATTTGTGTTTATGTCTGTTTTTATGACTGGTTTGTGTGCTTCTGCACCATAAACACCAGAATTTTCCTGTCTGGGGTAATAAAGTTTATCTTGACCTTGACCTTGGCTCACTTTGTTTATCTGCCATTTGGTGCTTGGCAGGTAGTGCACAGTGGGTTTATCAGAGCTTTTTCACTAAAAACAGCAACCCGCTGCGGTAGGAACGGAGCTTATTTACTGAACCAAAACAGTAAATGTGTGAAAGCAAAACAATTAGCTTAAAGATGCTAAAACGCTCTGTAGAGATGAGGGAACGGCAGAGTCTGGTGATGATCGGTATGAGTGACCCCTGTCATGTTACACATTGTCATTTTTAGAATTTTTGTAGAGAACAAGAGACATGGACACAGGGTGCTGTTTGACTACTAGATCCTAAGTGAGGGAGGAGGGTTCACTCCAATCCAATTCAAAGACGAATTAATTTTTACAAGAGAACACACACCCAAACAATATAATGATAAACAAAGAATAAGAGAGGGAGGAAAGCTCAGGGGAGCCAAAATGATCAAAAGAGGAGATAAAACAAAAAGATGGGTGTGTGAGATAGAGGAAGATGGAGAAGAGAAAGATGAAGAAAAAGGGAGTGAATGACAATCACATGTGTAGGACTTGCAGAGGAGAAAGAGAGACTTATGGCCGACTGTTTGAGCAGCAGATTAATGTTCTGCCATGGACCTCTGCGGGTTCTGGCTATCAGCGCCTGATGATGAACAGCCTTCCTCGGCGCTGATGTGCTCTAAACACAACGCCTCACTCCGCCATCTCGAATGCCACGGAGATGCTGCGAAGACGGATACCAAAGATGTGCTCCAGCAGTCGCAAAAAACCGAGGGCCGCATAGACCACGAGGGTCGTAATGAGAAGAGACACGAAGACCAGCCAGTCCTCTAAATTACACTCGACCGTTTAATGTGCCTCCGCCAAACGAGACGCATTCCCAACTCCCGCTGGGGTGAACAAAACGTGCCATGACTGAGGAGTGATTGCCTGTCTGTCACGCTTTCACAGAATCAGTGTGCATGTGATACATGCTGATTGCAACACGCTTAGAGCATGTTAAGCTGTAAGGATGGAGAAGGGAGGAATTTTTATGTCAGCGCATGATTACAGCCTGGGAATTCCTTGAACATTATTTATAGTATCTGTATATTCTACACTGTACTCTATGCCCAAAGTATAGCAATGGTTTATTCATGTATACATACACCCAGCAGATGATATATTCTGCTTTGCATTCAAGATAAGTTCATAATATTTACAAAGTCTTCACACACACACACAAACTCTGTCACTCTCTCACACACACACTCAAACACATCTGTCTCTTCCACACCCTCAAACCTTCACATTGCACATGTGGGTAAAGCAAGATATCTGGATTTTCTGTAGCGTTGGTCTCACATTGTTTGCCTGAAGAATTGCTCTCATCTTCACTGAGCACAAACTCCCATCAGGGTAAACAAACACACCCACACACACGCGTTTCACTACACAAGCCATTGAGCAGCACTGTGTGTGTCTGCAGCTCTCCTCCCTAAGTGGCCAATTGCTGTCAATCACCGAGCCGACACAAGCAATTTTAGATCCTAATCACGCTAATTGAAGTAATGAAATGGAGGGCCAGGTGGACTGGGCTAAAACAAACACAACTAACGCAGCTGATGATGGAGAGCGTGTTGCACTGGAGAGCTGATGTTTTGGTCAAAACTGAATGGGCCTGTCTGGATTGTGAGGGGTTAATCACTGAATGGATCGTCTAAATATATTTCACAAGAGCCACTGGAGTGAAGGGCACTGGGATTCATTGTATATGTCACAGAAACAAGACACATGTAGGTACAAAACAAACACAAAAGAGACAGAAAATAGAAAGCACTCAATGAGGCCATTACTTCATCGAGGATGCATGATGCATTGAATCTGCTATTTCAAAAAGAGAAAACGTTTTTCTGCATCTGGATCCTCATCAAAATGAATAGCAGCAGTGGACATCATGCTGATCGGCTTATAATGGTCATGGTTTTACAAGGATGAATTGTTCAAAATTACAAGTGAGTCTTCAACATTTTCAAATTGGTCGTGCTCCTGTGGCGTCACGTGTAGTTTGAATATTAGCACATTTTGCTCGCTCAGAGTTGAGATGTAGGTTTTGATGGAAATGCATCAAGGACAAATGGCAGCTCCTTCAAATTAAACAAAAATGCTTTGCTTTTCATTGCTTTTTAAAATGATAAATATGAGTGTTTCATGAGCTGACAACCCTATCAACAGGATGATGGTCTGCAAGATTTTTCCTATTCATCCGACAACTGATGCTGAGACACTTGTTCATGCATTTGTCTCATCTGGGCTTGACTACAGTAATCCACTTTTCTCTGGCTTACCTAAATGAACTGTTGGCAAACAATAACTTGCACAAACTTATGCCGCTAGAACATTCATCAAAACTAGAGAAAAATACCATATTAGCCCTGTTCTTAATATTACATCGACTCGCTGTTCATACCAGGTCTGACTTCAAGTGGAAAAATATTATCTTACCAGGCCTCTCTTCTTTGGAAACGTCTTCCAACCCAAATTTGAGAGGCCAGCTCAGTCAACTCGTTCAAAAGTTAATAACTCAAAACACATCTTTTCGTATTAGCCTCAAACTCTTAGTCTGACCTAAATACTAAACTATCTTATATTCAGTCTATGTGCAGTCTATGTGATTACAAGTACTGTATATCACACTTTGTCGTTTACATATGTGTTGTTCCACTTCATTTTTTTCTTCTATGTATTGTGTCAACTGCAATGCATTCTGTTTGCAATGCTTTGCATCTAGTTTATCTCACTTATATACATGTACATATGTTGCTCTTTGCTGTTAATATATGTACAGCCCTTAGAAGCAAGCTTTGTGATATTGGGCGATAATAAAGTTTGACTTGGCTCGAGGATGTCAGATTTAGCTCGGCTCCCTCTGGATCCACTAAAGGCTTTATACCATTATTTACACATATGCTGTAGTACTCCCCTGTAAAACATGAAAACAGACTTTGATGTGTAAAACTGGTGGATTTCCCTTTAAGCATTTTGTGTTTTTCTGCATTTCTGTTCACAGAAAATCGCCAAAAATGAAACAATGAATCCTTGGCACAGGGCCTAAAATTTACACCAAATGTCACTGAAATCTGTCAGATGGTTGAAGAGATACTTTTTCAATTAAATGGCAAACTGACAAGCAAATGGCAACAAAATTTAATCCCTGGCAGACATTTAAAAAACACACCCCGCAAAGCCACAGACGGAAAAACACACACACTGAGCTCCACTCAGACTTGCTGTGAGTTCAGGTGAGGCTTCACCCACCTTTGTACTCTCCCTCTGTTTTCGCTTTGTTTTTCGTATTATCTTTCCATTCGCCTGCTGTCCAGTCAGAAGACAATCAATCCCAGAGGGCCAAACCGGCCCGTGTCTGATCCATAAACAACCGATAGTAATGCAATCGGGTCTGGCACTCCATCTTATCTTCACCTATCTTAACACCTCTCCACCACTTCCTCCACCTCACACCCTTCCCTCCTCCTCCTCCTCTGCCTCCACACACTCCCCCCCCAGCACTGATTTCATGTCACGGCTCTGAAATGAGACTGTCGCCTTCAGTATCGGTGCAGATAGGAGGGAACAGAGGGCGAGAATTAGATATTTTTCTCATTCACAGACATCTTTTCCTGTCGCTTCTATTGAGACAATCTCCTTATTGCTGCTTTGTATAATTCTTGTCTAATTACAGCCCCTTCCTCCTCGCCTGGCCTGATAATCACACATTGGAGCTGGTTTAACTAAGTCTGTTGATGTGATTGTAGCGAGCAACAGGGGCACAAATATTGAACCAAAACAAACGGAAACAGTGGGCTGGCCATCTGTCGCCTCGTACACGCTCGAGATCCAGATAATCAAATATTAGACAGCAGAGAAGAGACGTCTGTCAGTCTTATTAAAGTGCGACTGGATGCCTCAAAACATGATCTGTACACGGCTTGTACCACCATAACTCATTCCAGTTGTTTTGAATTATTAAACATAGCAGAGCAAAACAAACTGATACTTCACTATGAATCATTAGTACAGGAAAATACTCTTTTATTCAAGCTTACCTTCTTCAGTCCCAAGAAGAAAGAGAAGAAATAGAGGATTTGAGTCTATGTTTATTCTATTGTCCTCTGTGTTTGTCTTGGCTGATGATCATGTGAATGAGGTGTATCTCTATTGTATGAGGCCTTACCTAACCTGGGGATTATATAATGAAGGCTGATTATCCAGCTAAATACAGTATGTCTGGATTAGAGATGGAGCTGTCTGCCTCTGTCCTCCAGAACATAAAGGGCAATGATATTGTCTTACTGCAGATATGTCGGGGAGGCAGATGAGCCATTCAGTGAATCTAGGTAAATTTATATTTCATTTCAATCTATTATGGTTTGAAAGGCTTTAGATTCAAGATGCAAAAATGATTCAAACTCTTTGACCTTGACTGATTCAACCCGTGGATCTGTCGTTACATGTTCATTTCAAATTCTAAAAGTTTCTACAGCGCGAGGGACCAAATTTCAGTGTCCACAAAAAACAAACCACTTTAACTTGAATTCAGACACGTTTAACAGTTAAGAGGATGCAGCTCTTACAGGTCAAGTCAGAAATCATGCTACAGGTATTAGTACGCTGAGATAACTGACAGAGGCAAAAGGTCGGACAATAAACACAAAAGCAGGGGACAAAGAAAAATGAACAAATATTACATTATACTAATGTGAAGGGATGACATGAAGACGAGCTGTGCATTGATCTATCAGCATTATTTAAATATAATTCTTATTGAATAATTAAGCTATGACTGAGGTCTTGAGCTCCTCCCATCAATAATGACAAGTTGATTCTGACCAAATAATGTGTCTAGTGAAAGCCTAACTTTTGGGATCTATTCCAGACAGCAGAAACTAGAAACCTGAAAAATTACTGTAGAAAAGCTCATTGGTAGGTTTTATGGATATGGATGAAACCAAGTTACAATTAATTAGGACGTAGTTCTTTTTCTCCGCTTGCAAAGTTGTTTAACTTTGTTTGCTCATGATGGGTTCACTTCATTATAGCAGTGACGTCATGACTGTAGACGGAAGGACTCAGTAATCCATAAAGTGAAAATCCCACCTCGGAGCACAGTCTTGCTCATCAGTATGTCATGTTCATTTTGTATGTCTTGATTTTAAAAGAATAGATAACATTGTTGCTTGTTCAATATTTCTGTTTGTTGCTGCCTGAAGGAACACCATTTCCCATAAGACCACTGCGAAATAAAAGTCACAGCACGACCAAAGAGAAGAAGAAGATATTAGATGAAAGAGATTTTACCTTATAAGTTGATCAAATAACTGAAGAAGAGAGTGTTGTTGAATATTATAGACGTGGAAGAAACCAAGCTACGTTAAAATTTTCATGGGAGCTTTTTCTTAGTCTCACAAAGTAACTAAGTTAGATGAGGCAATAGATAAGATAAAATAAGATAGGATAAGACAAAGCCCAGGAACGATTTGGTTTTTCAGAAAGTCAAGGTTACAACAAGGGCAGAAATGGAGCTCTCTTTCCCTTATAAATAAAATCATGGTGATGTATAAAACAATGTGTTCTGTTTGAAACAATGTGGGGAAGCACAACTCATCCTATACACCTAACAGACATGCTACAGGACTTCTCCAATAACACACCAAGATGTTGCCCTGAGTTTGCTGGAAATGCGTGTGCACTCTTATGCATCAGACAATCATTCATTGGACGTTAATTGAACTGTGGGAGTAAGTGGATGAAGAATATATATACATACACTGTATATATGGCAATAAGCCCAAGAGAAAAGCAAAGAATTTAAGGTTCAAGAAGTTAATTAACTGCTGAAAAAAAAAATGTAGACGTCCATTTAAGCCTGAAGTGACAAGTCCACATACTGACGCATGGGATGTTAAATGTCACCAATATAATGACAGTGGATTCACTTATTGAGGTTTAAGCCAACAGCGCTTTGTAAAACTGTCTGCAGTGTTGGATAAGTGTGTGTGTGTGTGTGTGTGTGTGTGTGTGTGTTTGTATGTGTGTGTGCTGGACATATACACAACTGAGGAACAACCCTGTCCGTTCTTTCATCACAGACTGTTTCCTTCACTGATTGATGGCTGTTAGTTAAGTCAGGCTAAGCATGTGGAGAGATTTCCTGTCGTTCCCGGGGGCCATTTTCTATTGAACGGCTCACTGTTCATTGGCTGCCAACTTGTCCCTACAATGCTCGCTATTCTTGCTGACACCTTAAGTTTAACCTGTGAACAAGGTCAGAAATGTCTCAGTGTGGATATCATTTCTTTTTTAACTGTAACACAAATGACACATCTTCAGCCCGTCTGATCATCAAAGACGTGCAACTGTCCATACAAACCCTGCTGTTGTTCCTCTCCTTGGCATTTCACTTTGCTCGGCAGTGGTCAGCGTCTGAACTTTGTCTCACTTCACTGGACAAACTTGCCGAATGACTTATGACTCCTGTAAATGTCACACCTCGCTTTAAAATGTGTAAAAATGCTAAGTCACTAAATCTTCCCTGCTTTGTCACTTTATTGAAAAATGCTGTTACTTTACAACTACATGAGTTGTGGGACCCACTGAAGCAACTTTGAATAGGTAGATGATAGGCCAGTAAGTAGAGCAAAAAAAAAAAAACTTTCTTGTGCTCATGAGAAAGCAAAAACTGCAGGTAAGGCATAATCTAATTTTTATGCTTTCCTCCCCCTGTTTCTGTTTCTCTCACTTTGTCTTCCTCCCTCTTTCCCTGTGCTTTTGCCCAGTGAGGCAGTGCTGCAGTGGGAAACTGTTGAGGGACCTATTCCCCTGTGCGATCAGACTCTCGCCACGCTCAAATATGCTTAGTGCGTCCATCCAAAGCCCTTATTTAGTGCTTTGCTTTTTTTTTTTTTTGGAAGAAGTGGAAACTTATTTTACCCTTAGCTTCACAGAAAAAGACAAGGGAGTGCAATAATGTTGTCGAATTTCATGCACCAGTCAGCTCCCAGTGGAGTGCAGACCTTTGAAATGTTTGCTTAAGTGGAAATCAACTTTTGTATTTGACTTGGCTTGAATTGGCTGGAGACAGTGGTGCAGTTTTGAGCAGCATGGAGTGAAATCTTAGAAATGCTGATTATAAGGCCATATGGTGAGTGGATGCAGTGATATAAAGTAAGGGGCATTTTTCCATTTTTCCAACCCTTACTCTGAGAATTTACATTATTCATTGCAGTTTTGTGTTTGCCAGTTAGATTCTGATGGAAGCGCATTGGTACAAAGTGCAGGACTTTGACACTGGAGACTGGGGTTCTCATCCTGGATCCTGCTTGTGGTTGGCTTTCATTATGGTTATGGTTACATGTTACTAAAGTAAGTACGACTTCTTTGTGCTTCAAGTCACTGTTGACCCTTTCTGTATTTAACCACGATGATGATCTCTCCCATGCAGTGCAGAGAGCTGCCGAAGCATAACCATAACCATAACTAAGCATAATAAACATAACTAATAAAATCAGATGTTGATTGATTCACTTAATAATATACTCGGTTCCATTTAGAGTAATCGCATGGAGAAAATCATTGCATCAAATCAATAATGAGACGACCCTGATTCTGACATGTAATTGAGACACGTCCATTAAAGCATAACGTATATCCCACATTTGCTTGCAGCTCGTCTGTGAGTCACATTTGCACACAATCTCCTGTCAGTCTCTTGGAAGCTGTCAAATAGATTTTTTTCTGAGACAGGCACCGTCTTTTTTTTTTTGTCTTTTTGAGCTCCTCATCATCTGTGACACCAGCATTTCTTGACAGATGATTTGGTCCACGGTGTGTTTCTGCAGTTGACATTGGGAGACGCTTTCAACTCGTTTTCACTCTAGCTTGGTTTTTTTTGTTTGTTTCCACTCAAGTCATGAATTTATTTCCTCCGTCGCAGTAAACCGTGTTACATGAGCCATCAGACACTTCTGTAGGTTGAACTGGCCTAAGGAGACACTTTCAGGGCTGACTAACTTTGAAAGACACACAACAAATGGACACTCACTTGCCTGGTAACAATAAGGCTACAACAACACAAAACACAACATATTCTCTTTCTGTTCGAAAAGATACCCTTGAATGTAAGATGACCCAATTTTTTCCAAAAGTAATTTCCAGAAAATAAGTAGCGGCTTACATTCAGACCAATACAATATTTTAAGAATGTTGTCTGATGTATGACACCACATTTTTCAAAGCTGGTAGATATAAAAATTTCACATTAAGTATAATTTTGTGATCTGATCCAGATACAATAATCAACAATGTTTTCTCACAATTTTGATTAAAATATAACTTGTCCTTCCTGTAATCACACAATAGGCCTGCTGCTAGGGGTCTCTCAGTCAAAGCAATGAAAGCAAAAGATGTAGTTTGATGACATGTTGAAGTAGTCTTGGATCATGGCTGCTGTTGTTGTTGTTGTTGACTCTGGCAGAAATTTTCATGGATGACATAATGTTTTAATTTACTCACAACATGTTTAGTCAGGTTTGGCGACTTCCTTCCCCACTCTGTGATGCATCATCTCGTGTTTCCTGTGTTTTCCTGGAAGTTCCAGCAACTAGAGCCAAGTAGGTCTATCTGCACAGTTCTATTGACAGGTGACCAAATGAAACCCAGCACTGTCAATTCAACTTTCAACTTACACAGCTGTTAATGATATTTGGGTCCTACATATGTTTCATAGAAGAGAATAAAAGGTTGAGAGGTTGTTGAAAACATTTGTACCTGTATTGAAGCATGTGCTTTTTGTATGTGAGTGAAAGGCAGAAGATGAGGGTCTGTCGGAGGGGTCTCATGGTTAATGATGTGTTCACTTATTGGTGACTGATAATGTCATATCAGGAACTAATTGCCTGCACTGTTGCCTCATTAAGCACAGCATGACGTTCTGCCACGGGGCACCGACTGCACACCTCGCTACAATCACTGCTGTTTCAATACGTCCCTGTTTGACTCCTTCATCTGCTGCTCTGCCGTTCATTCTCCTGTCATGTTCTGCATTTACGCTCCTCTTATTGTGCGATAGCGGAGCCCATTTTTTCTCCAAATTATGAAAGGACTTGGGGATCTGAAGGTTTAGTTCATTGATTTCATTTCCTTCTGTGGAAATTGTTCTGACATCCTCGCACAATCCACCTTTTTATTCATCAGACGTGTTAATTCCTCCTTGTTTCTCTGCCCTTTTTTATTTCATGTCTCTCCTTCCTCTTATCTCTCTATCTCAGATCAGGCTGTTTTTATTTTTTATTTTTGCATATTCTCTCTATTCATGTATCCATTTTCTGCTCTATAACACTTGCATTTCATTTCAACTCTTTCTTTCTCTCTCTGTCTTATTCTCTGCAGTCACCTTCACACTCCCGATCTAAAGCAGTTGGCTCGTCTCTCCCCTTCCCTCTCCATCCATTCACCCCTCCATTTCGCACATGCCCGCTGCCCTGCCTCTGGGCCACACTTGCCTGCACCCCTCTCTGCTCCATCTCAACTGCTCCCCCACTATTATTTATGGGAATATGCTGATGGGGCAAACCCAGGTACACATAGAATATTTCTAGTTACACGGGGGTGAGAAACAGAAATTGAAATGAAGTGAGAAGGCGAAAGAGTGAAAGTGCAAACACAATTAATCATGGAACTGTCATTTGTGCTAAAAAGCCAAGCCATTCATCAAAAGGAGCAGAAGAAAAATAAGGGAAAGCGTGAGCAAGGGAAAGAGAAAAAAATATGTATCGCAAGATCTAATTGGGTCAGTGGCAAATAATGTGGTGCTCAGCTTTGCCTCAGAGTTGCAACGGCAGGCTGGTTGGAGATGAGTGAGTGATTCAACCTCGTGGGAGATAAAACATAAGACAACCTCAGACCTCATGAGCAACCTGACTCACTACGCTTCTGAACCAATTGCTCGTTTCTAATAAAACCACGTGGTGAAGTGCTGTATGAAAGCGTGGCACTGAGACCAAAAACAGCATCACCAAAATGTTAGAGGGCTTTTTCTCCGAGAGCGCGCATAAACTGAAAAAGGGCAAGAGGGAGAGACGTATAAAATAAACAACGAATGAAATAACACATTTAACCTGAGGGAATATCATTCTGTCAATCTGTCATTTTATTTGATAGGGGTCATTCTTTCTTTGGCATTGCTGGCTGCACCTGTCACAAAATGTAAGAAAAATGAAAAGTTGTTCGGCGTGTATGAATTTTGGATAATAAAACACACACACACACACACACACACACATCTTTTCTTTTTGTGCACGGCCCCTGCTTGTCAGAGTTAAGGACAAATCACAGGTAGGGTTAATGGGATCTGTCTGTGTTAGAACAGCCCTCGAGAGAAAGACGAAGACTGATAAAATGAGGGAAAGGTGAAAGTGGAAGGTGATGTTGGTGGTAGATGAGTGCAGCCATGGGGAGGAACTGAGAGAGAAAGACGGAGGGAGATGTCTCTTGTGTGAGGCCAGGAGCCACGCGGGGCTGAAGTCGGGGACGTGGCGCGTGGTGAGAAGAATAATGCACCTTGACAGAACAGCACTCTCTGCCAACACAGCCAATGATTCCCCCCGAAGCAGAGTGATGTGGAGCGCGAGCAGCACCTGTGACACCAACTGCCACCCCAGGGGAACATCGGCGACTAGCCACCTGTTAAAAAATGCACTCGCCAACATCGCCACTGCCGATTAAAGTCATTAAATTTCTCGTGATTGACGTCACTTTGAGATGCGATGACTGCTTCTTAATGACGCTTCTTCTGAATTCAAACATCGCTCAAGTCAAGACGCTCGAGGAAAATTAGAATATTTGCATCTCAGTCTCATCAGGAAAGACCATTTGGCTGCCACTCAGTGACAGACTGGGTAACTTTGAAAGACAAAATTTTTTCTCTTACACATGAAAAGCTGAATTCGTAAGCAGTCTGATTCACCATTTCTTGATTCGCTAAACTTGAGAAAATAATGTGTAACCGAAATTACGAGTGCGTTCACGTGTGTTCAACGTTTTCATCATTTTATCTCAGTTCCAGAAAGCCTGCAAAGGAAAATACTAATTAATACATTTCCATCCCGTACTGTTATGCAAATATTAAAAGTTGGGCACATTGAGATAAACAGCAAATTCTCAGATAGTAAAACCATTCAAAACAAGAGAGCACAACAGGATGATGTAATAGAAAGACGCACAGGCAAACTTCAAACTATGGAAAACAATATGGAAAGCATGATGGAAATACAGTGTTTATGTCTTTTTTCATGTACTTGAGGAAGGTTACAGTCTCCTCATCGCTCCACGCAGATCAGATGTTTTCATCTGCTGCTATTTTTCATCTCCTCAGTGGAGCAAAAGCATCAGTGATGTTTCTGCCTCACCATTTATTTGCTGTTTTCTTTGCACTTTGTAGTATTTGGTTTTTATTCATGTGCCAACTTTTCTACCTCAGCGAAGTGTGAAATCTTTTTCCCAACTTTTTTCTGAATTTCCAGCTTTTCAACTCACAGGTGTTTCTATGCACAAATTGAAAATGTGAAAGTAGGAGGTTGGACACATACTTTGAGACAGGTCCTGCACATTCAGTGCTGTGTTTGCCCCCCGTCTTTCTTTATAGTCCAGCTGGGGTGATGCAAAAGACTGGACCGTCATAACTGATGGCAAAATGTCCCATAAGCTCAACACTGTGTGCATAAGGCAGTGAATCGAATCATGAGAAAGTAAATTACGGCATCATGAAGTAACATACGGGAGTGCTCAAATCACAGATGGGCAACAGCTAACAACATCGACCCTGCAGCTGGTTAAATGTCTGAGAGGCTGCTGGAACTGTAGACTTATAACAAACTGAATAAAACCAATGTCTGCAGGAGTGTCGCTGCATGAAAATGGGTTAAACTTACATTCTTGCAGTTTTGACCAAATAAGCACACAAGTCAAAATAAACATCAAGGATACAGAATATATAGTGACTTCATATCAAAAATGAGTTTTGATTTCAGTTCAGCTTTCAGCATCCTGCACTCCTGCAGCACACACTCAGCATTGCATTATGTAAAAGAAGCAGAGAAGTAACTCAGGGATTCAAGATATGTCTGCACATACTTTCAAGGACAAGTGTAGGATAGGGTGAGCAGTTCCTTTGATCTTTATCAGGAAATTTATGCAATTTCCCAGTTCGTGTTGTGCCAAATGTTGAAAAATTCAGCGTGGGCCACTGCTACAGTATGTAAATGCAGGTTTACTTAATCTCAGAGCTAATGGCTGGCTGAGAGGCCGGCGAGGCTGTGGTTGTACACTTAATGGAAAACCTGCACTGCTTTGTGCTGTAGTAATGGGAGGAGATTATCTTGCCATGCAGAAGGACTGGATGAATGCTCCTCCACAAATTGGTCGTACCCTGTCCCTCTCCGCCGCCAATCTCTCCCTCTCTCATTCTAGATGTTTATTATTTATACTCATGAGCGATGTGAACGCTTTAATCATGCTGACATGGAGGCTGAGGGATGTATGGCAGCTGGATGGATTTTCGGTTTGGTTATGCAATTTATTTTTCCTTTACACTCTGTGTTATATTTCATTGAGGTGGGTGTTGTGATGAACAATGCAGTATTACTAAATAATATTTTGAAGAAATCTGTCTCTGTCCACAATTCTTTATCAAGCTTCACTCTTCTGGTTTGAGTCTCGCATCCTTCTCTCTCTTCAGATGCTGCTGACTATTATTTACTTTTGTCAGCTCATGGGCAATGCCTCTGTGTTAAATATCCATCTGACAGGCTACCTAATGTTTACCCCTGAAATATCAATACCGCAGCGCCATTGTCCAGACTTCATTCTTCAAGCACAATTGATTGCATTTCTTCCTCAGAACTGTCCCGGACACGGTAAACCAGACAGATCCATGTGGTTTGGTGTCACTACGGGTGGAAGACGATGTCAAATAATCCTGTGCACGTCGAACGTACTTGTTGCCTCACTCATGGAATAGTCAATCTGTGGTTATGAAGTTGTCATCGTTCCTTTCAGATGATATTGAGCGCGTGAGTCATTGTAAGTCACTTTCAAGTCACTGTTCATTTTTCAACTTAATTGAAAAATAAATTACTAAATGGTCTTAGTTGGGTGAAAACATAGACTCCATCAGTTATGAATTATTATTATTTGGCCATAAAAAAATCACATGTAAATTGAAATGACAAAATTTCGACATGGGTTCTCTGCTTAATTTTCCAGACGATCTACGGTCGCTGCTCGGTTACTAATTAAAGCAGTCAGTCAGCCCAAATGACCCAAAAAAAAAGGAAGAAAATACAGATATACTGTACATATATATATATATACATATACATATATACATACATACATACATACATACATACATATATATATATATTGAAGTGGAATCAAAGACTTTTTCTTAGGAGGAAATTACTTTCAATTAAAACTGTTGAGAACAAAGCCTGTGAGTTTTTCAGTAACCCAGACGCTGTTTCTGTAGATACAGAAATTAAAAATGCACCAAAAGTTTTTCATTTTTTCTTTTTTAAGGAACCTGTTCAGTTATATTTGCAAGTTTTATTCAAAAACTTGTTTTAAGAAAACTTTCCGGGAAAATAACATCTACTAATAACCTCAACAAACCTACAACTGTCTCACGACTTTGTCTCTATTTTCCCTACTGTACCAAATTACATTGGTTTTCTTTGCCAATTTATTACCTGGTGAAAAGGTCCAAATTCTTTTAAAAGCCAGTTGCAGAGAGTTATATTGTTGGCAGGGTCTAAAAACACTGACATCAGCCTAAAAAACAACCCACCGTAACTGCGCAATACGAGCTTCTAAAGGCTGCCAAATGCCACGAATTCCTGGAAAGAACACAAAACCTCACCGTCCTTCAAGGTAGTCACGGCAAGATACCACTTAGGTTAATTAATGTTTTTGTACTTTTGTTTAACCAACCCTGCAAAAGTTCATCAGAAATCTTTAATTCTGTGTAAATTACCCATGACCTAACCATGTAGAGACTGTAGTAAGAGCCCTCTTGGTATAGAGTACAGTGTGTCTCCTGGGTGCCCAGCCACATGGAGAGCGTCTGAGAGTCTCTGCGGTCAGCGGGTCGGCTGTGAGAGCTCTGCAGCTGTCTGATAACTGCTGCTGTGGGTGGAGGAAGCCCTCACCTAGTTGCACACGTGTGCTTTGCAGAAACCAACACTGCGAGGACCACGAGAGGACTCCTTCAAAAACAGAGGTACGAGTACTTCAGCAGCACTTCTGCATTCATTTCAAGCCACTTAAAGCACGTAGGCCATGTTTAAAGCACCTATAGATATATATTTATAGATAGACCGTTTGGCATCAGTAGACTGAGCATTCATTTATCTCATTTCAACTCACTGAGCTCTCGTGTTTTTTTTTTTGGTCTTTTTGCAAATTAATGAATATACAGTGTAATGGTCTGTTAGCACAGTATTGATGATATGATGCTGCTAGTAATGAGATGCCCAAAGTAAATCAAAGTGTTTACAAATGGACGAGCGCAAGCATCCACATGCATCTACCTCACGTCCTCCTCCAGCTGACCATTAATTTAATTGACCAGGCTTGTTGCTTTTCATCTGTTGTTTTTTAGCCGTGGAAAATTGCATCACTATCAATTAGTGCTTTGATGGTTTTCCAACCGGTAATATGTCATTGAAATGTTTTCTCTGCTATGTGATTTAATCTAAGGAGCTCTCCCACTACTGTATATGTGGCAAAGGGGGAGTGGGTTTGTTTCTCACTTTCTTCATGAGTTTTTTTTTTTTTTCATTTTTTATGTCCATTTCTAATCCTTTGAAGTTATTTCCAGCTTTGTTCCCCACTTCTCACTTTTTTTGTTTTCCTTCTGAAATTTCTGCCCCTTAACCCTCGCATTTTTAAAGCCCTGTTTCCTCATTGTTGGAGATCATGCAGATCTGTAATAATCAACCAGTTATTTCCCTTCAGATATGTTTTTCTTTTCTTCTGATGTTTTTAAACCCTGCATCTACAAAGGTATTTAAGCAACCCTTCCCAAACAACTTTCATGAATTACATATTGTGCGTGGGCCAAAATTTGATTATTCCAATATTCATTTGTTCTCCAAAAGGTCAGGCACTAAGAAATCTACACTTTGTTATCCTACATAGGGATGTTAGTCATTTCCATCAATTATCAGTCAGACAAACCAAAACAGATTTAACCTCTTATCAACGAAACATTACAAACTATTATGAAACTTGAAATGGATTTATTGGTGATTTTGGATAAGCACGATGTTTAAAAAGTACAATCAACACTGATCAAAGATACAGATACATGTAAATTTAGTGCAGAGTCTCCAGGATCTGAACATTAGCGATGAACTATATTTGTCTTTTTCACATGCATCCATTCCTCATCCTTTTCATTCATCCATTCATTCTTATGGTCCACCAGTAATTTACTGCAGTGTCACAGATCCACTGTTATTGATGTATCGTCGTCTCTGGTTCATTTTATTACTGTGGCATGTGTCAGCTGATACTGTGAGGGCTGCCACAGTTGGACGCATGCAGACAAAACACAAGCGCAGTCACACGCGTACACTCATCACACATATGCTTGGCTGATATGGGCCACAGTCATAGCCAACACAAAGTAATCTGGCAATGTGATTGTATGGCTGGCAGAGTATTTTGTTCAGCTCAGTCAACATGTTGAATTTAATTTCCTCTCTCTGTCCTTCAGCTGGTGGATTTTTTTTCTCATCCCAGGGCAATATTTCCCTCAGTGTGCGTTTAATTTTTCACACCCATTTTCCTCTCAGTCTACTGGAGACTGTATATCTGCCTCTGTGTGTGTGTGTTTGTTTTTGCTGGTGTCTCTTTGTGTTTGTCTGTGTGTCTGCACGGTTTGTCTTTTCCTCTGTCTCTCCGTCTTGCTCTGATCGTCTGTCTGTGACTTTCTCTCTCTTTGCACCCCCCACCCCACCCCCCATATACACCTCACCCACCACCAACACCATGAATACACACACCTTCTTTTTCCCGGGTTTCCTTAAATCTCCCCAATGCTGAGAAAGTGAGTGACAGCACTATATGCACAGTCTGCAAACGACTGATGGGATTTTAACCAGATACGTCACAACTGAAGGGGAAGGGAAAGAGGGAGGGACAGAGGAGAGGAGAGGAGGAGAGCAAACGAACAGAGACGGGGAGAGAAAGAGAGAGAGAGAGAGAGTACAGAGGGATATATTGACTCAAAGCTGGTCTGCATGCTCCTCAGTGTGTGAGAAACAGAGGACGAGAGAGCAGGCAAGATGGAGTGCTGGCACAGATGAAGACTGTCCCTGGGTACGTGTTTGTGGCTATATTTGTGCATGTGTGTGTGTGAGTGTGCACATGTGCTTGCATGTACGTGTCTCTGTATGTAAGAGGGGCGAGAGCGGTTGAGTTTGTGAGCAACACGCTGCAAGTGATCATTCATATGTGGGAACCCAAGCACTGAATTTGGGTGTTATTACATAAGAAATGTGAGTGACTGAATTAGTATTGAGATATTGAAAATGGGACCAGGCAGTTTGGGATCTTTATCTGATCTTAACAGACATGTGTGTGAGAGAGAGAGAGATAGAGAGAGCGAGAGTCTGTTTAAGTGCTGTAAGTTAGTGTAGTGATGAAGGAGGGATGTGCTCCAGGAAATGCAAGTTTACGACGGAGTTAAGTCTGGCTCTGATTGGATATGAAGCTGAAACATGTACGTCAGTGGGTGTTAGATGGAGGGAGTCAATATGTTTTATGATGCATGAAAGGTGAGTTCGAGCTAAATTGATGTAAACTAAGTCAAACAAAACCTGAGGAATCCCCTCAGTTTTATTCTGTTTCAGACTTAGAATCTGAATTTAGCTAAAAAAAAAAAAGGACACTGTTGTAAAGGCAAATTAAACTAGATTAACAGCAATTATCAGCTATGAAAGGGGCAGAAGTTAACTAGAGCTGAAGCAATTCATTAGTCGACGGAAAATTAATCTGCAACAGTTCTAATGAGCAATTGATCGTTTAAGTCTTTTTTTAAACAACATGTCAATCATTGTCTGTTTCCGGCTTCTCTATTGTGAATTTTTGCTGCTTGTCTCTGTCATCTATTATTGAAAATGAAATATCTTTGGGACTGAAAACAAACATTTTGAAGAGATTCTCTGGAAACTTGGCATTCTTCACTATTTTCTTTTTAGAGCTAATTATCTTTTATAACCAAGCAACAAATCAATAGTGTGAAAAAAAGACAGATTAATCAATAATGAAAATAATAACCACCAGTTGTGGCCCCAGATTCAACACTTTGATATCTGAGTTTTTAAAACAATACAAGGCAAATAGCAGGACTTCAAAATGATTGTTTGTGTTCACACAGTCAGAAAAACCTTCAGAAAAAGAATAGACTTGAAAATCATGGCAACTTGTTAAACACTGATAAGAAGCACAGACATAAACAAACAGAGGTCGCAGCAACAGCAACATGATGGACACATTCAATATGGGGGCGACGACAAGTGACATATATCTTCAAGTGGCCCGTCTATGTACAAGTGTTTACAGTGGTGATTTAGTTGTGCCATATATGTGTCATGCTTCTTTTCGTCTCTAACGGTTTAAAGTATTTAACCTTGGACAGCAGCGCCAGTAAACAGAGGAAACTTTTCCAGATCCGGGTTTGAAGTTCGTCCCTGCGATCGCCGAAATCAAACTAATTCCTGAAATAATAACGACACAGCGGCACTGTGGGAGTGCACACGAGAAAACATGTCTTCAGTCTCTCTTAATCACTGTGAGGAAAATGGTAAATGATAGCATTTGGCTTAACGAGGTTGGAGTTTGGTAACAGTTATTACGCTTCATTTAGTGACAAATATGCTAAGGACTGAGAAAGGCTTGAAATAGTATTATGTAAATATTGCTCAGGGGACTTGCAGATGAGAGAGAGAGGAGTGAAAGAGAGAGATAAGGGAAGGATTAGAGTGAAGTGCAGATACACAAGTGACATCACTTGTTCATACTTTGGAGCACTACATTTGAATATTAATTCAGAGCGCAGCCTTGGTGTGCTGACACAATGTGTGAGTCACACTCCAAGTGCCAAAGGTTCTGGCAAATTCTATTTTGGCTTTTGAGAAGTCAGGTTTGCATCAACTGATGAAAACAGACACATATTGCAGTTTCCTCCAGGATGTTTTAGATGTGCTGTGAATTTCAACATATTGCCAACATTAACTCGCCTTGAATTGAGCTGACCCCTGCTGCTGCTCTAAAAACTCACAGAATGAAGAAAGTTCACTCTCAGAAAAGAAGGTTCCAACATGGTTCTACCTGTTCTACCTGTAACCGTATGACTCAAAATAATTGGAGGCAATATTAAATCAAGAACCCTTTTCAATTAAAGAATCCTTTTTAAAAGAAAGTGTTCCAGAAGGAAACTTTGGAAGGAAAACTACTCCTTTTTATATTTGTTTGCTAACTTTGAAAAAAACACCTCAGTTAATTAATCACAAATTTACAGCACCTTTATTAATGATCTGTTGCATGGCCACATGACAGGTTGATGAACTCCTGGTCATAATATCATGGTATGTTTAATGTCAGAAGTACCAAACAGTACCGTTCAAGCATTCATCATTTTATGAAACTATAATCAGTAATGCAAGAAAGGAAAGTGAGGTGCCAAGAAGGAATAAGAGCCAACATATGACAGATGTGAACCAACGTCCATAAGAGCTACCCGTAGCTTTCTTCTGCTTGATCTAATGTGAGGGAGGCATGGAGAGAAGAAAACAGGAATGAGCAAATGAGAATGAGCTCCACGCATTATCTTCCCTGAAGTGCGTGAAACAACCAACGACGGAGCCCAATCATCTGCCCAATCACTACCACGGAGGGCCAAGAGAGCACAGGCTTTTATTCCGACTGAGTTCTGCCACGGTCACATTAGAACAATACTTTGCCTCACTTCATTTCAATGACGTGACCGCAATTGTAGAAACTTCGCAGCAGGCGGCAGAATTTAATTGAGCGACAGCCAAAGAACTCACCGAGAGTTCAACTTTGTGATTTTGACCAATATTAGTCTGATGAGGTCTGAGCGGCGGACACTGCCAGACTGCCAGTGTTTGATCAAGATGGAAGAGGCTGTTGTTTTAACTGTGTCCCATCACACAGTTCTCTGTGACACTTTTCTATGATCCCTGTACGGATTAAAAACTCTTTATGTGTGTGTGAGAGAGAAGGGGAGGGGGGGCAAGCTTTCAGTACTACCTATTTCGTGCGTCTTCGTGAATGTATCTCGCCTAGCCTCACATCAAACCCCCCCTCGGGGCATGGTTTGAAATCTGCTCCAAAACATCCAAGAGAAAAAGTGAGTTCAGTCCAGCTCCATACTTCATGTCAAGCCTATGGTTTGAACTGTAAGACGACAAAGTACTCAGTAACCATTTGCTTCTTTGTAGATGACGCACATACAATGGAGCATCACAGAAGGGTGTGAATGGCTCATAAGGGAAGGTTTTATCCAGTGTGTTTATTCATTCTCTGGTGAGACATAATGGCATACAAGTGTCGGAGACGTTCCATTAACTGAAATACACTCAACAGGTTTTTAGATGAGGGACCTTTAAATGCTGCTACTAAATATATGTTTTGTCCTCTTCCTCTCTAATGTAAGCACTGCTGCTGCAGATCCTGAAGGCGGCCTGATGTCCCTGTCTGCTCACTATGGCCCTGTCACAAGTGTCTGCTCTCATGTCTTGTCAGGTGTCACCACCTAACTCAATACTGATCATGGATGTTTAAATAAAACCAAATTCTACACTAAACTGAATGTTTAAAAGCTTTTTTATTATAGTGGGAGAAATAAGCAAATTGGCTTATTGACTATACAATAGTTTTTGGGAACTCTCTGCAGAAGGGTTCTTTGCACAACTCTGTGTAAGGGTTCTAGGTGCAGTGCTTGAGGTAAGGTTCTTTGTTCTTTTATGCTTGTTCTGCATAAAAGGTTCCACTTGCTTAAATGATACAAACCTTTGTAAAGGGTTCAAAAAGGGGGTTTCCCAGTGGGGATAAGCCAAAGAACCTCTAATGATTCTACTTGATGCTTCTTTTTGTGAGAGTGTTTGGCACTCAGAGGAGGTGGAGGATATGACCGTGTTGTTTTGTTCTTCTCTTCTAGTTCTGTCCCTCTTCTTCCTCCCCTCTGCTATGATCCCAGCTGTTATTCTCTTTGTCCTTCCTCATCCATTTCTCTCTCTCTCTCCGTCCCCCCCTCCTCCTCATTGTCGTCCCACAGTCCCGTTCGACAGTCCACATGAGCGTCTCCAAACCCCCGCCTCCCCCCTCCACCTCCCACCTGGCCATCCCTCCTTCCTCCAATTCCACCCCTTCCTCATCCGCCTCATCCGCCTCCTCCCCCTCGGCGACGCCCCACTCCACTGCTCCGCCCCCTCCTTCGCCGGTCAAGATCTCTATGCAGGAGCACTTTGCCATCAACGTGTGCCCGGGCCCCATCCTCCCCATCCCACAGATCTCAGACTTCTTCCCACGTTTCCACGACTACCCCTGCACGCCTCCGCCTCCGAGGGAGAAGAAGATCCTAAAAGAGGAGACTTTCAATGGGGAGACGGGTGTAGGGTACAAGGATGGAGAGAGGAGGGAGAGCAACGATGGAGACAGGGAGGAGGCGATCGACTCTGACGACGATGACAGTGAGTTCTGAGGAGGGTGAACAAAGTTTTGTGGTGGAAAAGTTGTATTCGGTGTTGTGTGTTTGGTTTGTGTGTGTATGCATATTTATGTGTGAATTATTTGGCAATACTGTGGAAAGGAACACTTCAAATTCTAAAACTTTGCAGAGTCAAAATGAGTTTCTGTAGAAGCACAACATATGCTCGCAGGGTAAATGTGGAGTAAAGCATTTTTCCAAAACTGTTTGTCACTCCCACTTTGTGTGTGACAGAGGGCCTCCAATGATTTATTAGACAATGTCGCGGTGGCGGGACTCAGCCTGCAAGTTTCAGCTTATATCCCAAACAGTAATCAAACAAGACAGATCAATTCATATTAGGCAGCGTCATGTTTTTAAGAGGCCATCTGCTTCAAATATGACTCAGAGCTTTTGAGTGTGTGTGTGTGTGTGTGTGAGACCGAGTGCATCTTTCCCCTTACTGCCAGTAATTGCCACTGTTTGTGTTGTTTTCAGCCTACCTGGGAACGCTGGAGTTCAGCCTGCTCTTTGATCAGGAGAACAACTGTCTTCATTGTACTATTCACAAGGCAAAGGTACACACAATTTCTATATCTTCTTCATATAAACAGCACTCTGTCTGTCTGTCTCTGTGTGCGTGGTTGCATAATCTTCCTTGAAGGCCCAAAGAAAACAATTCTCCTATAATGCTTTTATGTTTGCACAAGACGTCAGGCTGCTTTCTCTCAACCTTTTTAAAGTGATGTGTTCGCCACACACACACACACACACACACACACACACACACACACACACACACACACTCAGCAGCCTGTCAATTCCAGACAAAATCATCTCATGGCACCATGAAATGTTGGACAGTGGTGCTCCTTTGCTGCGGCAGACACATTTGGTATGGCCATCACACAAGGACACGAGCCTTGTATTACATATTGTGCACTGTCACATGATGTTAATTATGTAAATCTCGCTGAACATTTCGCTTGAGGACAACACATAGGAGTCCAGGAGGGTAGAAAATAGTGGCATGGAAAGAAAAACCCTGAGGCACTATTGAGATAACTACAGTAGAAGAGGTCTGTCACATTCATTGTCGTTTTCTGACCCTGTCACTAGTGTGAAGTGTTTGAGGGCATGATGACGTCACCTTTGCCACTACAGTATGTGTGTTTGTGTGTGTGTGTGTGTGTGCTTGTGTCCACAGGGACTGAAAGCCATGGACTCCAACGGGCTGGCCGATCCATACGTCAAGCTTCATCTTCTCCCCGGGGCTAGCAAGGTCACTGCTCCAACCTTACCTCAGTGGCAATTAACGTAACATGCTACCACACTGGGCTGTCCCAGACACTGACACTACCTCAGGAAATCACACATGCAAAAGGAGATTTATTGAAAAGACTGAAAATAGCAAACATTTCATACATTATTTGACTGAAGAAAATAAAAAAAACAAGTATTGGCTTTTTTCTAAATAATAGTTCCCCTTGTTGATTCCTGTTTATCAGACACCATGAAAAGGTCAAAACGCTCTTGCAAAAAACGTAAAAACATGGCAGCCAGCTAATTTGGTGTGTCATTTTAAGCCGCCGAGCAGGACACATCGTGGTTGGTTACTACTTAATGTGGCTCGTCCAATGCTCTGCTTTATCGAGCACAAACACGTTCTGGTCTGCTGCACAGCTCTTGTCTTGTTTTCAGCTCAAGCAGCGGGGAAGATAAGGCTCGCCACAGCAGCAACCCCCAGCTCTGGCAGAATGCAACCTGTTGTCGGCCATTTTGGCTGAAGGTTGACACGAAATGAGGTTATGATAAGCGCGGGCAGGACGCCGAGCCCAGATAGGTTGAATGAGGCAACTGTCTGAGGTCTAAGGTGCTAACAATAACAACGTCTGGGGGATTTTTGTCCTCCAGCCTTCCTCTGTCTCTCTTCTCTCTCATTGTTATCGCTCTCCTTTCCCCACTTTCCACCCCTATCTCTGTCTCTATCTCACTATCTGGCTGTGACCCTCTTTGACCTTGAAATACCAACAGTGTGCGGAGAGAACGGAGACAACTGAGAGGGAGGAAAGAGGGGGAAGAGAGAGAGAGAGAGAGAGGGAGTGGAGGACGGGAGGGAGGGGGAGACGGATGAGGGGAGGACAGCAGCAGGTGGTTGTCATGGAAACAGGGAGGATTGTTACACGGCTCACGTCAACAGGCGAGTGTTGATGGGGGAGAGGGGTGGTTGAGGTGGTGGTGGTGGTGGGGGGCGCAGAGAAAGCGTCAATGAGTAGGTAAGTACCCATGAACCGCCGTTTGTTAAATACCCGCCAGACGGGGGCCACGTCACTCGAAAAGTGGGAACGTGCACATGCAGGAGCAAGGATGACTGACACGCACTCACGCACCAACTCTCAGACTCAGCATGCGAGCAGTGCAATGAATGCTCCAGGACACAAAAGGTTTCAGTTTCTGCAAAGAATTGAGTGTTCAAAATATTGATAGCACAGAGGCACACAATGAGGTCCCACTCATCCTCCCTCTTTCTCAGCCTCACATCCTTCAGCACAAGCTCTTCAACCGGTGTACAGTCAGGCACGCTGTCTTCTGACACACACTGTAACACATGAGGCGCATGACCTTGCATCTATGCAGACACATGCTAAGGCTTTAGTCACAGTCACACAGAGATGCTTCCTTCATCCGTCCCTCCTTCTCTATCGCCGCCTCTCTCACACACAAACATGCATGGACACAGTGGTTGCCCGCGCTTCTGTCGTAGTTATTGATATTTTCATCTCTCCATTCCCAATTAAGGTGCATGGAAATTTTGTTCACAGCCAGTCTGCTCATCCACAACTCTGGGAAGTGGGGATTGGGAGAGAGAGGGAATATGAAACACCTAAAAAAAAATCCAAGCAGACAGATGGACAAAAAGAAGGGAGAGCATGATGGACAGATGGAGGGCTAGAGATAAAACATTTAGAAACAGATGCAAAAGCACCGGTGTCAAGGGAAAATGGAGGCATAGAGTGACAGAGGGCAGAGAGAAGGAACTAGTGTTTTAAGTGTTTGTAGATGTAGCATGTGGTAAGACACAGTATGTGCTCAGAAAACCAACCCAGTTCAGTCAATAAGGGGTAATGATTGCTTGTGAAATAGTTGTGCTGTTGAGTTGTGCTGGCACACATGCAGCTGTGAAGCACCACTGCGAGTCGTGACTCTGCCTGTGCACAGCTCCTCCTGCACATTAATGAATCAAACAAACGACATGAATCGAGAACACTTGTTCCCTTCATGGAGCAAGCTCTGGAGAGCTGACTCTCGTAGATAAGCCAAAAGTTTGCAGCAGAAAATGTAGAATGAAAAGGGGACAGTGATGGGAGGAAAGGGAGGAAGAGGGGAGGCGGCACAGGCGGAACAATGGGATGTGGTGACAATAACAGACCAAGAGAAAGAAGATGGAAGGGAGGGTTCGGCATCTGGCCCCGAGGCGTTAGCAAGAGGCTGACTGTGGCAGAAAGGAAAGGACAGACAGAGAGAGGGAGATGAGGTGTTTATCTGAGAAGCTTTAGACATGAGCAGGAGAATTTGGAGAGAATAGGCTGCACACTTTCTCTACCAGCTGAATTGAGTGTATGTATGTAATTATGCATGCGTGGTGGAAGATCCTTCACTTAAAATAAAGTAGCAATACCATAATGTATAAAAAAAACATGCTTCATTCCAAGAGAAGGTCCTGTCTTATAATACTGGCATAGTTTATTAAAGGTATGTTTGTGTTAATAATAATTAGATACTTGTAACTGATGCATTACAATGTTTGCACCATTTCACTGAGATATTCATAACCATTTTAAATTCTGTTGGAAAATTCATTTTTCTCAATATCAACAAATCCCTTGAAAATGCCAGAACAATGTGTTTGAGCCTTTTCTCTAAATCCTTTCAGACGTCTTCATGCCAATCTGTGGCCAAATTGTTTTTAATGAACATGTAAATCCTTGAAAATAGGTCACAAAGACATACTTTCCTTTTATAGACAAATAACTCCCTAAAAGCTGGGCAGTGTAATTTTTCATAAAATGTTACCTATTGGTTGGAGACTATTTTCAGTGCCAGATTTAAACCCATTTGGTGGTCTACTGAGTATTTATGGCACCAGGACAGTCCAAAAGGGATTTACCCAAAATAAACTACACTGTCTGTGTTTATAATAATGACGGTGCACGTCACCTAACAGTGTGGCTCATTCATGTATTATCCATTTCACTCCACTTCAGAGACATTACACATTAAGGTCAGTTTAGTTGTCATGAGTCTGTGAAATTGTATAATGTTGGAAGTCTGTAAAATAACCCCGATGATGTCAACTTGGGCTTTGAGCTTCCAACTTTCTTATCAGAAAGCCTGTGTTACAAACTGGTAAAGTGGAGTATCAAGGATGAGGTGATTCTGAGAATTGTAGGATCCGGTCATTTTAGAGCTTCAGCCACAGAACTGTTGAAATGTCAAGATATCTCAGCCTTTGCAGCTTTGATTTGAATCATTCTTTAAAAAAAAATATTACCTTGGTGAGTCCCCCAACTTTCCATCTGAGCAATCCTTTGTTGCTTACATCATTTCCCACCTCACGGGTTGCTATGAATACCTGTTAATCCCTTTTGTTGTGGCCAGTGCTCCTGCAAGCCTCAGACTGCTGGAGAACCAACCATTCCTCAAGACTGACAAGTGTGACGTCTGTGTCTCCAAGGTGCATCCAGGTGGACCCCAAAGGTCCCTCCAGATAGAACCTCCCATTGTGCTTTCTTGGGTTCGCCAATTTGGCCCGTTTCCCAATCCCATTTTGTTGCCAAAGTTCCCAGCAGTCCTTCAAGACTGGACCAGAAGTTTCACCTCTGCACGTGCTTCTCACACAAACTTTCCCAAGCAGCGTGGAACAACGACATTGGCACTTGTTGTCTGCTTTTCAACCAATTCAACTTTGCACTCTCCTGCCTCCCACCAGGTTCTTTGAATATGAAGCTGGATACAATGTCCCACCAGTTCCAGTCTGAGGACACTGCTGTGTATCAGTCTCCTGAGGAATCAAACACAGGGTAAAGCAGTCACACACTGACCGTCTCGGTCCTAGTAGTTGTCCTGATACTCACCTTTTGGTCCCAGCTCACCTTCGCTTGCAAGTCCTCCACTTCTCTCGCCTGGCTTCTCATCCTGGGGCTGGACACACACTTGCTCTCCTGTGTCGAAGTTTCTGATGGTCCTTGATGTAACAGGGCATGTGGGAGTTTATTGCAACCTGTCTGGTTTGCTCTCAGAACAAGACCTCCTGCCAGGCTCCCACTTGACTCCTCCAACCACTGTCTGTTCCTCATCGACTCTGGTCTCCTCTCTCCCTGAACTTTTTTCCTGCTCATTTTCCTCCTCTGCCCAAATTACCCACAACCAAAGAGACAGATGAGCCGTTTTTACAAGATGTTTTTTGCTTTCATGGTCTACGTCTGCATGAGAGGAGTCTCCAGTACCTGGTCAATTTGGAGGGGTACAGTCCTGATGAGCAACACTGGGTTCTGACCTGGGGCCCTGATAGTTTTCCTAATAACTCTCCTGCTGACCTCCCCCACCCACCTATGCACCTGCTAATAACTTGCCCATCAGCTCAGTAGCATATATTCTGGCCAAGATTGCTGCCAGATTGTCTGCTGCGCTTCTGTCTGAGCATTCCTGCTATTTTCTCAGTCTTCCTGAGTTTTGCCTGTTATGACCCCCTGCCTGACACCTGGCCGCTAGCCTGATCCTGCTGGATAAGTTTGCCTCCTCTATCCTGCCAGCCTGGTTTTCACTTTTTCCTGTATTCAACCTTGAGGAAACTTTTTTTTACAGTCCTGGTCTAAAAGTCACGCTTTTCAGTTTAAACCTCTATTTACTGAGTCTCTACAGGAGCTGCAATACTTAATCAGTGGGGCCCCCGTTTATAGTTTTTGAACAACAATGGAGATCTAGGGCACAATTATTTTTATATCAGGCTTCAGCTACAAAGATTATACTTGTTTGATCACTTTATTGTTATTAATAAAGACAAAAAAATACAGAATATTACTAGAATGTCTGTATTTCATATCTTCACTATCGGTATTTCAGTTCTAAAACTGCCATGTAACCAGCAACTATGGCTGTCAAAAAAATTCTACTTACAGTACTTATGTAAATATTTTTCAGCACTGATGGCCACTCCTGCAACTCAGAACAGCCAATTAGTTCTGCCTTTGGCTCTACAAAGTCTTCTTAACCTACATTTTATGACAAGAATGTGTCTAGAACTTTGTAATTTGAGCCGCAGGATTCGTTTGTTTGCAGAACTGCATGCATCTAGGGAGTTGGTAAAAATGCATTTTATTAGGATGCAAGTCAAATTTTCTAGAAGGATATTATAAACATTAAAATATGTACAAAGGAAAATAATATAATATAAATAGAAACTTAAACAAGATGAAAAATCCTGAAGGCAACTGGGAAATGAGACATCAAGTGGCTGCAAACTTTATTTATGGATGGTGATGCTATTAAGGGCTCATGGGCACTTCCTCTCCTGGAAAGCTTTAATTTTTCATGCTGAATGTGTTGTGCAGTTTAATTGGCTGTTGTGTTGTGTTTGGGACACGGTGCTTGTTTTGGAGGTCTGGCTAGTGCTAATGCACTGTCTTATCATGTTGGGGAGGAGACAGACGGACAGGTGAAGCGAGGGAAGCCTTGCGTCCTCTCGCTCTCCTCTACAAAGTAGGCAGCAGATGTCTGCGATTTCCTGAGGGACAGAGATAAATGATGTTTCCCCAATCTTTCTCTCTCTCTCTCCTTCTTTCTTGATCTTTTAGTGCCACTCGTTTTGCTGCCTTTTTAATGATCTTTCATTCTCTTTCTCTTATTCTGATCTGACGAACTTGCTCTCTCGCCCTTAAAACATTCCTCATTCATCTTTTCTTTTTTTGATCCTTCCCTTCCCATGAATTTCTTTTCATATTTCTTCTTCTTTATCTCCCCAGGCAAACAAGCTACGCACAAAAACCCTGAAGAATACACTGAACCCAGTGTGGAATGAAACCCTGATCTATCATGGCATCACAGCAGCCGACATGACCACCAAAACACTCAGGTTGGTGCTCACCTCTGAATTTCACTCTGACCAGCAATTAGCACTATTCCCAAAATGCCAACTGACCAGTTTATTATGTGGAGGATGAAGATCCATGCTTCCAGTCCTCCAGTGAACTGCCAGCAGTCGTCTATGCTTCCCAGTGGGCTTTTCCAGGTAATTCATTATTGTAGCCAGGAGACGCCAGCCAACTGTTCCACTTGCTGTTGCTGCGGTAACTGCCCAGGTGCTGGCTGCGAGGTGAGGCTCCGCCCCCTCCTTCCCACAGTGCTCTCCATATGGATTGATTGAGGTCAAGCGTAGCCATCTTGGCCCAAAAACTCTGACTCACTCGTGTCATCGTGCATGTGTAAGTTGATTCAGAGACAGAGTTTGGGGTGTGTTTTGTTTGTGAACGTGTGCGCTGCACACAATCAGTGTCAGTTTGCTCAGCGGATTCATAACAGGGTTGGATGGCATTGTTTATCCTGAGGAAACACAAGCACAGATGCACTCCGATGAATGCATGCACGCACACACACGGACGTGCACGTACGCACACGCATGAATCTCATCTAAACTGTACACACAAATGCAGGCGGTCAGGTGTGTGCTTATCCTCTTGTGTGTATGTCAAGGGCAATCACTGGCAGGAAAGAACATGCATGGCCCCTCCTCTGTAAATAGAAAACACACGCACAAACACACACATGCAAAGAACACACGTCCTTGAGCTTTTACAGTACAAACACACACATTCGGAAATAACATTTACTCCCCCTTCCCAAACACATGTATACTCACAACAACAGCAGCTTGAAGAGGGACCCTTCAAACCAGAGGAAACCCACCTGACCTCTGTTCAAGGACACAGCCCACAGACACAACCAGCATGGGGGCTCTGGGAAGCCAAAACGAGGAGGAGGAGTGTGACCAGTGTCAAGCAAGAGATGTAGAGAGAGAGAGAGAGAAACAGAGAGGTGACTGCCAAGATCAACAAAGAGAGCAGGGGGAAAAGCGTGAATGATGTCAAGTGACAGATAAGGCGGTGTGGAAGAGGAAACTAGGGAGGCCAGGACTGAGGGAGATGGCAGAATGGAGGGATGGAGAGAATCCAAGGGTCAATTGAAAGAGAGAGAGATTGGCTCACAGACGGTGTAGCGAAATGATAAAGTGATGAATGAGAAAATTCACTTAGCTGAGAAAAACGGGCGAGCGATGGGGAGGAGTTTAGTCAGAGGGGAGCCAAAAAAACGAAAGAATGAGGACAGTGAAAAATACGTGAGACAGCAAACGAGCGGGAGTGAATGAAACGCTGTCTGACAGCGAGTAAAGGGGGGAAAGCAAGCGACAGACAGGGAGAGAGAGAGAGAGAGAGGAAGAAGATCTGCTCAAACTCTCTCTGGATGTGTTCAGGCACCAGCACGATATCTCAGCCAATACGCAGACTTTGTTCTCATTACTCCACAGAAAGCAGCGAACAGTCAGAGAAACAGAGAGGGATCCCCAGAGAGATGTTTACTCACTCGGTTGTGCCCTGCTGCAACTTGCTCTGCCAGTCCCAGCAGGGTGCGGAGAAGGAGGAGGGGGGGGGGGGGCTGTACTCTTTGATCCCCCAGCTCTGTGCACTAGTGAGCGGGAGGACTCTGCCCAGACTCAGCCTGCCTGAAGGCCTGGACAGTGCAAAGTTTATTGTCAAACTGGGCCACACTGCAGTCAGAGCAAACCCATTCTAGTTCTGCTGAATGTGTTTTCTACGCAGTGTTTTGATTCAGGAATTGTCAGCACATTTCAAAGTTGTAATTTTTTAGATTTCACTCTTGGTTGATTTTTTTTCCCTTTTACTGTGGTAGTGATGCTTATTGCTACAGCAAACACTCCTTGAGCTGCTAACCAACAGAAGAGCAACTGGTCTAACTATTTATAGTGCCGCCAAAAATGGCTTTAATAGACAAATCAGTCAAAAATAATTGCAACTGCAATCTGATTCCACGCTGCACACCGTACGAGTTAACCTGACGCGCCAGATGGTTTGTTACACAAAACCATCTGGGAAGTTGTCCTTGGAAACCGTCAGAAAAAGGGAAGGCACTTTCAAAAAATATTGGCGGGTGATTGGACGAATCATCAGAAGTCCAAAGGAAAAGTTTCTGAATCCGAACAAAAGTGTTTTGATACTCAAACAGTATTTATATAGACACCTAGACCTGCTTTATATTCTAAAAAGAACAGTCTCACTTTGTACAATATGGGACCTTTAAAAAATTCTTCGGTGTCAAGTCCATTCAAGTCCACTCTTTGTACTGGGGGATAAATTCGGAGTTATGCAATGTGTAGAGTGGAGCGAGAGGACTGGTTTTGTGAATTTATTTATTTATTTTGCTATTCATTCACTCATTTGCAGTTGACAGTGATTATGTAAAGCCATTATGCTGAAGCAAAATGTACTTCAATAGAGAGGGAAAACTAAATAGAAGCTGGTTATGAACTGAAAAAACCTCTCAACATTGTAGCCATGTTATGTTTTTAAATTATTCTGTATTCAGCCACCTTATTCCTCAGTGAGCAGACTTTATCTCTAGGGCCCGCTGAAGGTCTTGTCTGTTATTAAGAGTGAACCAGCTGAGTAAACTTATAACTCGTCCTCAATCCAGAGTTCACGGTGGGACTTAATCCTTCAATTGGTGCAATAAAGTTGCCTGAGGTGCTCAAATCTTGAGTGGAAAAAGTCAAGCAAAGTAGAATACATTGCAAAAATCTCCATCTGGACAAGCTATTTAGTTTGTTATTGAGTCTTAAAATCACAGTTGTCTCATCTGAGTGGAGCTTTTTACTGATCTCCAGTAAAAGTCTGCATGTTTCAAGACTGTTTTTGTGAGCCGACACAAATTTCTAGAAAATATCTGAAACACGAGAAACTGCACCGAGAACAAGCAGATTTATCAGTCTGCTTTGATGTCTGAATATGAGACAGACTGAGCTGCTCTGAAGATTGTTTTATTGCAGCGAGGCCGACATGATTTTGAGATTAAGTCCAAATTTCGGTTGATGTAGTCTGTCTCTGCCTTTGGGCAAACTTCAAATGATTTATAATGCAGTGACAGTGATAATGTAGCGCCTCAATCCTTCCCCTCATTTAAATGACACAACGCTTTTTGGTGCATTTTAATGAACACAAAAAATGAGGCAAATTTTTTACTTTGGGGGAAAATCTCATCTTTAAGACTCTTTGTGGCTTCTATCATGAAAATGGTTTTCAGGCTGCCGGTTAACAGAGGAGAAATGCAGCATGTGGAGGTGTTATGATGAGAGGTGGGTAAGAGATCCTGTGTGTGTTAGAGGACTACCAACATGATGTCAGTGCCTGGTCTAGTCTCTCTCTCTCAATTTCCTCTATCTCACCGTCCCTCTGTCAGGCTTTGTAATAGACTCACACTGTCCTCGGCTGAGGGAGATATATAGGTACAAATGTGGGAATTGATTTGGTTTTGGATAGAGGGCAAGGCTGAGATTGGCTGCAGGTGAGATGTATCGTCGGGTACTGATGTGTTTATGGGGGGGGGGATCTTTGATAAGGTGTTAGATGTCAAGGTGAGAGTGACGTTTTTGGGTGGGGCTGTTAAATTTTTTTGCAGTGTTAGCAGCATGGCTCCACAGATGGCAGGGTTAGTCGGTTGGTTCACCATATATAGCCTGGAAAGGCTGAAATATCTCCTCAGCTATTGGATGAATTGCTGTGAAATTTGAACAGACATTCTGACATTCATTGTCCCTAGGTGATGAATACTAACAACCATGCTGATCCCTCCACTTTTTCTCTCATGCCACCATGAAGCTGATGTTGTTTTGAGTGAAACCTTATTGGATGAATTACCATGAAAATGTTCCCCTCAGGATTATTTGTGTTTATCTTGAAATCAACTAGTGCCATCATCTGGTCAAACTTTTGTTGTGTCATTCCTATTATCCTCAAGTTTAGTTTGCATTTATCGCTGATTAGCAAATTTAAACCTTTATCGGGCAAGTGATTATTTTTGGTAATTTCTGCACACTTTACAGAAGTGAAAAATAGTGAAAAATTTTACAACAGAAACAAAGTTTTGTCATGTCCTCCAATAACACTCTATGGTTAAATTTCTGAATTTCAAAGTATTTCAATGAGTGCCCTATAAAGGGTTAATTACGTTATGTTAATAACATAACAAACTAAGATAGTGAAAATGATACCTACCTAATTTCTCCCCATGATCTATATAGAGTACTATTAGTCATGCAAGTTATCTTCATAATATTACCATTTTAAATCTTCAATTTTTGCCTATAACATGTCGAGTAGTGTAATCTTAGAAGTAATGTCGGAATGTAGAGAGTAAAGCCTTTAATCACACTAATCCCTAGAACGTGGAATTTAAAGCATTATGACATAAAGTGGGGATTTTTACATATATGTAAATTATAAAATACCAATGAGCTGTATATTACATGGCATTGATCCTTTTAAGAAAGTGTAAAAATACCAGAGCAAAGGTCATCCTTGTCATCAATGTCACTTTTTTGTTGCCACCCTTCTTACGTGTCTGAGACCAAAAGAAATACTTTCACAAGTACAGGCACCAGGCAGAAGTGCTAAAACACCCCGGTAATCTGATGTAACTCACGAGGCGGATTTTGTCAGTGAGTACACAATAAATTTGGCACCTCAGGTTGAACAGATTCCACCAACATCTGCTTGGTTTTTAGAGGAATTCTAAAGCCGGAAAACTGTGGGAGAGGGTGCGAGGAAACGGATGGAGCATTAGCAACGGAAGAAGCCAAAAGTTTGGGCGGAATTGGTGTCACATTTCACGGCAACCCTCGTCTCATCACAGACACCCTACATGTATGACAGAGCAAAGGCGCATAAATCATCTGACAGCCGCGGTCATGAGTCAGAGTTATTCTGAAGCTTCTGCTAGATATACTCATCGGTTATGACTAAAAGGCTGGAACCAGCATGTCAAACGTCCAAATGTCAGAGTGAGAGAAGGAGAACGGGAAGAGGGGGAAGATGTGTGTGTGTGTGCCTGTGTGTGTGTGTGTGTGTGTGTGTGTGTGTGAGTGCGTGCATGTGTGTGTGTGTGAGTGCGTGCATGCGTGTGTGTGTGTGTGTGTGTGCGTGTGTATGTGTGTGTGTGTGTCGAGAGAGGGAGAGAAAAAGGCTGAGAATAGCAAGTGAAAAGCGAGGAAGAAATCAAGAGCAGCGAAAGTCCATCTGGGAATATTGGAGCACAGAGGGAATATTGGAGCAGGTGATGGGCTGTGAAGTCCGTATTGTAGCTGATGGAATATTCACCCTCCATCAAGCATCATGATCAGTTTAAATAAGTGCACCCCGTGGAAGAAATCATTTCACGGGACTGTAGCAATATAGAAGAACATACTGGTTCAGTTGTCTTTTTAAATTCAGAATGCAACCAAAGGGAAACGCAATATATAAATGAGAGCTCATGCAGACAAATCTAGGTTGTCGATGGAAGTAATCAAGTCTTCTTTACTGTGTTGACCCTCTGTTCAGTAATGCTGTATGAATGTAAAGGATTTCACTTTTTAACCACCATGAATTATAACCAGGACAAACAAAATGTAGACCAGTATTAATAGATGGCTTGATGTCTTTTCAGACTGAGTAACATCCTACTGACTTTTTAGCGATCCACTGACTTTTCCTCTGGGCTCATCATGAGGCTGACATTTTTGGCTTTTAGTTAAATGTCGACAACAATTGAATGGATTGCCATAAAGTTTGGTGCAGATATCCGTTGTGGTCAGACAATGAATTATAACCATTTTGGTGACTGACTTTTCGTCTAGGATCACTATCAGATCAAAATTTTACTGCCTAATACTCTTTTATTGAATACTCCTAACCATCATCATACCTGTTAAATGTTTAAATACTGATGCTTTATAAGTAAATCAATGCACCTCTATGCCTAAGTACAGCCTCACAGAGCCACTGGCATGTCGACTCTTAGTCTTGCTCTTTGTTTGATTACACCTTGAGAGCACAAATGTCAGCTCAAATAATATATATAAAACACGTAATGTATGCAAATGAATTGGCCGCTGTCCTTTTTAATTTGTTTTCCTTGTATACAGAATATAATCCCTCTAGTTTCATTTCAGGGAGATGCAGATGAAAAACTGATTATCTGCTTTACACTTGAAATCTCTTTCCTCTAACATGCTTCAATTACAACAAATTAGTGTCTGACGGGGTAACAGCCAAGAAGGCTCTCAAACTGAAATCCTTTGGAAACCCTCTTTCTCTTCAGCAGTCACACAACTCGCCATCATTCATGAGGCTGCATGTGCTGCAGATGGAGGAGCTGATTGCTTGTTCAGATGCACTTTGGATATATTTGGCACAGTCTAATGCTCACCTCACAATAATGAGCGGTGCAGAGCAGCAGCAGGGTTCACATGTAACTTTTCTCTGACTCACCTGCTTCCCTTCCCCCCTCGTCTCTGAATCTGTATGTCGTCTGCGCCGCGAAGGCTGTGCGTGTGTGACATGGACAGACTCGGACGAAATGAATTCATCGGAGAGGTGAGGGTGGCTCTGAAGAAACTGAAAGAGGGCGAGAACAAACGCTACAATATGGGCCTGGAGAGAATTGCACAGGTGCGTGTATTATATGTGTATATGTGTGCACAGGCTGTTCACATCAATATCAAATGGGTTCCTGTGGACATATATATCAAGATGTGTCCTATTTCCATTGTGCATGTTTGCCTGGGGGCTATCAGGCATCAATTTCAAATGCAGCATTATAGAGTGTAATAGATATTCACCTGGAGGCACTGTGGGCTATAACCATGATGTCTATCTCTCTCTCTGCTCTTTCTCATTTCAGAATAAAGAAACTAACAATCAAACAGTGGAGCAGGGGGCACTTGTGGGAGAGGAGGAGGTAAAACTATCATCGGCTTTATCATCACCGATCTTATTATTACCATTTTCAACAAAAACATGACTGACTCATTTCCTATTACTCTCCTATATCTAATACTGTTTCTTATCTCTTCAGCAATTCTAATCTCGCCTGTATTTTCACCATCACTAAGGGAAAAGAATCTAAAATGTATTTCATTTGTAATTTTAATTTGTTTTTGATCATGTGATGCATGAGGGAAGACTACACATGGCAACGTGTTTCTTTCTCCTCCAGTGGTCTTTATACCATTTCTCTTAATGATTTTAGGGACAGAGGCTAATAGCTTTTGGTCTCTGATTAGACTCAGTTTATGGTTCAACCTGGAGATTAAAGGGAGAAGGGAGCAGTGTCATTTTGCCAGGCTTAGATAAGGCCTTTAATTACAAGCTTTAATTTGAATACTCCTGTTGCTCCTGCAGACATACACACATATCCTAGATAGTGAAAATGTTGCAGCAAATCACATCTAATCTATTTTCTGGCGTTATTTTAATCACATTTACATTGAGTGGAAGGTGTTTTGAGAAACTTTGTTGACCCCGGTCCAGGATTTCCCACTGTGTATTCACCGAAGAGGGAAGTGTCAGGTTGAAAACAGGTGCTGTGTCTGACACTGTTGTTTTCTGTGTCCCCAGCGTGGTCGCATCCTGGTGTCACTGTGCTATAACACAGAGAAGAGCTGCCTGCTGGTTGGGATCATACGCTGTGCCCATCTGGCCGCCATGGACTCCAACGGCTACTCTGACCCCTTCGTCAAAATGTAAGTCCAGATATTCATGAACAAAATCTGCTATCCTACAAATTATGCTCATATGGGGCTATTGCACATCAGCGATTCACAGCAATCGACAGCAATGTCGGTGCAGGAAGTGGTGGGACGTCCTTATAGTGCAGCAGAAAGTCAGGGTTAGCACAGTTGGTTCAACAATCATCTGTATTAACCCTTTATATGGCACTCATTGAAATACTTTGAAATTCAAAAATGTAATCTTAGAGTGTTATTGGAGGACATAAGAAAACTTTATTTCTGTTGTAAAATGTTTCGCAATTTTTCACTATTGTAAATGGTGTGGAAATGACCAAAAATGGTCACTTGCCCTTTAAAGGGTTAAAGGAACATTATGTCGTATTTCTCATAAATGTGATTGTTGTGACTCTGTGCTACCTGCTAACTTTGCACTCGCCACCTCATTTTAAACACTTCACTTCGGAAAGCCATTCCAACTAATTGCCCAGTGGTCGATGTTTTGCATGAGACCTTTTTTTCCTGACGGTTGGTGGGTGCACACATTTGTGGGTAATAGGCCTGTCAGAAATAAACCAGGATTTTTCTTTAATGTCCTGTTGCATGAGAGCAGACATCGTTAACATTGTTCTAAGTTCAACCATAATTTTGAAGGATTGAATGTGTGTGCAGGTGCATGTTGTTCTCTGTATTGCTTTTGGGATGTGCATTCGCTACTTTTTTGACGTGATGTTATCTCACCTTAATTAATGATCTACTGTATATCTTAGCCATTAGCTGCCATGTATGGATATCGAAGAAAAATCAGATGGAAAGACTTTGGCACTGAGATTGTTGTCAATATGCCTTAAAGTCACAAGGTGTTTATGAGATTGAAGCTTTATTTTGGACTTAATTCACAGGGTGTTTTGTTCCGTAATATATGCCAAAATAAAACGATGCTAGTAAAAGTTATTATGTAATTTGTCACCTGTGAATACACCATATACTTAAAATCTGTTTATTGTATAGCAGTATAGTAGTAGGGCTCTGAGAATCATAGGACCCAGAGTTACAGTGTGTAACCTTTGTACTATTTCACACAAGCTTCTTCCTTTGACCAGCTTGACAGGATTGAGGGGGCGAAACCAGATGCCCCACTCTGACACCAGCATGGCACAACACCCACAAAATTAGGAAGTGCCAAAGTGTGGGCGGTCGAATGTAAAGCAACTATAAGCCTGTGAGGAATTGTTGCTTTTTTCTCTTTTATATTAATGTTATTTGAATATCTTAAATTTTGGACTGTTGGCGAGACAAAACAATTTCAAGGGGAAATTGTGACATGCATTTTATAGACCGAGCAATTAAGCAATTAATTGAAAGAAATAATCAGTACATTAACTACTCAGCCGATGCAGGTCTTTTCAAAGTGTGAGACATGGAGCAGAGGAAAGGCAAACTGTATGACACTGCACACCTGAGCCATCTGCCTGTAAGGCATGGGTGGTGGCAGATAAACCCACACGCCTCCATCTCTGATCTGCCTGGTGCACTTAACTACCAACAGTGCAGGGAATGAGAGAGCTCCCACACAGAACATCCAATCCTGTAACCAATGCCACCTTCAGTAGTGGGAGGCTCTGAGGTACAAGGAACACCTGGTTGCTGAAATTACTCATCTTAAAAGGAGCCTTTAGTTTCCTGAGTTGATTAGACAGTGATCCAAAATAGTATGAATGGTATATGGTTCTTTAAGATTCAATAAAGCATAAGCTCCTCTTGGCTTGGTTTCGACCCCTTTGACCAAGATGTTTTTTTACGGCCTGAGGATGGTGGTGAAAAATGCAGAAAAAGAGATGGATTAGCCCCAATATTCTCCTGATCCGTTGTGTGCTTTAAGTCTGGATCATGCCTCAGCCGGCGGCACATAAGCAAATGTGCACTGGTGTCATTCAAAGACTTTTGTTTTGCTGTTTTATTTTTTTCAGTTATATTTGCTCTCATGTGTTTTTTTTTTCTTTTCTGTTTTGAACCAACCTCCTGACAGGAAATGTGATCACTTGGTTAGCATGTGTGACGTGCAAGACAAAGTTCTTCTTGTGCATATGCCTAAGCAAACTTCAACTATAGAGGCATCAGATCAGAAAACACCTCTATGTGTCATTTTAGAGGGCAAACTACATGTTTTATAGTTTAATTCAGAGGAAGCTGGGGAGCAGAGGGGATCCACACATTTTTTTTCTTCAACACTAAGAAGTTGAATGAGATGGACAGCTACAATCATTGTATTGAAAAACGTTTTTATCTGATGATATTTTCAGTAGGTTGTTTAAAACTCACAGTTTTGGGCTTTGAAGGTTTTCCATACCTCTGAAGAGAGATGAGAAAAACAAAAAAACAGAGAAGAAGCACACATCTTGTAAAGGAGAAATCTCTCCTGCTCAGACACACACACACACACACACACACACACACACACACACACACACACACACACACACACACACGGTGGATATTTTTCTTCTATCTCTTCTTTCTTCTTTCTCTCCGAGCTATTGATTTGTTCCTCTTGAAAAATGGCGCCTTGTGGTTTATCTGCCCTTTTTGATGCACAATGTTTCTGAGTTCACCAGAAAATTACACATGCACCCAGAGTATCCATCTCTTCCTCTTCTTTCAATCACTATTTTCTCATTTCATTCCTTTTTGTTGCGCCTCCCTCCGCTTCTCCTTTACCCGCTGTTTCTTTTTGTACAGACCTTTAGTTTACACGATTTGTTTAAGCCACTGCTCTGATTCGATCCTTATTTCTGGCGCTTAAGTTGTTTGGATTTTTCATTTGTCTGTCTGCCAGAGTTTTCCTTTTGTTCTCTTTTGTACTAGGGATTCTCAGTATCCATCACAAAGGCTTTACCTCAGTTCAGTAGTTGGTCTGCTGAGTATATGCTGCTCTTTTAATCCATCCTATTGTGGTTTCCAACATAATTAAGGCTGTGAAGCTTTAGTGAAGTTAACTTTCAACCGAAAAAAAAAACAGAGGTGAATGTATTGCTGGAATAGGTAAATTACATCTCAAGAGTATATTAAGCAATTAAGTCGACATAGGAGTAATGAATTAAACTGCTTAGCCAGCTTTCTGACTTGCTTCACTGTCAGAGTGGCGATGTCCTGCAGCTGCAACATCAGAAATCCTCTTGAGGAATCTGTAACTAAAGCTGATCTTGATGCCAGCCTCTCTTTATCCATGCTGTGTGTGCATGTATGTGTGTCCGTGCATTTGTCCAGAGGGCTTCTCCGATTGGTCTTTTCTCTCTGTGACTCTCAATAAGCCTTTAAAAGCCATTCAAGTGACACAAGGTCAGAATTATCTCAGAACTAATTTGTCTTCCATTTAAAAGGACAAATTAGCATTTAAAGACTAAATGAGTTTACATCCTTCAGAAAGATCCGCGTTCCTCTGCCCTGCTCTTTACGCATTATTGAAATTATTTAAAAAATGAATTATTTTGTCAGAGAAAAGACACGTGAAGGCAGAAAAAGTGCGAAACATGTCAGATATTTTCTGCTGACCGAGCACACAGCCATCCTCTACAGTTTGTTCTCGCTCTCTTTTTTCCCACCGAACACTTGTGTGAAGTGCAAATCACGACTCCTGTCTGCAGCAGGCGTATATTTAGCTCCTCTTTCCAATTGTCACTCATTTTTTCTATCACATTTTTTGTTGTTTTTGCATCTTGTGTCACAACTTTAGTTCCTGTTTTCGACACCGGCTCCATGTCCCTCATCGCTCCCTGTCATTTCAGCATTTTTGTTGTTTCTTTCTCTCATTCTTCAGGGATGCTCTTCTTCTGTTTGTCTCTTCATAACCTAAACCTGCTGTCATGATAGCTTTAGAGATGCACTTTATTACTCACTAACATTGATGTGTAATTTTCAATATTTTAGCTTGTGTTCAATCGTTTCCTGTTACAGGACCTGATTTGATTTGATTCCATTTACACACAGAAAACAGTACCAAAGCAAATGCTGTGAGTCAAATGTCAGCCCAGTCTCTTCGATCTGCATACAAATAGCACGACTTTATTACATGCAGTGCATACGCCAAAGTGAAATTTTGCATGCAGGTGATACGCCAACCCTTCCCATTAACTTCTGTAGACAGCAGATGGATCCAAATACCATGCATAAACAAGTGACGTAGTGTAAAGCGCAAGAAACACAGGACTTTGTTTTGTGAAACCAAAGCTTCATGCTGAATGTCTCATCCTTAATGTTGTCAAAGTATGTCTCTGAGGCACTGGTTGTAATGTATTTATGTCACAACAAGTTATATATCATATACCTCATGTAACCAATTTATTTTTTATTTTTTTGCATGGTCTACAAATGATCCAGCTATGCATGCACCAGAAACTGGATGAATGTGTTGTACGATATTCTACATCCTTGGTCCCATTCACATTACGTAGTCACACATACCTGTTGTTCAGCCAAATGAGAGTGAACACCAATTTTATGTATGTCTGTACTGAAGTGTGAACAAACTAAATAACGGTGGCAAAAATCCACAGTGCTCGTTCTGTGCAAAGGGGCAAAATCAGTTTGGTATCTTCCAAAGTTACAGACATTTTTATATGAAATTCAGCAAACTCTCCCGCCAGAAAGGATTATAGTAAGAAAAACCCTATATTGGAAGGTGCCCAAGTGATCTGTTTGTCTGAGACTCTTACAGCCTCATATCAGCTTCACTTGACGCTGATTGAAGCTTGATCTTTGCATAGAATGAGGACTATGGCGTTTTGCCCCCCATGTTGCAGTGTAGCTATTCTAATAACTCAGACATACAAAAATAGAGGCAGTACTTACAAAGGAAGGAAAAAAGAAAAAACCTCATGAGCACAAACATCGACAAACAAGATCAGAAAAACTACACGATAAGAAATACAGCTTGTAATATAATGCCAGTGAGCTGCTGACTGTAGCATGATGTGGTGAAGACTGCATAGTTTCAGGGCGTGACAGCAAAGTCATTAGCACTTGGAATACATATCTAACACATGCAATATGCCCTGTGAAAAATACTATCTCTGTAACTCTAATAAGCTTGAGGTGTTATTCAGACAGATGTTCCGAAGCTATGGAAGTGTTTCTGTTATATTGTCCATCCCGTAAATGTCATTCTTAACAGGAGATTTGTCCACATTGCTCCATATGAGAATAACAAAAATAGTTTTACACAACAGCATTTATACATCGTCATCATCATTACAGAGAAGAACAGCTGCCAGTGCCTGTTAAGCTTATCAGTCGGTGGAAGTTTGGGACACGAGGCTAAAATAGCAAATGTGCACAGCGCAGAAATCTATGCTCAGTTAGTTTACTGTATTTTGCAGTGAACAACCTACTTTTTAAGGAAACAGCCAACAAAAAACTGAAGGGATAATCCTCTCTATCTCTGTGGACCAGCCTCCATGCTATGAATTATTCTTCACATTGAATTTTCTACGGTAATTTTGAGCATAGTTTAGTGTGCTGCTGTACGGAACATTTTTTATTTATGCTATCATTATTATGAATGTTGCTGTCAAATGATGTTTTGTTATTCAGGAAATTGGAATCCCCCGTCTGAACTGCCTCGGAGCTGTATGTAAAATGTGATTTGGCACAGCTCAGGCTGAGACGTCCCCCATGCTTTCACCTCACCCTCTCGCGTACTGCTGGCCAAATAGAGGCTTTGTTTGGCCTCTTCTCTCAATTGATTCCTTTCTCTTTTTTTCCCGGTTTCTTTTCTTGTGAGGGCAGTCAGGCCATGAGAGCCAGGTATTTGCGAGGACAAATACTGATTAGCTTATGGAGAAAGTGACCTTTTAAAATACGATCAACGCCTAACAGAGTGTGACACAAAGTGGTTCGGTGACATGATATCAACTGAGTGGCTTGAAAATCCATCTAATAGGTGGGCAGGAGGTTAATTACTAATATGTAATGTGAACTTCAGAAGTTGCCTACTGTGTATGTTGATTCGGAGGGCATTTCAACAAGAGGAGAGGCGGCTTGTGGGAACAATCTTTTTAGATTGTGAATCCTTAAAGCAGTGTCTACTTCACAAGTTAGTTTTTCCTTAGTGTAGATATGACTTTTGGGATGACTCATCCATCTCAGATTGTTTCATTTGAATGATTTAAGGGTTTTTTTTTTCATTTGACAACACAAAAACAAAATCAGAGGATATATAGTAGCATATATTTTTATTTCTTATAGAATTACTGTAACCATCATGTCATCACTTAGATTGACTTTGTGAACCCTTGGTAGGTCAAGTCCCCTAGGTTTCTTACCTGGGGAGGTGCAAATAAGGCTGTGAACATAAGGACAGACTCTGACATTGAGGGTCAATCCTGCTCATGACAGAACCAAGAAAAAGCCACTAAGTCGCAAGGGACAGTAAACCATGTGTGTTTGCATCATTTCATTGTGAAGAACAAGTAGAAGAACTAAATCTCTGATAACTTTATTTAAATGCATATCATGAAAAATTACATTGTCAGCACTGACAACTTACATTGGCTCACGTTTTACTGCCACCACCTTACTTTCTGTCAATGCCTCCTCCTCCTCCCGTTCCTTCCCCTCCTTCATCCCTTCATCCTTCACTCGCTCTGATTCCGGCTCTGCAGTGACAACCCCAAGCCCATCTCATGCATCAGCTGTCAGGCCAGGATTCGTCACTTGCGGGCGGAGGGGGGTTGGGGGGGGGGGGGCTGCAAGAGTGAGATATCTCACCGCCTGAACATCTTGACTTGGAATTTATGCTGATGATGACTCCCATTGCCCTCTAGCGATCCTTCTGTTGCCTCTTCGCTGGAGCGTATAGTCCTCCAACATCGGCATGATTATGATCTTGCTGTCGTCTACTCTCTCTCTCTCTCTCTCTCTCTCTCTCTCTCTCTTTCTGTTTCTCTTTCACTCCCTCATTGTCTCTGCCTTTGTTCAAAAGACTTTTGGGTCATAATTAATCTCTGAAAGGAAAGAGATTTTGCAAACTTTCTGTCTCACTTTTTTTCTGCAGTTCAGCAAAGTTTGATGTCACAACAGGGCAAAAGATTACAAAAAGTAATGGATTAATTACTTTGATCTCAGAAATGATGATTGCCCTGACCTTCTTTTTTTAAAGGTAAAATGCATTTGAGGATCTCTATTGTACAAAACCTTTATCTACATTCTCGTCTTTTGTAAGAAATTGCTCCATTTCTCTAAGGAAGTACGTCTGTGGACTATAAATAGAGTTGAGTCAGAGAAATTGAGATTCTGGGAAAAATGCTCATTTGCTTTCTTTCTGAAAGTTAGATATGAGGATTGACATCACTCATATCTGTAGATAAATATACAGCATAATGACGAGAAGAAGTGGGAAACAGGTAAACTAGGTTTGTCCAAAGGCAACTAAAGTTAACCATCTGCTCAGGGACGTTTATTTTTAGACGGATGTTGACAATCAATCTTCTCATCTAACTCTTGGCCAGAAAGCAAATCAGCGTAATTCCCAAAATGTCAAAGTATTCCTATATTTTCAAATTACTGCATATGTTATCTTGAGGTTAGAACAACATAAAAAGTGCACAAGGTCCCGCTTTAGCTTTTGCTCTCCTTTTTTCTCTTTGTCAGCATCTTGCAGCCAGATATGGGGAAAAAGTCCAAGTACAAGACTTCGGTGAAGAAAAAGACTCTCAACCCCGAATTCAATGAGGTACAACATGTCTCCCGCTCTACAAAGAACCACATTACACCTGACAACTGCTTTGATTTCTCTACTGAGCTCAAACTGTAGTGTATCTGACGTCTGGATGAACATGCCAATTATTACCTTTTTAAATTTAAGTCAAATCTGACATTTCCTTCTCAGCATCAATCTGCATGCTTCTACTAAAAATGAACTAAATTATGTATTCAGTTCCTTTCAACTCGCGTGTTTATGAATCATTGATATAAATATGCTCTTGTGTGCACCACCTGCACAGGAGTTTTCATACGATGTGCCCCTGGACCAGCTGGCAAAGAAAACCCTGGAGATCTCTGTGTGGGACTACGACTTGGGAATGAGCAACGACTTCATAGGTAGGCTGAGAAAAAGTGAGGCGTGGAGGGGAGGGGTGGAGACAAGAGAAGCAGCAGCGAAGCAGATGACTGTACAAGACTGTTTGAATGAAAGTGGTGCAATTGCAGAAAACATAAAAAACCAGGCCGAGCGTGGGTGGAGAGCGGAGTGAAAAAAAAATGCCGAGAGATGAGGGGTAATTATGAGGCTTGAGGAGAATGATTGCAAAGGAGAGTTTGAGTGGAAAAGGAAACGGAGAGGCTTTAGAAATCAAAAAGGAAGACGTTCACTCTGGATCCCCATCCTTTGTGGACTTGGCACATCAGATCGCTGCTCCTTCGTCAGACTGCTAAAGAGCTTTGGCATGGCCTGGTGTGTATATCACAGCAATGGAGCACATGGGAGCTTAGAGAGTGATGGGGAACTAGTGGGGAGGCACAGTGAGAATGGATTACCACCCTGCGAGCTTGAAGGCCTTCAGATCAAAGCGTTTTACGCTATTTAATGGGTGTGTGCGCACATGTGTGTGAGGCAGTGGGTGGGTGGGAGACACCCCGTGTTTAGATAAGACCGGTGAGTTATTAGACCTGTTAGGAGAAAAGGCCATCGGTCTAATGTACGGCCCCAGATAACAGCCGTTCCCCTGACCATTATCATTACAGGTTTGGCTACAGCAGCCTGCCAGTTATGTTAATTGGAGCTGGGAGAAAAATGACACAGAGATGAGGATGAATCAAGAAAACGGGTTGATAAAGAGGTTGAGCGAACACAATCCCAGCGCACTATTATAAGAGTGAGAACAATAACAAGTGGGCTAATGGGCTTAGCAGAAGATATAGAGAATGTCACACGGTAACAGTTGAGATTTCAGAGATACACGGAGGAGAAGATTAAACGGTGGGAGAAAAAATGTGAGGGCAAGGGTACACAGGAAAATACTGGCAATAAATCAAGTGGATTGCCTGTGGGAAAGATCGATGCACAAGAAGGAATGGGGAATTTCATCTTCACCATGACGCAAATCTAGACCACTGATTTTGAGGAGTGAATGTTGAGTTACACATTTATAGTGTCTACATCACCTTATGGGAAAACGATAAAACCTCACATAAAACATAATGCAAATTCTAAAGACACTTAAGTAATTGAGACTTGATGTGACTGAGCAATATTAAATGCTGCTTCTTCATCAGTGTTATAAAATTCAGTGCCAGTTCAGCACCAGTAGAGAAAAGTTTGATCCATGCATCCTTACTCTCAAGTCAAGTCTTAAATGTTTCTGGGGCAGGTCAAAGTCAAGTCTTAAACCAATGAGACAAGTCCAGGTCAACTCTCTTTAGGCAAAAGTCTTGTCAAATCAAGTTTCAATTCAAGTCTCGAGTCCCCGAGGGCAGGTCACAAGTCAAGATAACTGCTAATATGTTACAAACCTCTCAAGTCTGTTGATGACATATAATTTGAGTTTTTAATGCACACACTGTAGCAGAGACTACTTTTCTTTTAATTAAGTTTTAAGATATGCAACTATTTCAAGGTATGCCTCTTGCAGTTTTATTTATTTTTTAATTGTTCCCCAGACTTGAGATGAGTTTGCTTTTGAGTCTCAGGTCAAAGCAAGTCTGTAGGCAGTTCAGATTTCAAGTAAGTTAAGTCTCACAGGTTAAGTCTTAAAGATCTGATTTACTTCAAACAAACTGGCTTGTACGAAGTGTGACATGTCGAAGGTAAAAGTGTACAGGTTGAGAATGGCGAGGCTTGAAGTTGAGGCAAAAAAAATCTGCCATCAGGATGCATGAAGTTGGGGTACTTGCCAAAAGCAGGCCACAAAAGAAGGGGGAAAAATGTCAGGGGAGAGGGTTTGTTTGATTCTCTAACAGTCGTTTTGTTTGAGGCATCCTTTTGCCTTTAGGTCTCCGGTTCTGCTAGATACCTAGTTCATCACAAGTACTCATCTATCTGCTGGTATGAGACTGATGTGCAGCAGAGGAAAATTTTGCAAGGGGTAAAAATAAGCAGACAGAGAACTGGGTTAAACCTGTGCGAGTGTTGCTGCTCGCCAGCCTGTGTGCCAGCCTGTGTGCCAGCCTCGCCTTCATCTGTGTCATCTCCTCTGGCTCTGGTTCCTCATCCTTCTTCTGTCCACATACACATGTCAGGACAGCTGACCGTTTGTCTGTCACTTGCAACCTGCAGGCCATCAATCTCTCTCTGGGGGTGGGGGTGTTGGGTGGGGTGCAGATGACAAAGCGTTGTGCCTGATTATCTTATCGATCACACAATCACCATGTGTCGTCTAAGTTGTGTGTGTCTGTGTGCCAAGGCAAACTCGAGGAGGATGCAGGGTAGGAAGCACTTCAAGGCAGCTCCTCTTCTCCCAGCGGCGGCATCTCAGGCAGCTTTCAGTGCCGAGCTCAGATGAGACACAGATCAACAATCGAGCCTTGTTTGCTCGCGGCTGTCATTTTCCGAGGCGCTGTTAGAAGGCAGCATTGCCAAAATACCATGTTTAAAACTTCACGCTCCATTAACTGTGCAATCACAGCCAAGGGAATGGCTTTGTAATAACCTCAGTGTGACAACTGCCTGCATCTCTCCGTCTCACAGTCTGCCTCTCCACCAACGCCATCACCTCCGCTCACTTTCACCTGAGTCATTTCCTGCTTCTCTGCATATTTATCCCCCCCCCCCCCCCCCCACACTACCCCAATGGTCTTTCAATAAATCTTTTCTTATCTAAATCTCCCTTTCTTGTAATTCCCCTGCATCATGTCTATTTCTCTCCTCTCTGCCTGGAGGAATTTGTCGCGAATGTCTGTTTGCTTCCTCCTTTGCTCTTCATGTCTGTCATAATAATCTTTATTGGCATGAGACTCAATTACATTACAATATTTATTGAATATTAGATTTTAAGAAGGAAACAAAATGTCTTGTCAGTGTGCAAACATTCATTGTTAAAAATAGACCATACCAGAGCTGGAAAGTAACTAATTACATTTACTCAATTATTGCACCAACCAATTTTGAAGTAGTATGTCTGTCTATCATAATTTATTATTTTTATTCCACTTTGTACAGCTACTGGATTTCTGAGGGAAATGTTGTACTTTAAACTGTTCTAAATTCATCTGACAGCAGTAGTTACTAAATACAAGATTTTACTTAATAACATAGAATCATCTTGGTTCAAAATCTAACAAGTGCTTTGCAACCATTTTGGCTCGTGAAAGCAGAGTCTAGTCGTCATGCTTTAGATGTCTGAGTTGTTAGCAGTTCCACCTAAAAGAGATTTGTCACTAAACTTATCATATGGAGTCAATCAATGCATCTATAATAACTATAAAAGTATGAATTGACAACATGACAATGAAAAAGGGAGTCACTTGTAGTGATGAACCCACAGTGAATTATCACCAGAATCTGCAGCTTCCCTCTGCTTTACAGAGCTTTATAGAGAGTTCCGGCTCATTGTTCAGCTGTCCGAACAACAAAATGTAATGTTTTGTTGCACTCTCACTGCTGTCATAGAGTCATTTTCAGCCACAGCAGGAAGCTGCTTTCAAAGAAACAGCTCTAAAAACCCACTGTACAAAACCTGCTCAGGACTAAACTACATTAAGACATAGCTGGCAAACACAGAAGCATTAACCACTAAAGAACAAGTGTCTCAGGAGTTGGTAGAGACCAAAAACAGAGCTAAAAGGGGCTGTATATTGGATTTACATTGATCAGGTGGCCAGAAACACTTTAAATGAATGATAATGTTGTGTTGATAATGGTGTGTTTACAACATGTTTCTGCTGCCCAGAAGTGACCAAAAAAAAGTCAGTTATTGTAGTATTAAATTTTCTCCCCTTTTGAGGCCAAAGAAGGTGAAATTATTCACTCTATCACAAAAAAAGCAAAGACTAGAGAAAAAAAGGAAAGTAAAAAAAAAAAAAGAACACAAATTTGCATAGCAGAACTTGTTCTTTCCTCTCCCATTAATCATCTCATGACCCCTCAGATTTACCTTGTGATCCACTGGAGGGGCCTGACCCCCAGGGTTGGGAACCATTTGGCTAAATTATTGAACTGCATAGAAAATGTTAAAACTAGCTCCACTTGGTCCTGCTACAACAGAAAAAAAGCCACATGTGCATTGATGCATTAGTCCTTAATTAGTCTCAGGGGCCACTTTTTTTGCAGAAGTTTTACCTGTAATTGAGAATTTTTACATTGTTGTGCATTGTTCTTCTCTGTGTCTGCCTCTCTGTTTGCAGGTGGAGTGGAGCTGGGCATCAATGCAAGCGGACAGAGACTCAAACACTGGTTCGAGTGTCTCAAAAACAAAGGGAAGAAAGTGGAGTACTGGCATACGCTCACACAGCAAGGAGCCCCAAGCAGTGACAAACCGGACTAGATTACACAAGACGTTCATCCATACAAACACACACAAACACACACACACACTAACGCACACACACTGAAAGATGGTTACAAGAGACCAAGTAAAGCAAGTAATAAGAGCAAAGGATAAAAGATGCAATAATAATGTTGACAATGAAATCCGTCATGTAACGCCAATAATTACAGCACCAAGTATTAGTATATGATATTCATACTAATATTAGTGATGGTAATAATGTGTATCTGAATACATTTTTTAAAAATGTATTTTTTTCTAAAGGTGAACCAAATTGTGACGATGTCCTCATTAAAGTGTTGACGTAACAAAACAATACTCACAAAATTGTGCTTTAGACCTTACTGTATTGTGGAAGTCGCTCATATTCTGTCATTCAAATTTAAACCAAATGAAGAGATTTGAGATTAATGTAAATTCATTCAGTAAAAAGGGTCCAAACGTACGTGCACCCTAGTGACTCATAATGTGGTATATACAGTAGTTAAAGGAGAGGTGATGTTATAAAAGGGTGATTCTGTTCTAAGAAGTCTCTATTTTAGTGATTGTTGATCTGATGCAAAGCAACACACCGTATTATAAAGCACAAAATGATCCATATGGTGGATTTGTACCTTTACCGTTTCAGTGTTCTTATGTCTTTCATTGTCTTTCAGTGACAGTGGCTTTCTATACACCTTCATATCAGACATTAACGTGTCAGTATGTGTGTGTGTTTGTGTGTGTGCATGAGGGCTATGAGAATATGAGTGCCTACATTTTCTGTCTGTGCAGTGTGTGTCTGTCTGCATTCACGTCATGCTCCATTCAGAAATCCTCCGTCCAACTTCAGAAGCACAGAGGTGTGAAGAAATAATAACAAAGGACAAGAAAGACACATACAAGAGAGAGAAATCCTCTGCCGCCACCACAGGCCTCGGCAGTGTGAGTGTTCCTGGCCGGAGGACGCTGACAAGCTGTCAATCATGTGTGCCAGACCTTTGCCATTGCCTTTCTCCCACTCCCAGACAGTCATAGAGCGACATTAAGAATGGAATATATCTTGATACATAACCTCTGACCGTTCTTTTGGACTTTCCTGATGAAAGGCTGAAGTTGCGTCTGCATTGGGCAGAACAGATATTGCTTTTGAAGGTACCGTTTGTGCTTTCACTTCGCTGCAGCATTACAGTGTGAACTCGATTTCAGCAGGATCCAACCGGGTTTACCTCAGCGGCTCCAATTCTGCTCCAACAGATGATGCAATATTTTCTCCCCGCAGGGCAACATCACAGCAGTAATAGATTAATTTGACAATTCTGCCATTTGATTGGCCCTGTTATCTGATTTATGAGAATGCCCGAAGCTTGAAACTCTGCCCAATCCAATCTTGTACACCCTCAGACCCTGAAATGATCTAAAAAAAATATGTAAAAGGAAACTGGGCTGAAATCAACCATGAGAGTTGTTGCTGTGATCAATGCTTCATTCATCCCAGTACTTCTGACCTATTAAATATCAGGTCTACAGTGGCATATGTTTCATCCTCCTTACAGGAGACACGGCCACTGGACCACTGAGTCCATGTCTGTGACACAGGATTGCCTGCTGAGATAAACTGTCTGCAATTATTAGAAATAGAGAATTGACCCCTCAGACACACACATACACCCTCCATGTAACAAACTGGCAGCAAATTGGCCACAGGGAACTGTTATAATCAAAGAACAAGATTCAAGATATTGGAAAACTATTGATATTGAACACTTGACTTAAATGTGTGCTATATGTCTCATATGTGCACATCCATAGCCCATACACGCCATCAATATGCAGACAATCACCAAGTTGTCTAAATGCCTGCCAGGATATCAAATGTACTCCCCCGGTTCGTCTATCACTACAGCCCTGGCCTTACACTGGTTCACAAAAGCACACCCACAGTCGGTCAGTGGCCTCCGGGAGTTTTCCAACTGTTGAATCGATCTGGCTGCTCATATTCTTGGTGTCCTTCAACAACCTTGCGTCTCATCATTGACTGCAAAAAATGGATCCTTCAGTGGTGAATTAGGTTTCGAATAAAAAAAGTGCTTGGGCATTATCAAAGGTGGAGCTCAAGTATGTGTTTTAACAGTGAGCTTAAACACATTTTCAGTTAAGCTGTACTTTAACAAGAGGCTTGGGCAAGGATGGTGGGTTTTCTTCTGTACTTTTTCTATGCACATCAACACACCCAGCACGTCAGCAGTGAGATAATCAAACCAAAACAACAACATTATCATGTTATCCAAGCATCAAAGATGCATTTCTGGGAATACTCAGTACTTTAATTGGGGCTAGGCTGGGTGACAGTGATCTAATAGAGTTCACATTTCTGGCTGGATGGTGGCTTATTCCCGTCCCTGGATCTGCTGGTTTTGTTTACAGTCACTGAATTTTCTGACTCTTGTCTATTGACCCTGCTTTGCTTATGTAATCATTTTATCTGCAATACAGCTGCATGTTTAGCAATCACTATCAGCTTGTATAATAGAGTGCAACCTTAGCTGATCATTCTGAATGCTGCTGTGTTAACAGTCTCCATCCATTCAGTCTCTTACCATCAGTGTATTTGTTTGTTCGTGAATACGATGATTCAGGGTAATTTTTTGCTCAGTTGCTGTGCTTTTACCAAGCAAGCTATTGATTTAAAAAAAAAAAACAACCTTTACTGTCACTGATTTTGACACTTGTCTTCCTTAAATTGATATCAGTGGTAAGGATGCAGGAGGGCAGGGGCGAATGAGATGGGAATTCACTACTGCAGTCCCTGTGCATTCACTGTCAATGTCAATCACACAGTATGGCTGCCATCCTGTGGTGGGTTTGTGTAACTACTTCGCAAAATAAACTGAAGTTGTTTGAGCGATTGTCTGTCTTCCTTTGAACGAGCCACATTGTGCTTGATTCTTTAAAAACACAAGACAGACAGCACATGTGTTAGTATGTATTTATTCATCATCGCCTTTGAAAACAATATACATACAGGCCTGTATGTTTGTAGTGAGATAATTGAATGACTTGTTTCTATTCTACCTGACAGCTTTTCTTTACCATTTCTTTAATATTTTGCACATCTGTCTGTTACATTTCCACTTCCTCTCCCTTTTTCTGTGTCTGTCCGCCCTCCCCCCACTCTCTCTCTCTCTCTCCCTCATGGCTCAGTCACTCTGCCAATAAAGAGTGGCACATTGGCCTGGTCACTCCACAGCAGCAAGATGAAAGGCCGCAGGGCAGAGAAGGAAGGGAAGGAGCGAGAGAACGAAATAGAGGTGACGGCTCCGGCCTCGACACCTTGTTCGGTCAGTGCGAGGAAGGCTCTGTGTCTGGCATCATCCAGAATCACCCTCTCTTTGGGATAGAGGCCACACAGGTTGGCACCCTCAAAGAGTGATGACAGTCCTGCCCAGGGGAAAAGGGGGAGAGGGACAGAGAAAAGTCAGGAAGGGTGGTGGTAGGGATAAAGCAGAGAAGTGGATCAGATATAGTGAGATCAAAGAGCAGACATATTTCACAAATGGGACTTAATGGCTGTACACTGGCTGGATAAAGCAATATACGAGATGAAAGCATTGGTGGTATTCGCTTTGTGAATTAAAAGAATTTGAGTGACAGACAGAAAAGAACAAGATAAACAAACCTAATTTCTTCATGAGTATGTTCATGTCTGGCTCCACATCCAGCTTGATTTGGGGCAGAGTGACCTCTACATTTTGAGGAGAGATCGTTTTCATTTGTTGTATCATCTGGCGCACGGCTGTGTCCGTCATCTTGTCCTCCACCTGCTGCAAGTCAGCCACCGTGTTGGAGCGAGGCAGCAGGATGTAAAGACTGCTGTCGCCCGTGAGATCAAACCTCGCCACCTGTTGGCAACATGAAATATTCAAGTCAACTGTATAGGAGAGGCTTTCACAGCATAACACAGGATTCAGACAAGTGCTATTCCCAAGTTATTAATGGATCTGTCTTTCATTTCTTTATTGTTTGTCTTTGGCAAACTGGCACCATAGTATAATATGTTGAATTAGCTATTAATAGTTCTTGTATACAATGTACCCATGGAAGTACAAACAACTAGGAATGGGTTTATTTAAATGCTGAAAAACATCTTAAATGTGATGATTCTCAGACTCATCTCTAGCTCTGGAGTTATGTTTTTTCAGTGATTACCAGGAGAATGTATGGGTGTTTCTTAGCAATGGACATGAGAGATGATAATACCTTTAGATATGTGAATGTTTGGGTTAAAGATGGCCATTTGTTACCTGTGCCTTTAGTTCAACAACGTGCCCCATGACCGTCGGGTAGTTTTGGTGATGGAGGAGCGGCACATTTACCAGATCACCGTTCAGTTTTGAGAAAAGTCCTTTCATGGGCTTCACATTAAACTTGACCTTCCACTGACCTGATGCACACATGCACACAGTTCATTAGTTTCCCCCAATTTCACATGCACATACACACACTTGTGCACACATGCTTTACTGACCACTAAAGGAGACAGCGTTGAGCAGGATCATCTCTGTAGTGGATGGCACAGAGTCAACCAAATCTTTGATTTTATTGTTGGTCTTGTTCGCCACCCAGTTGTTAATCATCTGTGTGTTTTCCTCGCTGGTTTCCAGCAGCTTGACGGGCTCTGCTTCATAGAACTGGATGGACTGGTTTGTAAAAGACTCACTCAGATTCAGATCTGAGGAAGAAAACAGGGGAAGCTCAATGAGATACAAAGATACAGATCCTTTCTGCTCCAACTCAGAATCTTTGCATCTATCCCTTTGACTGAATTTCTGCAGGCTTGTGAACAACAGTGATTGTAATACGTGGGTTATAGAAGATCTGAGAAGCCATCTGCAAGGAGCTGGCCAACTTCTCCGTCAGCTTCTTCATCTGGAAATGAACACAGTGGAAGTCATGCGGCAAACAGGAAGCCCTCTCAATGGCTTTGCGGGTGTCACCTCTTGCACCTGAAGGTAACAGTGTGAAGAAAAGATAATGTCAAAATATTGCAATTTAGAGTGACAAAGAACACTGTAGAGTATGGTTTGACATTTAATATAAGTAGAGGAAAACTTCTGTGACATTTTAAAGTGATAAGTGTTTTTATGTAACTTCCAAGTCATATAAAGCTCATCTTGCCTACATGTGCACAGGCAACAAATGGACGATGGTTCTTGTTAGACCAAATCATCTTAAAGGATAAGGTTGACGTTGTTCTGAAGTTTTCTTCAACTTTTCTTTGTTGCCATGCCATCAAATTGATTTCTAAAAAATGAGGCACCTGCTTCATACCTAACAACAAATGGGACAGTGCCCCGCTGATACTGATGGGAGAGAAGAGCAAGTTGCTTGAGGGTTGTGATTCTCTCAGGTAAGAATACAGCTTCATAGAAAACTCTGCCATGGATTCCTGCAACATGGGTTCCCCTGTGCGACTGTTCTCGTCCTCACACGGCTCCCATGCTGCGGGGAAGTCGTTGCACGAGAAAGGAACAGGAGTAGGAGGAACTGAAAGAAAGTTATGCAGACAGTTAAAATTGTATATCAATCGTGCACCTACTTTTCATACTTCTATATTTTAATGCTTCAGCATGGTTTGAAACTGAAAGCTCATTTTTTAATTTAGTTTATCCTAGACTGAAAAAGTGTTCATCATACTCAAGTTGCCATTAAAAATGTCATTCGGAGCTTGTTGGTTTGCAACTTACCACAAAAATGAATGGTTCCAAATTGCACAGACTGTGCAGCATAGCAGTATATGGAAAAGACTTCCAAACTTACCATCAACAATAATGTATACAGTGCTCAGCTTCTCCCCCTTAGGAGATTCACAATTGTAAACTCCAGCATCCTCCATGCCAACATGTCTCATTATGATGGTCTGATCATGGTCCAGTGGATAAAGCACTTCCACTTTCTCATTATAGCCCGTTGAACCGTCTCCAGGAATTAGCCGTGTCCGAGTGCCAACACCTGTCTCTTTGAACCAAAGTGCATTGGCCCCGACTTGACTGGAAAGTGGGAAATGGCACGGGAGGTGAACATTGGAGCCTTTGATTACCTTAATGGTGTAACCAATTGATGCTGTAGAGAGAGACGCAAACACTTTCAGGTTCAAGCTTTTTGTTGAACATTGTGCTGCATATATCCAGTTTAAATCTATAGAAATTCAAAATGCTGAACTGTGTTGCACAATTTTAAAAAGCACACTTATGATAAAAGAGCATCTGTGTTCCTCACCATCAACTGTAATGTTGTATGTCTTTATTATCTCCATATTGGTCTCCTTTACCAAGCACACATACTCGCCCTCGTTGGCAGCAGTCACAGGGGATATAGACAGATACAAGCCACCCTTCTTAACTGTAATGGAGCCAGGCAGCTGAGTATGTATGTCTTGACCTGTATTCAAAATTAGATCAAAATGAAAAAATGTATAACTGTATACTTTTGCAATACAGTGAGAATAATGGTAGTAGTCACAATAAGATAATAAGACCATTGAATTTCCAGGTGATGGCCGCTGCAGTGAATTCAGTCTGTATTGAGAGACAGGGCAGCTCCAGAGTGGAGCCAGGTATCACCCGAAGATGTGTGCATGATGACAGCTAAACAGAAACACATCATTAAACAGGCGGCCATATTCAAGAGTCAACAATCATTTGTGCCAACCAGTTGTTGGTTATTGATGATATCGTTGAACATTCTACCAAAGCTATAAAGACCTCAATTCTACATTCAGGTAAATTTACCTCAAAAATGAGCAGCAGCAAGAGGCAAAGTATGGCCTGAAGTCTCATCTAAAGCACAGCAGAGGGAGTTAAATGAGGTTAGCAAATTGATGGAGTCATTTGCCAGCAAGGATTTCAAAATAAATATGGAACCAAGCCGGAAAAAGATCAATAAGTGGCGCAATCTGTGAAACATAGTGATATTTCCCACTATTAAAGCATTTTAAACTGTGATCATCGACAGCTTCTATTTGCAATAAGTAGACCGTTGTCAGACATTAAACATAAAAACACAAGATAAGGTAGTAATGCATAGTATACTGTACATGAGATTGCTTTAGTTCAGTGATTTATCAATAAAACAATCAGTAAAATATTAATAACTCACATCTCTTCAGTCTCCAAATGTATCCAAATTCACCAGTTGTCAGTTTTTATCAGTAATGTTTCTGTCACATCTGACCACTGTTCACTCCCTCTACCACCTCTGACTGTCTGGTGCAACAAATAATGACTAACCTGTCATTATTGGTTTAGAGATGTTTGTTTACTTAATGCAGGTCTTGCTGGAAATCACATGATTTCACATGCAGGCAGCAGAAACCAAGTGGGACTATTTATATTCCTGTTGGGGTTTTTTTTTTGCTTTTACTTTTGAATTGCAAAAATTACAATATTTTATTTCTTATGATCAAATTGGATATGGTTATCGGAATTGGGACATGTAAGCAGTTTCACTTTGGCTCATTTCCAATTTGCATAATAAAATATTTCAGCTTGAAGCATTTTTTATATAATTTAATTTTGCCAAAGGTTGTATTGGGTACTATATACAGACAAGGACACTGCGGTAGGCAAATACAAGTCAAATTTGTGCTAATTGGTAGAAAACAAGTGTTACCACATTTCTGCAAATCAAATTATAACTTAAGTAGCAAAAACAGTATAAACAATACCAGTAAGCACCAATAAGTATATTTACCAATAAGGGTTAAAATGTTTCTCATCCATAGATTTTTCTACTCTGAATTATTGTAGTTTTATTTCATATGACAACATTACCATTTCAAACAAACATTGCATTTGTCTGCATACTCACCATGAGGTTCTCTTTGTGAGGTGGTATCAAAAGTGGCTTCATGCCCACAGCTGTGTCATTTCACTAATCAAGAAATGATCAGTTGTTGTGACAGGCTGTCAAAGTTTACATGGTAAATTATCCATAAGTTTAAATGGCCTCCTCAACCTGACCCTACCCCACTTAATCTAAAAGAGATTCATTCTTTATTATAAGTAGCCCTTCTTCTACATTCCTGTAGTTTCAAAGTAACATCAGCTAGAAGGGAACTGTACAAGTTTTTCAGTTTTAATTGCAAACACAACATACAAAATCTTATAAAATATGATGTTTTGTTGTAGATTAAGCTACTCTATCTGACAATATATACAAGTATAGAACTAAAACAACTAATCTATTAATTGAGTAGCCAACAGACAAAAAAAATGCAATTGCCTCTTTTTAAAATTATTTTTATTTTAAGTCATTTTTAATCTAAAAATGCCAAACATTTTATGGTTGCAGCTTCTCAAATGTTATGATTTACTGCTTCTCATTTTATCTATTTTAATTTTAATTCGGATAAGTAGTTTTCCGAATTGTTTTACAAGCCAAGAAATGAATCAAAACGATTAGTCAAGAGATATGAGATTAGAAATAGAAAAATAACTATTTCCAGTCTTGTAGTTAATGCTCAACCTCAATTTACTACAAAGGTGAAATGTTGTAATAATATGATGAAGGCCAATAGAACAGTCAGGGACCATTTTTCAGCATTGACCACCTTTAGCCTACTTTTAATATTTTAAGTACGTATCCGTGATTATGCTCGTGTACTTTTGTTTAAGAAACAATTTTAATACAGGATTTTACTTGTAATGAAGTATCTTTACTTACTTGTAGAAATACCTCGATCGACAATCTACCATTCGATTAAGTGGCCTGACTCCCGAAGAGATCTTTGGGCGTAATCAGTCGTGAGTAATCGAGAGCCGGGTGTTAAAAAAAGGACGGGGCTCAAAACTTTCAGCAAAGCTTTTTTTTCGGACTCGTGAACAAAATAAAGTTTGGTAGGAAGACTTTATAAAGAAATAGTACATATTGTACAAGTATGTGAGCCGTGTCGGAACGACGTGGAGTCGAGTTCGGCCTCCCAGGAGAGAAGATTGACTTAAAGACAGTAAGTTTTTATCCCGGTCATCTGATCGACTAGCGGAAAGAGCACAAACAATGGCAGCGACCAACAACACAGCCTGTTAGCTGCTGCTTTATTGCACTTCACTTTGGTTACATCTGCTCGCACATGAAAGCTGTCTTATGTCTTTAGGGCCATATTCGCCATTTTGGGTTTACTATTATTAAGTTTGTTGCACAGTGAGATGATATGAAGCTCCTGACTGTGCGTACTTTAAATATTTAAAGAGACAAAAACATACACATCAGATGTCCAAAAAAGTTAGCCTTTTAGCTCTTTAACTCTTAATCTGTTGGTTTGGTGTACAAACATATTGTCATTGTGGACAATTAATGTTACCACCAAAGTCTTCCTCGACTGTGACTACACTGGTTATCGATCGATCGATCGATAGATTGATAGATATACTTTATTGTCCCCAGCTGGGAGATTCTCGATATTACAAGCGACTAATGATTAATTGATTGGCCGGACTGCAAAAAATCAATGGTATCTATCTAAGATATATATGTTTGGTATATTAATGTCGATTTTGATGGTTGTTGAAGATCCCACACATTTCATGGTACCAGTTTTACAGCTTCTGCTTTCAATTTGTGTAATATTTTGATTTCATCATTTAATAGTTAGAACTATTCGAAATATTAGAACTACATCCTTTTTATATACTGGTTTAATGTTACACCTTATATTTCAAATAAAGTTAACTTTTTAGTTCCACAGCTCATGCACTTTTTGTCTGGTACACACAATGATCATCATAGACAATTAATTTTACCACCAAAGTGTTTCGTGTTTCTGGACTGGGTACATTGATTTTTACAAGCATTAGTCAATTAGTTTAAAATATATATATATTGATGGTTTTTGAAAATGCCAAAGAGTTCATGGTTCCAGTTTTGCTGCTTCTCTTTAATTTTATTAATAATTTGAATATTTTTTAATAATTACAATTCATATATATATATATATATGTCAAATAACTTTTTAGCTCCAGCTCCCTATGCACTATTGGAATAGCATACTAAATGATCATTGCAGAAAGATAATGTTACCACCATAATGTTTCATGGCTGTGAGTTGACTTTAATTGTGAACCCACAGTGAGCATCAAGCTGCAGGACCTCAGGGTGTGAGAACAACTCACCATGGCAACGCAGTTTAGCATCGATGATGCCTTCGTGTTGGAAGGGGACGAGGAGGGAGCCGTGTCCGATGGAGAGCCAGAGGGATGGAAGGCCAGAGACAAAGACAGAGAAGGAGGAGAGATGATATTTGGTCCTCTGTCTTTCTCCAAACCTCAGACTCTTCCCTTGCCTGCTCCCTCCGGCTCCCTTGATCACAGTAACCTGAAGTATCAGGTATGCATATATCTACTGTGTGTGCACATGTAAACCTATAAGTTGTTGACTTGAAACTGCAACTATGTTATCATCTGCTGGTTCTGTAGAATCTGGAAAATGAAGATGCCTTGGGCAACAATGGCAATTCCTCTTTCAATAACTTCTTCAAAATCAGGTGAGTCCTATAGGTAGGACTATTGATGTTGCTTTTTGCTTTTCCCCCTCTTTGCCTTCATGTTGTTTGAATGTTTCTGCTCTCTCCACAGTGACCCTGCGACTCTGTCTTACTGCAGCTCTCAGTGGTCCTTCAGCACCTTGAGTTCGGTCACACAGCTTTCTGCGCACTGCTGCGGGTATGTTCAAACAACAGACGTAGAACACACATGCTCACTCAAACATGAACTACAAAAAACGTACTTTTGTTGCACAGGTGGGTGTCCCATCCGCTGGTGAAGAAAAACAGAAGAGTTGTTCTTGCTTCATTCCTTCTCCTCATCACTGGAGTTGGTAAGTCTGCACAGTTTTTTGTTCCTCATTAAATATAAGATATCCAACCAGAATTTATTACTGTAATATAGTCTTACCCCTCCTAATTTCTCAAAAAAAATACATGTCTTTTATTTCAGTCATCTGCTCCCATGGTTATTCTAGTATAACATAGGGCTATAATGGTTGTTACCCTTTAAAATTAGTAGCTTGAAATGTACAGCAGATGATTCTGGAATTAAACATTTGTTGGGTAAAGTAGGTGTACATGCATGCCATCATTTTGACTGGAACATACTGCTTTGAACAGTCTAGTTTCCACCATGTAGTTTGTTCAGTGTTGTGTCATTCAGTAGCATGCTTGGCACACTGGACTTTGTCCCTTTGTTGATCCTCTTTGTATAACAACTTTTTGCAAGAGTTATCTAAGTTAATGGAAAAAGAAGTGTTTAAATTCTTCATATAAAGCACTGTATTGACTCCCCACTTCACTGATGTAATTTTTATTGTTTCCTTTTAGCTCTTATTTTCACAGGTGTTGTCATACAGCTGAATCCAAATGCAGGTAAGGGCAAGAAAACGTTTAAGTAAACTTCCTCAGAAATGACACTCTCTTAGGCCAGATCAAGATTATCAGCAATAATTTAAGTATTATTAACAAGCACACAATACTAAATGTGTGTAGTGGCTATTTTGAAAGAAATGTCATGCTTAAAACATCAGATACGTAAAGAAAAAAATTGTAGATTCTTGAATGAGCTGATAGAGAAACAGAAAAGCAGTGAAAGAAACAAACATTAACAAATCAGAAACAAATCAACATTTTTGGCTTTCTCTCTCTATGTATTTGAATCACACAATTCAGACCTATATGTTTTATTGGAGTCTGTGAATATGTATTCTTGTGGCCCCAAAGCAAAGTTTGGTGGCTCTCTGTGCAGTCTGGTCTTTATATTGTTCTTGTGATACCACCACACACACATTCTGCTCGGTTGATGCTGAAGAAGAAGCAGTCTAACCCTGTCAAGGCCAAAGTCCTTTTCAGGATATAGTGCAGTGTTTCGAAGCCCAGCTCTCAAGGCCTATCTGCCCTGTCTGTCCTCTGCCTGCTTTTACAACTGGTGTAAAGGAATAGACCTAGATAAACAAAGTGTGTGGTGGGGTGGGACAGTTAGGCCTAAGATGGTATGGTTGTAGATAAGGATAATTTTTTAAGATCCAGATGACCAGAGATGAAAATGAAATGACTCTCATTCCAAAGCTGTTCCCAGTAGTAGCATGCTACTGTATACAGTGCAGTAAGAAATATTACTTGACAATTCAGTCAGTGAAGCAAAGTGGGGACCTAATGATTGTCCTAGATTACAACTTCTCTGCTGCCAAGTACTGCACATTGACTACGTATCACTATGCTTAAGTTAAATATTTTGATAGAAAGGAAGAAATAACATAAGAAATGATTTTACATTTTGGGAAATGCACTTGTGCATGTGTGTTTATGTGCTGGACGTAGTCACTTCCTGGATCCTCACTGGCAGCCTTGCAAACAGTAATAAAACTCCAGGAAGTTACTCTGTCCGGTAAAGAAATAGTCCTTCACGTAACCCCCCATAAAACTGGAAATAATCATATTTACACTTCAGGTTTTGTAGGGATTAGGAAAACAAAATACAAAATGTTAATTATTGAGTTTTAGATTTATTTTTATTGCAATTGGATAGAGCTGTTCACTAGTAGTTTCCTCCTGTTTCTATTTGTTTGTGCAATGCTAAGCTAACAGTCTCCTGGCTGTTCATATTTCATATTTATTTTAAATAAATATATGAGATATGAGAGTGCTGTTGATCACCTCTAACTCCATCTAACTCCCGACAAGGAAGTAAACAAGCGAATTTCCTAAAGTGTTGTATTGTTCCTTTAATGTGTGGTTGCACTGATTAATAATGTTGACTGTGTCTCTACTGTGGATTGTAACTAATAGAACTATCCTAACAGGTGTTTCAAGTGCTATTTTCTTTGTTCCTGGATTTCTTCTCTTCATCCCTGGAGGTAAAGTTATTATCATTATGTTCCCTGAACTTTGTTCACTTTAACTTTATATAATGTTGAACTTTATATAATGTTGGGCTTGTACTAGTCAATGCAGCCTTTGTTTTGTTGGCATTAACGTCATCCCCTGTTTTTCTTCAAGTGTACCATGTGATATACATCAGCTGTGCTGTCCGTGGAAGAAGAGGCTTCAAACTGTTCTACCTACCTTATTTTGAAAAATGACTGTTGATGAATTTATGAGACACCAAATTTACACTACATTTCTTTGTTTGCTATCTTAAAAATGTATTTTCTCACTTGTAACAAAAAAATATATTGTCACATGGTTGTTTTTTCTTGTCATTGTAATGACCACTACTAATTCAACCACTCAGTGCCTCGACTACGTTTCCACTATATGAACTGAAATTGCTGTATGTGTACACGAAAAAGAAGGAGATTGGTCTTGCCTGTGTTTTCTATGTCGTGTGAATAATGACTGTGAAATTACAATAAAACTTTTGTATATTTTAATTTGCATCATTTAAGATAAGTAAGGAATAATGTATGAAGTGTGTGTTTGAGAGGTGAAAAGTTCAACAAGGGCGAAGTTGCTTCCATGGCTTTTGGTAAAATCCTTTCATGCACACTTCTTGGCTGGTTGGCTCTTGCTTATACCCTGGTCATTTGCCAGACAGAAATGAATTGATGTGCCTTCACCTAGTTCTGATAGTCTTAGGTCTAAATTTGGATTAGACTAGGTAAAACATTGTTTACTCTGCTTGCTATGGTTTACATATGTTTTATCATTCATTTAATGGCCACATCAGATATTAAACTTGAAGTATAGTCATTTTAATGAGGCTATCTCCAGAACTGGAGGAAGGAAAAACAAAACAAAATGAGCCATGGTCGTACATGGGGAGAGAGGAAGAGACCAAGAGGTCAATTTACACACAATGGATTGCAGTCGCTGATGGCACCATCACTTTGACCGCTATCTGTTCCATCTCAAGGTCCCATTAACGAAAGATATTGGGCTGAACATAACACAAACATGCCCATTAAGTTCTGTAGCTCAGTGCAAGTTGCCCTTGTTTTGTGTCTGATTGCAATTATCCATATGGCAAAGTTTAACACAGAGACACTGAAATGACAGCTGACAGCAACAGAGTAAAGAACAGCAAAGATAAGGTTGGCTGATAAAGATCACAGCTAAAGAGTAAACGCATCTCAGCAGCTGATACGAGGAATTGGGAGATGAGAGAGGAAGGGAATGAGAATGAATTCCGATCTTGAAGTCATATTAATCTTTATTTCAATCAGAAGAAACTTTATAAGGGTGATCAATTATTTTATTGACACAGGAACGATAAATGTGAAGTCTTTGGCATTGTGACACCCCTATAAATGTGCGTCAGTTACCGACAACCGACATTAGACACATGCCTGTTTGCAAACCAATCAATTGCAATCATAAACTGCAAAGTATATTACAAGTAAATCATTTACTACATTTGTCAAGATGCCATCCATGTACGCTGGCATGTCACTCCTCATCTCTGATCACCATTATCAGTAATGAGAGGAAACTTTTTGTTTTCTGTCAAAGCTGACAACTGCTGTCCTTACACTTATTTTTTAATGCCATTATCTTGTGATCACAAGTTAACCTTTTCATTATTTCAAGAAAAGAAGCTTTGTTGTCTAGAGACAACGAGATAATCAAACTGTCACCATGAGAAAACAGCGCTGCAATCATGGGCGTTCTCAGCCTCCCTGCCTTATTGATGAACACATCAGAAGTTAATTTGCTGAAATATTTTGGTGTCATAACTTACATCATCAATCTTAAGCCATTTCAGCTGCTAGGAAATAAATCTTTCATCAATCAGTGTGTGATCCATTTTTATTTAAGTACATGTAACATCCCATTAAATTACTAGACCCTAAATTATTTGATTAAAGTTTGGGATCACAGTAAACAGGTGTATGTATGCTGTGTCACAAGTTGCAAGTGTCATGGCAAACTGGATGGCCTTAATACTGTCTTCACCTCTGCCATCATAATAGGCTATATTAACTTGTCTAAGAGTTTTCTTATGATAATGGATTGATTATCTCATTATCTCAAGATAACCAAACCCATAACAAGGCCATTCTCTGCTTCCGTGTACAACAACTTTTGCTACTACTACTCAGGATAATGGTTCTTTAATTGCAGTATCATACAATGTGATCTTCAGTTTTGGCCCTCAGGAAACAAAGCCCTGCGATAATTCAATCAAGAACTTCTTCACTCCTCAGTCGTCAGTCCAGTGGGATAGCCGAATAGCATAAACCAACTCAGTCAGTTTTTAATCAGCTCTTCATACATTTTGATAACTGGCTTATTTCAATGAAACAGTCATACTGGGGCCAAATAAATGACCAACTAACCTTCTAGGCTCATGTGGCCTCTGTTCTTTGATCATGTCGATTTGCTCTGTACAACATCAGGAAGATCAGACCCTTCCTGTCTGAACATGCAGCACAACTCCTGGTACAGGCTGTAGTAATATCCCGTATCGACTATTGCAACTCCTTACTGGCAGGCCTTCCCGCATGCACGGTCAAACCTCTGCAGATGATCCAGAATACAACAGCACGTCTGGTTTTCAACCAGCCAAAAATAGCACATAACACAGCGCTGTTCAGATTGATCCACTGAGTTCCAGTTTCTGCCTGCGTCAAATTCAAAACTCTTACACTTGCCTACAAAACAACAACAAAAACGGCTCCCTCCTACCTGAACACCCTCATTCAGGTCTACACTCTCTCCCCTCACTACGCTCGGCCAATGAAAGTCGCTGATACAACCACCTCAAAGGGGCCCGAGGTCAATAGCTAGACTCTTCTCCTCTGTGGTTCCTCTGTGGTGGAACGAGTTACCTAACTCTGTTCGATCTGCAGAGTTGCTCTCAGTCTTTAAGAGAAGACTGAAAACTCAGCTATTCACTGAACACCTTGGCGCTTGATAAACTGCTACAAAAAAAAAATAATTTATTAAAGTATTGTTGTCTAATTGTATGTTGTAATGTATTCCCTTCTCACTGCCTGTAGGCACAGACCCTATCAAACTTGAACTTTGTTTTATGGCTCTTCTCCGGGTTGTTTTCTCCTGACTAGATCCTTGCTTGTGTTGCAGATGTATGTCGCTTTGGACAAAAGCATCTGCTAAATGAAATGAGAGTGAGATATTTAGCCTGCAGGCATCATTTCACAGCCAAAATCTGCCTCTTCAGGATTACAGTATTAAACTGATGTTGAAAAGAAACCACAAAATAGACCATGAGGTAAAATGAGACATAGATGACTTCTAGACAAGTAGGTAGGTAGGTAGATACTTTATTCAACCCCATGGGGAAATTCACATATTCCAGCATACTTCGTTGTTAGAAAAAGCAGATTAAATTAAAAGGCATAGTACTACTATTCATGAAGTTTAAAATTAAAATTAAAAGGCACAGTACTACTGACTAACAATTTAAAAAACACAGAAGAATTTTAAAAAGAGCGCAGTAGGATTAAAAACACAGAAGAGTTCAAAACACAGTATACCGACTTCCAGGTGCAATAAATAATTAAAGACACAGTAGACAGACTTTCGGGTGCAGAACTAAAAACACAGTAGAAGATGCAATGTTCAGTGTTCAATGTTCAGAGCTGCCAACTGTAGAAGGTGCAATGTTCATGTATAAAAACAATGTCCATGTTAGTGTTTATGTTTGTTCCATGTGGAGTTGAAGAGCCGCATGGCATGGGGGAGGAACGATTTCCTCAGCCTGTCAGTGGAGCAGGACAGTGACAGCAACCTGTCGCTGAAGCTGCTCTTCTGCCTGGAGATGGTGCTGTGCAGTGTGTGCAGTGGATTGTCCATGATTGACAGGAGCCTGCTCAGTGTATTTTCTTAACATACAGAAGCATACAGAGAATCTCAAAGTTGCCACTATATCATCAGTTTTCGTAAGGACTATTTCTTTGATAGAAATAGTCAGAATGGAGTATCAAACAATTCAAAGTTCCTGAGTAACATTCAACAGCTAGTGTAAAACATGATGTATTGCTTGCAAAGGATGAATATTAAAAGCTATAGCTGACCAATACATTTCTAATGTGAATTCAGATAACAATGTAAATGTAAATCATGAATAAGTGTGAAAGACAGTTGAATATTTTGTATTTTGTTTCTATTACAGTGGGAATTAAACAGGAGTCTTGCCTCTAATATAACTACACTTACGCAGCCTACATGTAGAGGGCGCTCTCAGACCTCAAGGAACGAGCGGCTTCGGCAAACATCGGCATTTGTCGTGAACTGAGACTCGGTCAAGGATGGAGGAAGAGGCACGCAAGCTTGTCGAAGAAGGAATAAGAAAGAAATTAGTCAGCCCTGGTAAAGGAGAGCTGTCGACCTTTCCCAATGGAACCAAGGTAAAACTACAGAGTTAGCGGTTTGGACGAGTTGAGTCCAGTCCTCTGAATTAGTTTAAGAAATGCGACGAAGCACGTTAGCTAATGCTATCACCAGCTACGTCTTGGCTAACACATTATACTGTGTCAGGTACATTAATGTTACACAAAACGCATTGTGCTTGTATACAGACACCACAGACAAGCTTTTGAGATTCGCTGCTTTTGTATTAATAAAACATTAGATTTGAAAAGGGCTTGGTTTTTTAGTGGGGTTACATTTTTCCTCTATGTTTTTTTCATCTGATGGAAAGATAGTGGGCGGGACAGGATGGCATGCGTGTATGAACGCTGATTGGTCAGTGTATCTTGTCAATCACTATCCGTTGTTGTGATTGGTCAGAATGTGGTGTTGAGTTGAGACACTCTCCAGATCTGTCAGATAAGTGCTGATTTGCTCTTTTGTTTTTACTGAGCCAGCAATCGGCTGCATTCATCTTTTGTCCTTACAAGATGGCACAATCGTTATTTCAATCAGATAGTTCTGTTGAGCAGTTTCAATGTCTATATTCATTTTATCTCTGTTTTACTAGGTGATCTTCCACTACCGGACCAGCCTGTGTGATGGCACAATGCTGGATGACTCCAGGACCATGGGGGGCCGCAGCAAACCCATGGAGCTCATCTTGGGCAAGAAGTTCAAACTAGCTGTGTGGGAGAGAGTGATCATCACTATGAGACAAGGAGAAATTTCAGAATTCACCTGTGACACTAAGGTTAGTGAGCTGGCCATTTTGGGATGCAATAGGATAGCAGCCTTGTTCTTTCTGTGTATTGACCATTTCTGTTCTTCCCTCAGCACACAGCACTGTACCCACTCGTGTCCCAGTCCTTGCGAAACATCAGTGCTGGTAAGGACCCCCTGGAAGGCCAGAGGCATTGCTGTGGCATTGCCCAGATCCACTCCCACCACTCTCTAGGGCACAAGGACCTGGATCAGCTTCAGGCCAGTCCACAGCCTCTTGTCTTCACTATCGAGCTGCTGGAGGTGAGCAGACAGGGGAGAGCCAAGAGCTGAATATCAATGGTGGTATTTTATTGGATTGCATTCAGACATAGGAGTGTTGTTGTTATTGTCTTTCAAAACCTTTTTTTTTAATTTAACAGAAAACTTAAAGTTCTTAGACATTGCCACAGCAAGGAGCTGCACATAATCCTTGCCTAAATAAAATGGCTAAAACCCATCTAAAGTTTGGATGTAAATCAGAATGTATCCCTTTAAATTATAAAGATACTTAACAAGATTACAAATCTGACCAAAAATTGTATGCCAGCTTTCAGTATTCTTTGGATACTTACATATAGTACATGAGGATGACATTGCAAACACCTCTCAATATAATACAGTACAATGTGACACCACCACTATGGTCTCTGTTTGCACTCCAGGCACAATACAGGTCTGATTTTTTTTTTTTTTTTTTTTGCCATTCCATCTCAGTCTGACCCGTCATACTGGAAATCATTGTCTTTTAAGTCACTCACTCACCTACACTGTGTGTTTTACCAGGAGATTCTTGTGAGAGGAGCTGACAGATGTAGTTAAAAGTAGCCCTTGACATTCTTAAATTTTGGATGAAATCTCTTTCTGTGAAGCCGTTCACGTCACAATCCCACCACTCCTGGCTCCAATTTTGCATCCACACACACAAACACAAACAAACACACACACACACACACATACACACACACACACACACACACACACACTCTCTGCACAGAAGCAGCAGCCACTGCTCCACAAAAAGCCATAATTAAAAATTTGGCTCTTTCTCCTCCTCATCATCCTTGCAATCATGTCATCACAATTACGTAGACTTCCACTGCACATTAGCTTAGAAATAAAACCATAAATGCTGACTTCAGTGGCGTCAATGTTTACTTCCATGACATGGCATACTGCATGTGACATTAACCTTATATTATTCCTTTGTAAATGTGGGTCAGTTCAGGACCGTGACCAGTTCGCACTGCAATGTGAAATTGGCCACATTAAAAAAGATTTGAGCAATAAATTTGAATTGAGCATTATAACCTGAGTGTGAATGCATATTTCGAGGGAATTTATAGCAAGGATATCTTGATGCATTGCTTTTGATTATAGAGGCATACCTAATAAACATTTAGCATAATGTATGTGTACCATAACCCGTTGCTATGTGCTACTAAGAACAACTACAGTTTCTCCCCCCTAGAGTGTGATTCCCAGCTTCTACTGCCTCTTTCTTTGCTCAGGTTCTGCCTCCAGGATCGTTCCAGCTTGATGTGTGGGCTATGACAGATGAAGAGAAATTCGAGCTTGTGCCTCAAATCCATGAAGAGGGAAACATGCTTTTCAAAAAGGGCCAAATTAAGGAAGCCACAGAGAAGTACTACAATGGCATCGCCTGCCTCAAAAATCTGCAGATGAAGGTTAGGGCACAGTTGAATACAATAGAATAAAGACCAACTCCAGTTTTTTAGTATTCTTTTTTTTTTTTTTTTTTAGTATAATCACTTAAATTTGCATTCTTGTCTCTGTGACTTTTGTCTCTTCTCTTAGGAGCATCCTGGAGATGAAGCATGGGTAAAATTGGACCATATGATCACACCGCTGCTCCTCAACTACTGTCAGTGCAAGCTACTCCAGGGCCAGTACTATGAAGTCATCGAACACTGCACATCAGTGCTCTTCAAATATGAGGGTAAGGGTTTGTTGTTGGTGCTGTGCAAGAACCAGCAGAGTTGAAAGATTTCTATAGCTACTGCAGACAGTAATTATTTCTCATTTCAAAGAGGGAGCCACATAGATTTGAAGTGAAAATGTGTGTTTGGGATGTTGAGCTCACAAAAAACGTACATATGAAAGAACACCACGGCTTCACTTGACTGCTCCCTCCACCACCATCATCAAAACACCAAATGAAAGAAGGAAACAGTTACCATCTCCTCTCTAGCTACTTCTTCAGCTGTAAATTTGTTTTTCAGCGCATATTTTGGCTCTGAATGCTGTCTTGACATTCGCATTTCTGAAATTGTGACTTATGTTTTTGAAGGAACTTGTCATAACACATCAAACAGAGCACCGTTACAAAGTTGCCACCATCACTGCATACTATGTTTTGTAGACTGATTGAATATATCACATTGATTAAATTTACTTGTCTCAAACATTATTCACGCACACTTAGGTTTTATCAGGGTTCATGAGTGTGCCATACAAGTGTAGCTAATGTAGTGACTAAACCAAGTGGCCAATAGACTTGCAAAAACTGAAGTGTTATTTTGGTCTAATAAATGCTCATTTTCATTATTCTAGAAGCTGTCATCCTCACAGGTTGATTGGTTGATGGTTTAGCTCTGTCTCTAAATGCTGTTTTTTGTATATCATATCAAGTTTTTGACAAGCATTTCCTTGGTCTTGTTCACAACTTACATTTTGTGTATATAAAGATTTTTATTCATTCTGTTTTGCCCCCTCCCTAACAGACAATGTAAAGGCCTTCTACAAGCGGGCTAAGGCCCATGCTGCAGTGTGGAATGAGACAGAGGCACGGGCAGATTTTGCTAAGGTGTTGGAGCTGGACCCCTCTCTGGAACCGTCTGTTGCCAAGGAACTGAGGATGATGGAGGAGAGGATCCGCACCAAAGACAAGGAAGAAAAGGGTCGCTACAAAGGCCTATTCAGCACACCGACTGCCACTGCAACTACAGTCAGTCTACTTTCTAGTTGTTGTTTTTTTAATTGCATCAAACTTCTCTCTGGCCACTAGATATTCAGTTTACACTTATTCTACCATATTGCACTAGAAATGTATCTGCTCTTCCTTCCACAGGGTTGAATCTTGGTTGGAACAAGAGGAAGATGCCTGTGAATTTCAAGATGGAGGACAAACAGTAGACACTGCTGGTGTTTCAGTTTTATCTATACGCCCAAGCCAAACACTCTGCCTCCTCCATGGTACACACACAACCGCACCCACAAGTCACCCAAGGTGCGATTTTCATTCTGCCTTATTCCCCTGAGCCCCCTCTGTCTAACTGTTAAATTCAGTCGCTGGTTTAGACAAACTGACATTGTGAGTCTGACTTTCAAGAAAGTCCCAAATCACATAGAAACCTTAGGTCTGTCCTGACTAGCAGCAAGTCAGAACATTGTGGTCTTCAACATAAGGGAAACTCTGATTTCCATTTTCCTAATTGGCCTCTTATGGTTTCAGAAGACATTCTTGGGAAGTAGCTTGCTCTCAGCAATGAGTTACATCCAGAATGTCACCTTTAGCAACATTTTTCACAGGATTCACAGATATTTTTACTTTAATGATTAATTTATGTGCTGTTTTGGGGAAAGTCATTGTAAAGCAGTTTATATAGTGAACACCACCTTAGCACAGTATTAGAAACAAGTAGCTTAAACATTTTATGTTGTGTTGCTTTCTCTGACACAGAGCTGTTTAATATTCCTAAAATTACTCCGCTTTAGCCCAACAAGGAGGGATTTCAGTGGATTACAGACAGAAATGCTCTCCATTCAGCAAACCAGGATTTTTTTGTTTTTCTTTTTGCACCAAGTACATCATGTACTCACCTCTGCCTTGCACCATCAGACCCCCCTCTCTATCTTCGTCACAGGGGAAGCACTGGAATAAGCAGGAACCCATTATCTCCTGGTAGATGCAACTACCTATGCGAGGAACTGTGTGGTCTGTGACAATCATTATATAACACCCATGGACTTGTGTTATCTTTGCTTTCTCCTATGTACTTATTTCATATAGTAAGAAATAATACCATTATGTTGCTTTTGTCAAGTTGAAACAAAAACACTCAGTATCTCCTTCACTTGCTTAGAAAGAGCTATATATTACTCTTCACATGAGGCAGCAGGTCTGTAGCCCCACCTGTCTGAAGTGAGATGTTATTGAGGTCGTGATTATGTAACTAAAAATAAATGTTTATCCCCAATTTTGCATTACTTTTGAGTTTGTGTCATGCAGACAGATGATTTGAAGAAAAAAGGCTAATCAATATCCTCTTGTATCAGTCAAATTAGACACATAATCTCAGTACATTCCTTAGTAAAAGATCCTAGCAGAACGTACACATACTGTACAGTTTTATATATATATTGTGGTCTCATCATTAGATGGAGTCAGTCTACTCTGTGAGCTCAATGCCTTGCTGCATTCGTAGTACGTTGACCTTCTGCTAAGAGTCTCTTTGTCAAACTGCCATTTCAAATGGTCAGTGGACATTTTTCAATTAAAGAACATTTCTTAGAAAGGTCTCTACACACGAATTAATTAGAAACCTATTAATCATGTTTCACAAATGAAATGGCTACATAGTGTTTTTTGTGTTATTTAATTAAGATATACATACCGAACTGCAAAAATCTGGTTTACAAAATTTCCATACTAACAAATTGACTGAAGATGTACAGAGTTCTTAGGATTGAGAAACATCTAATGTATTTTTACACTACAAAATATGATGAAAACAAAGCAAGGGTGAATGGAAATGGGGTCAAGATGCTCAGATTAACAAAAAATAGTAAGTGGTTCCAGAGTGATGTTCAGAATAGAATAGAAACTTGAGCACAGGTGCAGTTGAAACATTGATTTCATCATTTTAAAAAAAAAAAAAGCTTTCTTGGTCAATTGCCATTACTGAACAAATAATACTTTAAACACCCCCATCCATTTTACTAAGGTCTTTACCCACAGCTCTCCTTAAAAATGTGTTGAAATTCCCCACACTCTTATTTCAAAATAGATACAAAACTTCATTTTGCATACACCCCACAGGTCACAGAAAGTTTGTTATCAGAAAAATGGGTGTGGTGGAATGCAGGGAACAGTGGAGACAAGAAGGACATAATGCACCAATAAAAAGCCAGTGAGGGAAGCAAAAGGTGGGTGGATTAAAAAAAATGTTTGTAAAACAGACGATCTTGATGAGGACAGGCTTCTGCAGGGAAAGAGTGAGGGATGAAGGAACCTTTCCAAAAGGTTATGTGCGGGCGCTTCTCTCCGTCTCTGCAAGACACTCTCTGACCAGTGCACGGGCATGGATTATACCTGAACGAGACGAACACAAGGTGCAAGCAGCTGTTAAATCAACAGTCATGACATGAATGAAGTAAATTGGAAAAATAATTGCTAGTGCCTCCTGTCTGAGTCTACCTTAGCTACAAAAATCTAATGCTTCCAAGACAGTTGTTAATGCTGAGATAACGAATGCACTGCAGGTCAAGTTAAAGGTTGTCTATCTGCCCGTTCAATTAGCACCACAGCAATAGCAATTACTGAGGTTCCTAATGCATGTGATTCTGTTTCCATCACCTCAGTTCATTACCTCTACACATGTTCGTTACTATACATCAGAATGTGCAAAAAAAATAAATAAAAAATGAGTAGCATAAGGAGAAACACATTTAAGCATTTAGGACAAAACCTGACTGTGTCTGGGACTTTAATCTTAAATGTTTAAACAGAACAGTTTCCTTAACCCTTGAGTTTTGTCTGCTTTACTTGTCTGTCTAAAACATACAATGACAATACAATAATAAATATAGTTATTGCACCAAATAATCAAATATTTCATATTTTCTTGATTTCATGACATGATGTAAAGAAATGTATGTTTTCCTTCATAGTGAGGTTACTTATGTTTGGGATCAGTTAGACCCCTCTAACAAACAAATTGTTATAAAAATCTGACTACAGTCTCCACTCCTCCTTGGGCGCTTTCATATCTGTAATAAACACAAAAGTACAGCAGGGACATTCACCTACACACTACACACACAAATCATGATGTACACTGAAAACAGGTAAATGTCTCTGACAGGTTAACTATACCTCTCTTTAGCCTCTCCATAGCGCTCTTGCTCCCGGCGTATGTAGGCCTGATCTCACGGCTCATCTCCTCAATGACAGACAGAAGCTCACTGTAGGTGGACCCTTGAGACACTTTGACAGGCTGTTTGTGTATTTTCACAAACATGCAATGTTTGGGGGAGAAAAAAAAGATCCATCAAGACTTGTCACAGCTAGAAATCCACATCACAAATAAAGACAAAGAAGAACGAAAAATCTTGTTATTGGTGATACAGCTTGATTTACAACAGAAGAAAGCACAGGGCCCAGGTGTCTTTATTATCAAAATACTGGGTCAAAATGATACTAAGCAGAACTCAAATAATTATTACATTAATGTGAATTTGTTGAGTTCCCAAGCTGTTCCCATCAAATTATTTCTCCATTGCCATGCTTTAACAGTTGTAATGAAATCCATTTCTCATTTTCACTGTTCCAAATTATTCCAACAAAAATGTGAAAAAAGGTGTAAGGTTTCAGATTTGCATGCATTTCAATCAAGCCACAAATCAGCCACCCCCTCGGCTGCCTCAACACTCCCATGTAGGTCACACACATGCTACTGACTTAGAGTAACAGCCTTCCAGCACTGTCAATATTTACTGTACTCCACGAACACTTCTTCATCTGCAGACACTTTAATATTTGAGGATATCTGAAGGTTAACGAACTGAGGTAGACTCTTTCTTCCATCTTTATTTACATCTGAATGTTGTAATATAAATTCTTCAGATGGTGCCTTAATTTTTGTCTTTTTGTTGGGTGTATAGGTACAAAACTGTAATAAACCTAAAGTTGCAAATGAAGGTCCAAACAAATGAAGAACAAATAACAGCTGGTGTTTTCATCTCACCCAGGGCTAGAGTGTTTGTTAGCAAAATTTGTACAGGTATGCAATTTTGCGCAAAATCATTCATTTTCCTTGCAGGTATCATACTGCTTCAGCTTTAGTTAGGACTTTTATGCAAAGTGGCAGACAAAGTACTTGGTGTCAAGTACAAGCACTCCCCCTTGACCCATACAGGCCCACTTAAAACACATCATTCAGAGTGACTGTGGTTTTATTAGTGTTTTATGGATAACTGTATTGCAGACTTACCTGAACAAAGCCCATAGAGGGTGGGCCAAAGTCACTGAAAGCCGGCCTAAAGTTGGATGACGAGGGCAAAGATGGAGAGGGCACAGAAGAGCCTGGACAGAAGGGGAGAGTACATTTATAATGGTAATTAGACTGTTGACCAGAATTATTTCCCATTGCCATCGTAAAATGTTTTATATTCACAACATAGAGAAGTGGCAACTGGTAAATAACTAAATGTCAACATAAAAGGTGTGTGTTGTTAGAACCTGGAGGTGTGTGGTTGGAGCCAGATGGCGCAGGAGCAATGGGTTTGTAACTCATGGTGATTTCAGCAGGCAGCTCCCCGTACGACGCGCCACTTCCTTCGGTCCCGTCAACCCGGTGCTTATACAGCTTTACTGGTGGTGATGAGCTCCTAAGAGCTGATACAAAGAACATAAGCACACATAAGCACACGCACACACAGAGAGAGACACAAAGGGAGATGGTATCAAATTTCTATTTACCCTTGAAATAACAAAGTGAACTAAGGTTTGCAGTTCAAAATGCGTTAATATTCATTTCAGAACCAGGGTGTAAAATTTAAGTACACAAGCACAATATTTTTGTTTGAAGTGTTTACCATTTGACAGGATATACAGCAATCTAAACAGGAGGCTCAATAGTGAACAGCACTGGTCAAACCTTGATATAGTTCTCTGTTGTAAACGTCTTATGGGAAAGCACTGCAAACATTTTGCCAAAACTTGCAGACATGGCATTTGCATACACCAGAGAACAAGCCTCGGTCTTTCTCTGACTGAAGTTTCAGCTTTTGATTGAGGTTCAGGCTCATTATTGGTTTCTCTTTTCCTGAATGTCCGTTACCATATTAAGTCCCCCTAGATCATCTGATAGTGATTTGCTCACCATTCCCACTTGGCTACAGGATTATAGTATTAGTTACTTTGCACCCGAGAGAAACGTACGCCTTTGACTATGCAACAATTATTTCCTTGTTTTTCATCCTACATGTCATTTAAATCCCTTAAATGTGTGTTGCATGTTGTATTTCCTGCTGTTTTAACATTGTTTAGGCATCATGTAAAGCACGTTGAGTTGTCTTTCATTGATGATCACTGGACGCTTTGCTGTCACACATTTAAATTATAAAAAGAAGCAGGGTGGCACAGTGACGATTGGTAACGTTAGACAGTGTATTTATATATGTGAAACGAGACAGAGATTTACCAACCACTACAGTTCATCCTTCCAGCTTTCAATGTCATTCAGATCTGGTACGTTAGAAATTAGAGCTGATAACCAGTTAGACATGAATTTGACTGTATCCGCCCCGTGTGGTCGGATTTACACAAGCCTTTCAAATCCTGGATGTGTGAACGTGATCGATCAAAGTCACAGGAACCCGAGCGAGAGGTGCCTCATGAAACAAAAGCTGACGTTAGCTTAAGAGGAAGCTACTACTTGTTACTGTTAGCTAAATTAGCTAGCATTCACCGGTTAGCATAACAACATAAGGAGAACCCAGGAAAATAGCCGCGGTACAGCGTTGATATTCTACATATAGTCAGTGAACGATAGAAAGGTTATCTACACTTGTGACCATTGAGAAGATCACAAACGATACAAAAAGTGTGGTATTTTTTACCTTTATAAGGAGACTTAAAATCCTCTGTGGGAAATGAGACCTGGCTCTCTCTGTGCCTCTTGCGAGTCTGCGCAGAGGAGAAGCGTAGTGGACTTTCGTTTTTTTACTTTTAGAGCCACACGATTGGTTGATAGAGGAACATGTGACGTCTGCCTCAAACTTCAGCACCAAAAATTCATCATTCATTCTATCGTTACAGCAAAAGTGGTTGCGTTTTGAGAGGAAGAAGAGGAGGATGAAAAAGGGAGGAGTAAGACCAAATGTAGCATTAATCCTTGAAGTCATGTCTCTGATTCAAACAGCACAATATCTGTGAAGGATACATTCACACAGGTGATCGTGCATGTGAAGGCACACAAATATACTCCAGTCGTCTGAAGTGCATAGTTCATACAAAATACACTGACAAAGACCAAGCTTGCGAATGGTTCAAGTGATCATCATAACATATCATTTTCATCTCAGTTCATTCTTTTCACCCTGTCTAGAGTGCATTGTTTCCATATTCTCATAGTTTCATATTTCCCTTGTTAACTTATTAATATCGTCTTGTCTGGTTTACACTGTTGATACTTGTATTTTTCTTGTCAAAACTTTTATTATAGCTAAAGTGTTATAATAATTTAAAATAATTTCTATTTAAATTCTTGATTTTTTTTTTTTACCCGAGTCAAACTGTTTATACTTTTTTAAATTGCCTTGTTTATACTGTTTTTCTACCTTCTATTTAACTTGCTGCTGCAATGTTGTAAATTTACTTTAATTTGCAGTACTTTTACTTTGCAGTAAATTTACTGCATTACTATAGTGACAGAAATTGCAACACATTCATAAAACTATTGAAGCTACAGAAGCCCCAAAGGACAAACAGTGCTTATATATATATATATATATATATATATATGAATCAGCCACCAAAGTGAGATTGACAGCACTGTTAGCCAATTAGAAGCCCCAAAACGCAACTAGTGTGCTAGCTTGCCTTGTGCCTCGGCCAATCCCCCCTCCCCCCCTCCCCCCGTAGGTAAACAAAACCTCCCAGAGACATTAGGGTTGTTGCATTGTGGCCCAGGAAGTTCTGTTTCTGGTGTGGATTTACCGATAAAAAAACTTTTCATAGCGAAACAGCTAAGGTAAGACAAATTTTACGACTATAGTTCAACGAAGCGATATCGGTTTTTGCTGTTGTTTGTGTTGTTTATGGCTGTTGTTTTGGTTTTAGAGAGCTTTCATAGATATGTTTTGAATCTGTGGACTGTCTGCTTTCGTTTGAGGGGTTGTTTGTCCGTTTTGCATGAAGTACCACAGCGCTATAGCCAGAAATATGGCGAGTGGGTTGACTTGGTGGCACTGTATTAATTTCTATATTCATTTAGCTGGCGTTTAAGCTGTGTTTGGCGCATGTAAGCTTATATATTCTTGCAGCCCAGGTACCGCTGTTTAATTTGATGTGCAACATTACTACATTCTCTCATGATAAGTGCATTGTTTCACACTATTTCTTTCTCTTACGCACGAGGGTCCCCCAATTGGGGCACCTTGGGGCTCAAGAGGTTTTAATTCTTCTTTGATCTCAAGGGTTTTTTTGTTTTTGCAGGGTCAGGCCTGGTTGACCCAGAGGGAGCCACTAAACAACCAGACTGTGGAAAAGTTCATCTGTTGAACTTTAAGGTAAAAGAATCTTGATCTCCACTCTACGGTACCTTTAAAACATTCAATAATGTGTCCCTTTTAAAAACTAGAAACCTGACTGACTCAGAATATCAATATTTAATACTTCTGAGATTCCTCCTTGAAACTTCACAATGAGAGCACAGTAAAAAATGAAAATAATTTTCTTGATGTCTTATATTACAATAGAGGCAAAGAGCAGGTCAGCACCATGGAGATCCATATAATACGTTGCTAGTACACATACCTGGATGAAGTTCTGCTGATTTTGTTGTCCAGGCTGGAGAGACATTTCAAAACTGTGGTAAGACAGAGTTACAGTGTTTTGGCCTGAGGATGACAAAATCTTTAATAAGGAATGAGTCAGAGTTCTGGTGAAAACGAGTATTACTTTGTGATTTTACTAGAAATAGACTATTAGCTGCAGGGTTATGAAGGGGTCCATAGGGATCTAGGGGTCCATGCTGCAATAGTAACATAATATATAACGTAGTAGACCAGTATTGCCAAATTGCATATCTAGTACAGATGTGCCATCAATATAATGTGTATAAATATAGTTCAAACGATGTGTGAGTGATTTATTAATTCACTGGATTCATCGAGCTCTGAAGTTGGGCAGAAGTAATCTGTACTCATGGCACAGCAGCTTCATCACATGCAGCAAATGGCAAATGTTATAAAAATGTCACACTGTAGATGTGTGAAAGATGGAAAGAGGAACTATGTTCCTGATGTGTTCTTCTTCAACAAAGGAGAAGAATAAAGCATTACAATACTGGGTTATAATGTTCAGAACAAGACTCTGACAGAATTGGATCATCTATATGGAATGATTACAAGATGAGATCATGTAAAAGAGAATGGTAATATCTGGTGTTAGCAGTCAGTCATGAGGACAAAGGAGGGACAGTGGTCTGTTGTAAGGTTCATAGGTCAGACCTGTCAGTGTAACGTCTGGCTTTTGTCTGCAACAGTAGTCATAGGTATTTTTTGGCTCGAGCTCCATTCAGTAAAAGTGACATTACACAATTTAGTTGGCATTGAGTTCGAAAGAAAGACTGAAGTAAAAGAAACAAAAAAGTAACCACTGTAACATTGTCGCTTGTCTTCACACTGCTTTCTACTGTTCCCTGCTTTGCAGCATATTCGCGAAGTCATATCAGAAAAAACTCAGAAAGGCAAATTCTTCTACTGAGTAAATTAAGTGTTAAATTTATCTCTTGCACCAAAGTGCACTGGGATCCATTTGACAATATCACAGTTTTTGGAAGAGAAGGGGAACAACAAAATCAGTTGTATGCTTGAGTCAGTCATAAGAAAATAAATGTAAGCAAGAAAAAGTGAGTGGGTGTTTCTTGATGTTTAGGAAGTGTATGATACTGTGTGGAGAGAAAAAAAAGTGTTTCAACTCTTCGACTAAGTTAGACACGGCAAGAGTTGGTGGATAAATATGACCTAACCTAACCTAAGATCAAGGATACATGAACAAGCACGGAATGCCTTGTCACAGTGTTATGAGGTGGAAAATGGATCACAGAGAAGTGTTATCAAGCCTATATTGTAGCTGATAAGGCTACCAGGACTGAGAATTTTATCGAAATGGCTGAAATGGCCAAGAAAGTAGAATTACTTGAAAATAAGTTTTCTGCAACTGGGCACTTTATCTGTTGTTTCCCCTGTTATTCCCCAGAGTAACCTCCAGAACTTGCACTTGAGGTAATGGGGTCACCAAAGGATATCACATGGAGCAGCAAAGTTCACCAGCCTTTGAATGGATAGACTTTGTATTGAGTACCTTGTTTGGATATAAAACCGTCAGCTACACCTTCAAAATACATGAGTGAGATAAACCTAAAGGCTGACCTCTGCACAAAGTGTGAGAGGAGCAAATATGACTTCTGGAGGCCATAGAGATATCTAGAAGTTATGAAACTGTACACTGAAAAGTATGGACTTTACCTGCTGTGAAGTCAGTATAAACAAGTCAGTAAAAATCGATCTTTTTCTCTATTTGTGCGATTTTACCACCGTCTGATAAAAGGTGCCTCCATGGAGACAAGCTGCAGAAGCACATTAATCCCATTTTTGAAGAGAGAGAGTGCTTGAGAGTTTCTCTTAAATGATCTTTTTTTTAAGTCTAGCCACAATGAATTGATGCTTTCCACTTAAAACAATTACTGTGCTATTGTGACTCATAGGTTAGAATGTGTACTGGCACTTGCAAAGTACAGTGCTTATTGTAGTTAATGTGCTGAAGTCAGGTTTCCTCATCTGTCATTGGGTCATACTTCACTGTGCACTGCTCTGACAGTCTACTGAAAAGAATCTATTCAGTTTAATTCAGACCACTGATCAATGTCAAATGTGAAAAGAAATAAACAAAGCCATTGGACCAGAAGACGGAAATAGGTAGCTTTGCTTGTAAATTACATATGTCTATATACAGTCATTACTTCTCAAATTAGATTCCAGAGGGTACAAATGAAATAAAAATACCTCAAGTTTTCAAGGGAATTTTTACAGACAACATTTTTCAGATCATATTAAAAACCTCCTTCCCAAACTCTTGTATTTTAGTATATAAGCCACCACACATATCACACAAAGTACATGTCACAAACAGCATCCATCACATCACAACATACAAGCAAATACTACAGGATAAAACTCACCACCTTACGACCATTCTCGAAATATGCAAATAGATTCCTGAGTCACAGTTTTCCAGAAGTACAACATATGTTAGTTTTGTAGGATTTACAAATGGTCATTTATGCTTCTCTATCTACGGTTAGTACATCACTGACATAACAATCCTGTGTTAGTACATCCTTGATATAATCGTGCCTGAGTTATTTTTTTCTTCAAAACAGTGGGTACCAAAGTCCAGGAAGAAAACAATGATACAATTTTCCTTGTAAGCGGTCCACATGGGCATATTGACACCCCGTGCAGCAAGATTTAAGAGTGATGACAAAATACTTCCCTTGAGGAGACTTTCAGCTTGACTTTCCACAAACATGTTTTTGTCACTGTGGGTGACTAGTGGAGGGTCTTTGATAGCAATAACATATGGTACAAATTGTGGCTCTTATACACATGTAGTACCCCACTGTTAATTTTGAAAAATGCCTCAAAAGATGTGCCTGACTGACAAAAGATTTTCACAACAGGTATTCATGTTTCACAAAACTGAAAGTATACTTGCTGGTCTCACCTCAGAAGAGTTTTGTCCATGAAATAATAATGCTGTACTGCACATCCTGATGCTGCTGCCAGAACAAGGTCGCCATCTCGAGCTTCAATGTGACAGCAGGGATTTGCATGCTGAATGCAGCTAGAGGTCAGGCAAGCTTCTCTTGAGGCTCATGCTATCTACAATAGACAAGAGTGTCCATGCTTGCAGAAGAATTATCTCAAGATCCTGAGTTTCCTAAGTTGATCTTTCAGGATAACAAAAGTGTTTGGACATTATAGAGGATAATGATCTTCTCATCTCATAAAAAAAAGTTGCTTTCACAAGACAATGGGCAACTTGTATGGGTCCAAACCTTTTGAGTGGTTTGTCTTGGTAGTTGTGATGGAGTCTTTTCGTTTCTGCATATTTTTTTTGCCTTCGAAGAGAAATGTCTCCTCTGCAGCCTCAGGCTAGAGAAACAGAAGAGGGAGAATGAAAAGAGAGAGGTGAGTGAATCTGAGGTAAAAGAAAAGACAGCAGAAGAAAAACCCTGAATTGTTGACAAGATATGGAAAAACAGACGATCGATATGAGATGGACATTAGCTATCTGTTATCAGCCTTATCAAGGTGACAGACTTGTTTACTCAGGATTTTCTGAAATGGACGGATTGAATGATAGGACGCTAGAAAAGACAGACAAACTGGACAATGTAGCAGTAAAAAGAATTAAAAGCCCTTCCAGGTAATGAGTGAAGAATGAGATATTTTTGGACAGAGTGTTTTCACTGAAAGTGTCAGACCTTTCACTGAAATTGAAGTAGATGGTGGAGGGCCCATCATGAAGAACAGTGAGTTCTAAGATCATGCTGATGGCTGAAGGATTCATGTTGCTGCTTTATATCTTAAGAGCCTAAAACCATTTACACTGTCATTTCATGATGTGGAAGGAAAAGTAGAGCAGATCCGCCGGGGTGCGAATGTCTGAAGACACTAATTAGCGTGTGTTGTTTTGAGCTGTTAAGGAAGAATTATCCCAGTCCAGAGGTTTGTGTGGATTATAACACGCATAATTGTATGTATATGGAGAACTTATTGTATTATTTGAAGGATAAAGCTGGCATCATCTATCTTTTTAGCTATAAAATCCCACATTCCTGTGGGATCAGGTATTGGTTACACAGAATAACTACATAACTCATTATTGGATTTGGTCTCTTTAGGGAATTTGTTTTTGTAAAAAAAAAATAAAAATAAAATAATAAGAAGAACAGTTAGTGCATGAGTGGGTCCTTACGTGACTGAAAGTATATTCAAGTATATTTCATTTTTCTCAAACAATAAATAATGACACAAAAGGAAAAATGAAACGGAAACGTAGCCGCAAATGAATAATCTATATAGCTTATACAAATGTTCTTCATCAAAAACTTTAGAATCAGTTGGAGTTTCTTACTTTATTAGTTTGGAGGTAAGAAACTCTTCGAATTCTTCTTTTCTTTTTTACTGTGAAGCACAATGAATTTCACAATGTCTGAAATGTGCCATAGAAATAAAATTCACTTGACTCTTCAGACAATAAATTTTTTTTCCCATTGAGTAGTTGGACAACAATCACTCTGTGAGATCTTGCTGTACTTAGCAGAGAATTCCATTGTACAATCATGTGAAATAGTAGTGTAAATACTATTTCTGATCTCTACTTATACAACAAGTCAAGGCAGCTAAGTTAAGACTGGACAGATATGCTTTATAGAAATATATCAAGTGTCTTCACTTGATATAGTGACCACTCTCCTAATCCTTGGCAAATTTGGAGAGACACTTTTGTTGTAGACAGAACAACTGAGGAAAAGGTAAACTCATTTGTGGAATGATTCTTTCATATACTGTATCAATCCATAAGCACCAAGAAATCTCATTAAAAGTTTAAGAGTCGTGTTATAATATTCTGGTGGCCTTGTGACAATTGAGAATACAGACACAAAAGGCAAATATGCATTAGCTTTCAGGGCATTCATACACTTTCTATTAATATATCATTTCAATTCAATGTCAAGAGAGAAGCTATAGTCACAGGTAAGAACATTGAAATGAGCTGTGAATTGTTGATTTAATGGTTCCTGCGCCTTTTGATAGATTCAACCTTTGTCAGTGCTGAAAAGCAATAGAGTTGGAAGGACATTTTTTAATGTCATCTAAAAATATTGTTTGTGAAAATCCCTATATAATTGTGTTTCATTTCAACCTCCTTGGTCTTTATTTGAGAGCAAAAATATTAGAAAAATGAGTTATTGATTTTAAAATTCACAAAAGAAAGTCTCACATATGCTTTGACTTTCTTAACTTTCTTGAATAATAAATGTAGTATTGTAAATTAGTAACTCTGGGAATGCTTGTGGTCAGCATTTAGTCTGTTAAATGGATTTGCTGAATACAGCAGCATAGTCAAGTTAGTTTTTACAATCTGTCCTCTATCCTTTCCTATAAGAAAAAACTTGAAGGAACCTCAGGTGGAGGGATCTGCCAGACAAGCAATAGATATCATGTGATTAAGAAAGGAAAAATTACATTGATGATTACCTGGAAACACAAACAAACAAGAGACAAAACTCAAACGCATCACTCGCACAGAAGGGAGAAGAGAGCATTGACAAAAAGGATTTTTAATGAATTGAATAGAAAGTGGCAGACTTGGAAATAGAACTCATGAAAGAGACAATATTACTCTAAGAAGAGACTGTGACTTGGAGGTAAGAGATTCTTTACACAGCTGTCACCCAGCTGTTATTGAAAATAACAAATCAGAACATTGCCTCTTATTTCTAGATGCTTTTATAGTGATGTTGTCAGAAAGAAAAGTGCTATGCTCTTTTCTTGTGAATAGCTTTCTGAAAAGCTATTCACATGTTCAGAGTCGGGGAGTTGCGTGGTGTGCTGTCAATTTACAGACGCCCAGCTGTTTGATCATTAAGCTATGTTGTCTGAAAGACCTGTGAAAACCCTTGAGGTTCACAAGCTGCTAGAACGCCAACGTGGCTCAGACCGCTTTTCAATTATTTCAATTAACTGGTGAGTTAAAGATGCAGATGAGAGGAGAACAGGAGGAGGCAACATGACGGGGGCATTTGATGGACAGGTAAGACATCAGTGAATCACACAAATAACAATGCATTAAGAAAACCTAATTCTGACAGTCTGTGCTTTGTACTAATGAAGTGATTGTGAATTCCCCAGTAAAAAAAATCCTGTTTGTAAAAGCTTGTTAATTTTGTAGCTATAACAAAAATATTAACTGAGGATGATTCAGAATTCATCAGAAGTGTCTCATCCACAAAATGAGCAGTGTGTTGCTTCACAAATATTTATCATTTTTGCCCAATGATTTATTTATATAGTAATATGTCTCAGTCTGTTCTCTAGTATGTCATTATATTGTCCTGAATTCGGAGTCATTCAGTCTACTCATCATTACTGATTTGTCTCACTCACTCTTTATTAACTACTCGTAAGTTTGTTACCAATATCTCTGTTAGATGCTGGTCAGTTTACAGTTAAGTTACAGTTTAGGTTATGGTCTGTCTTAAAATAAGGCTCACATTCCATGTGTATGTTAAATGAGTTAAAGGCAAAGAAGGTGTAAATAATGAAATGAATGATGGATGAATTCCATTTTGCTGATTCGAGGTCCTGGTATTGTTCATGCACTGTGTTCTTGCACAGTGCGGTTGTTAATGGTAAAATATGTGCTTTTCTTACTTTTACAAGTCAAAATGTCTGATATACAACAACGTCTGTTAGTCAGTGTAATCATGTAGCCGGTCCACACCATCAGCAAGATAGATCGCTATCATAGCTTGACTGTAAGAAATGAGAGACAATGTATAGCTAATATGAGGGTTCACCAGACTGTGTTAATCAATGTTCTCCAAAGTTACAGGGTTTTAGCAGTGGTGTAAAGTAACCAACAAAAATACATTACCTTAAGCACTGTGCCTTGGATTTTGCAGTACGTGTTCTATACTTGGTATTTCCATTTCCTGCTTGTTTATACTTCAACTTCATTTCAGAGACTAATATTGTCTTGTAATATTGTATCAGTATCCCTCTCCTGCAACACAGAAATATCGCCAGAGGAAACACATAGATCTATTGCATTTTTTTTCTCATATGAATATAAATGGCAAATACTTTTGGATGTCAAGGAAAAACGTGTAACATAGTGTAAATGCTTTTTCTACTTTTTATATTGTCGCTTTATATTTACTGCCACTTTATTCTTATCGTCACTTCATTTTTATTTATTGAATACTGTAGTTCAGTTTGCCTGAAGCGTCCCCTGAGAGGGATCAATAAAGCTTATTTTATTTTATCTTATAAAGTGGTTCTAAAACTCGCCTCATAGCTTAACTTTATAATGTGTTTTTGACCCAAAGCGAGGACTATAGATTTAGTTCTATATTTGTGAGGGACCAGAATGTGAGATGAGTACATCAACCAATAGCTGCTCCATTGTACATATATAAGTTGTAAATAATAGAAACCACTATTCAACTCAACTTTTTTTCATTTGGTGTCATCTTAGTGCAGCTATTAATTACTACATATGGCTGTTACAATCATTTATCCACATTGTCACAGAGAACTCAGAGTTATTGTAGTGACAGTCGTGTTGACACTTGCCATGACCCCCCACCCCCCAACACAAATGCATATAGTCAATATCTCATCAAGCGTGAACAGAGGAGTTATTACCTATGCACCTCCTTTGCCTCGACAAAGTCTGAAATAACAGATTATTGTTATCGCCCCAACCACACTTATCTTCTGCATATTTATAAAACCACATAATGTTCTTCCAACTACACAAAGTCACAACCCTCAAACCTCACTGAACTCTCTGACGTTAATATTCTAAGCAGACTGAGACGAAGTTGTGTATAAAAACTACATTTAAAGCTTTTATGACAAACTGATGAAAACACTTATTGATTCAAGCATTGCCTACATGTCTGGGTAAAACTTTTACACAGTTTTATTATAAAGGTACAACCATGTACGTAAGTAATGCGTAACTAATGCATTTTTCCGGATGATTTAACGTGAATTAATGCAGGCTGTATCATCAATGATGCTCTCCATTAACAAATGATCAAGTCACTAATACTTTATGCATTTAGTTTGCATTTCATAGATCATCAGTAGAGGAATGTCAATTCACAGTTACCTTATACATAAATCAATATAGGATCAACTAAGCTGGGTTTCATTTACATAAATCTTATTTCCAGTCCCATGTATTGGGTCATGTACTGCTTAGCACCTGTCATCAGTTGCAAACATTACATAATAAACACATATACACAAATACAGTGATATAAATAAACCTTTATGTAAAACAGCTAACTTAACTCAAGTTAACTGTTATCAGCTGGTGTGTATGATAAGAAGATAAGATGAGATCGTCCCATACTGAGGAAATTTACAAATGAATGTATGAAATAACTGCTTGGAGGAAAAGATGATTATGTCCCGTTGACCTCCACATTTTTAAGCCAGCATGATGCAGAAAAGATAAATCCAGAAAAAAAAGCAAATGTGGTCTAAAGAAAATATCTTTGCCAATTAGCAAAGACTTGGCTGAATACAAAACAGGTGTTTGTGAGCAGGTTCAGGAGGAAAGATGTCGCCCACATTGTCCTCATTTTATGTAACTGTGATTTCAGTTAGGAGCAGACAAAAGCAGTATTATGTCGGCCAGAGTGCTCACATAACCAGCGTAGGTATGCCACTGTAGGTGGCATGTAGAAAAAATAACTAAAATGCCATCTTCTCAATTGTTAATGTATGTTATGGCAAAATGAACTGAGGATCAAATAAGAAACATTTTTAAAACAGAAGAGGATCAGGGGGAAGTTTTCAGAGTGGTGTTTGCCTGGGGCAAACATGAGGGAAGATCACAGAAAAACACAATAACTGAAATAGTGTTCGTCAGTTTGTGAGGTACAAAACTTCACTAGCGAAGTGCCAGTCAGCACTGTATTTCAGATCACTGTTTGAGGAGATAACTTCAGAAGCTGCAGGGAGCGTTCAGAGAGTAAATGGATGTTTTCAGGACGAGTGGAAACCACCACAGCTGAATGATGAAGCTGGTATGAAGCCACCTTATACGCTGCAAAAACTTTGGGTCTCAGTGAACTTCACTTCTCCTATGATGTCTTGTGTCATTAATAAAAAGTGACACAAACATCTAAGCATGTGACCTCAGCCGTTCCACTTTCAATTTATCAACTGACACATCTGTGCAAATCATTTCAGATAAGACATGTGTGTTTACTTATGTATAGTGGCTATTAGAGTAATGAGTAATTAAGTATTTAACACATTTAAGAAAGTCTGCACAATTTGAAATCTCACCATATTTCAGCCTGCTCTTAGCCAGTGACGAAGAAGACATTCAGATTCTTCACATTATGCTGATAATTTTCTCCATTAATCAATTGATCAGTCTGAAAATAGCGAGAAAAAATGACACCTTCTCATTGCTTGTTTCATCCAGACAATATAGCATGTGAATCTTGATTGATGCCCTGAAGTATGTGTCCACTTTCTAAAGTCAGAACATATTTATGACCTTGGCAGAAATCATCTTCATGCAGGATCCCATCTCTCATTGTAAGAAGCTGACGGAGAACATACATTTTCATGGACTGTATACATAGTTCCTTCACCCTACCGCTGACATCATTACGGTGAATTCTCATTTTCTGTCTTTTTTTCTTTTCAATTGTAAATCAAATGAAAGGAATGTGAAATGACAGAGCACAGCAAAAATACAAGGCTAGCACAGTTGTTAACATGAGCTACCTCAGTGCCCCCTTCCAATCTATCACAATCTGCATGATCTAATGGAGAAAACACTTTGTGATGTGCCAGAATAATAAAGCATGTAGCTCACTGATTTGGCAACTAACTCAAAGTTGAATGTCAGTAAGAGACAATACGAGGTCAGTGAAACTCTCGACACCCTGACATTTTGTGGCTCACTGAAAGTGGCAGCTCTTTTCAATTTCACATTTCTTCAGTTAAAAGAATAACCTTTAGAGAAATGTCAATGAATATAAAGACTGGAAATCATAATAGTTTCATAAGAATTATTTAAAACCCAGAAGGTGCAAAAGGTAAAAGCACTCATTCTCCAAAACAGAAACCGAAACAAACGCTCAGAGTTGTGTTTGGCTAGATGCCTCATTGAAGCGGCAGTATTCACAAAGTAAGCGAGGGATCATCAGTGGTGAAGTGGTTTGCTGGCAGTGATGGGAATGAGAGGAGCTGTACTACAGCAAGAATAAGCACTCCGCAGAGGAAAATGATATGAGTAAACTGCAGAAAATGTGGTAAATTACAAGGCTTCTGCAAGTCTGTCAGTAATTTGTGTAAAGATGTTTCCACCGTTAGTGAGAAATAAAGCCTGGTTGTGACATTTTCATAATGGCCAAATGTACTGCAGGTCAGTGTCTGCACAACCAAATGAAAGCTGACTCACACCGAGAGCGCACAGTGCTGCCATCCCATCATCCCTCCATTGATATGCAACTCCAACAATGATGTTCTGTTAAATGGCATTGTGTTGCTACTTCTGGTCATGGTGACCTTTATCAAATCGCAAGCTCTTAAACCACCTATTTGTCAATCACATGTACATTTTCACTTCTACACCAGGTAATCCCTCAGGGACAGAATGATGCCATAATGTGAAGCAGATTGTCAGGTTGTAAGAGCAGTTCAGTGAAGGTCTTGGCTTTGGTGTGGGAACATCCAAGTGTTGCAGGCAGGGCAATTTGAGGCAGGTATGCAATCACACAACAACATCACTTTTTGAGTAGCCACTCCCCCTTTCATTACCCTTGAATTATGAAGCTACTACTTTGTTACAAATGTTGACAATTATTCACAGAAAGTTGGTTAAGTTTGCCAAGTTGGCTGACGGACAGGTCTGTGTTTGTGAGATTTGTCTTTAATCCTGACCAAGCATGCTTCCAGGAGAATTGAAAGCATCATGGAACAGGGCTCCTGGACAAGATTAGGCCAAAACCCAAAGGATGGTTTAACTCCATCTGTATTGTTTCCCTTTGCTTTGCTATCTCCCAGACTGCAGACTGGAACAAAGTGTCTTAACCATAACAACTTGGTCTCCCACATGAACAGCTATGACTCAGTTGCAGTAATGGGCATCTTTTGCTGGATGAGCTTTTGAGCGAACATGGTGTTTCCTGCATTAGATGAATGCTCCACTCAAAGTTTGCAGCTGCTCTGGCCTCTCAAGTACTAAACAACATATTTGATGGACATTGAGATGCTCTGTGATCAAAGGCACAATTGCTGTCAAGGGTCACCAAGGACTTTGTGGCATGCTATCTTCCTCTCCCCCTCTCTCTGTTTGGCTGGTGCTTCTGGTGTAAAATCTGATTTCACCTGTCGATACAGCCAGTACGTAACACTAGATAGATCTGCTACCACAGTAAATGTGTTCATATCTTCCCTTTCACACTGTGATACAGATGGTACAATGATGGGAATATTTGTGTCTCACTACTGCACAGAAGAATTTGCAGTCATTAATGGCCAAAGAAACTGTGTTTACTTTCTTTCATTCGCTGTAACAGAGAGTGACAATGGTGGCAAGCAGAAGGTTTTGCAGTGAAAATGGCTTTGCCCAGTATGTGTCTGAAAAGAAGATAATTACTGAGTCTTTTGTCCTCCTAAATGGTGTCTTCATTATAAATGGCCTTGGAAACACGAGAAGCCCGAGCAACATTTCTGTGGAGGTGGATTAGCAGTGAATGAATTACCTGATAAACACATATAACACTTAATGTTAATTCTTAAAAGATGCTAATTATGTTTAGAGGATGGATGAATGGAAACAATCTAATAAAGCAATATCAGCTGTATACAGCTCTGTTGCCTGGTCTGCTCTGTTAATGGCCACTTGAGTCTCTTGAATTGTGAAAATTAGTCATGTTCTGATGAAAAGAAATAATGGACTTCGTTGTGACTTTGCTCACCTCAACACCAAAGGCCAAATCCTCTTTTTCATAGACTCAGCTGGAGACTTTTAATAGAACTGCCTCACCACTGACTATTGCTACCAGCATATCTAGAATTTGAGTCAAAGCACATTCAAAAATCATTGAAAGGCACAGCTTTATCCTGGCATGAAGGCTGATGCACTCTGTTTACCTTTTCTGGGGTCACATACCCCAAACATTGGCAATTCAATCTGTACGACTAGGCAGAGACAGAACATTATGTCATAGGCTGAATCCAAATCCCCCGAACCTGATGGCATTTTATTTGAGCTGCTGGTGGATTTATGAAACCTGTGAGATTCTGTTGTCTCAGGCTCCAACATATTAAAAGTCTTTGCTCATGTCCCTTGTATTTTAGAGAGTACTGCTATGGATTGGACCCTGTGCAGACAGCTAATTTAGTTGTTAGAGGGGGGTTTGAATCTGTTTGAAATCATTAGTCAGTATTGGTGGTTTTAAGCAAGTACTTACTCTAACCCAAACCATGATCTTTCCCAAAACCTAACCAAGTAATTTGGCCACTTAGCAAGTTTTATTTTGAATGTCTAACTGCATGTTGCATATTCATTATTGCTAATTTGACTGCGGAATTAGAATGTGGTCTTTTCACTGCTGGGTGAGGACAAACATGACACTGACCAGCAGATCCATTTCTCACTGGTGTGATACCAAGTTGATCCTCCTTATGTGGATCTGTCACTCTATAACCTTACTTCCTTCTTTTGCTCCAATCATAATTACAATTACAAACAACACTGATGCTGTCTGTCTCCTCTGATTTGCTCTCTGTTTATGTTTGTCTGCAGTTTGGTGCTGGGCAGGTTGCTTACAGCAGATTTGTCAGAGGCTGAAAAGAGCTGCCTGCTGTGGCTCCTGAGAGCGAACCTAGACAGTAAAGTAGTCACGTGATCCATTGTTAATATAAAAAATATTGATTGCAATAGATCAAAAACTCTCATTAAAGTTGTTCTGGAGGTATTTATAAGTATGGGTTCCTAATGGTCACTCTGGTGCACCTCGCATTGTGCTGCTTCGATCCATCAGATCAAATAACACCACCAAATACACAAACACCTGTCTGCTACCTGTTGATCCCACACATCTATGCCAGGCTGTGGAGCTGCCACTCAGGCTTACAGCCCCTGGACAAGAAGTAATGAAGTAAACTTTATGTGAAGAGTGTATGAGATAGTTTCCTCATAGCAGCTCTTCCTAAGGTCTTGTGAGCACTGTGAGTGTGTTTGAAGTAATTATCTACTTTTTCCATCAGGAACAGTGTGTCTCATGCACTCCTGCATGGCATCATCATATTATATTCTCCATTCTCCATTGTTGAAGGTGGAGGTTGAAAAACTACGGAGCCACTTAGGATCTCGCAAGATCTCGCAATACTTTTGCAAGATCTCGCAAAACTTGATCTTTTTTTTTTTTTTAACCCTTCAAAAAATTTCCTCCATGTCCCCTAAGGGGCTCCGTAAAAAACTGAACCACAAATGTTAAGAATCAAAGCAGTTGTTGTCATCCGATTAGTCAATGTTTAGAAGTCGTGAGTCGTTCTTTACTATATTTTATTATTATATTTTTTAACATTTGCAAATCACAGCAAAATATTACAAACACCAGCTGCTTAAAGACAGACAGAAAAACACACTTAGAATGTTACACACATTTCTGAACCATTACCTCTGAAAGAGAAAACTACATTAAGAGCAGGAGAGTTGCAAAGGTTTTATTTTCTCATTAAGCTGAGAACAATGCAACTGATTCAATGAGGGGAAAAAAAGAGTGCACATGTATAACCACATGCACATGTACACACAATGTATTGTTTGGACTTTCTTAGACATACAATGTATTTTATTCACAAGAAACACTGAACCCGCACACCAGTTTATTTTCTTTATCTTCCATTGCCATTTCTTTGCTATTTTTACTGCATGAACAGCACTGAAGTCTCCTATTGCATTTCATTTAACAATGCTGGGCCACAATAATGTCATATAGTATCCTTCAAAAAAATATATAATACATATTTTTTTCCATTCTCAGATTTATTTATTTTCCACTTCATTGTCACGAGAACAAAGCAGAAAATCTGTTGCTTAATATTTGATTATCACACACTTCTCTATCAAATGTTGTTCCACCACATTCAAACACTCAGTGTATGTGTGCAAAGATGCAGCAAAGACACACAGACTTTTCTTTCCATTAAATATTAGATATATATAGTGTCAAATTGCAACAGACGTTATCTCAGTGCACTTTTCATTTAGGGCCGGTCTACAATGTACGTACTCTATATAATATTAATTCCAGACACCCAACAATTGCCATCCCATGGGACCCCAATCCGAGTGGAGTCATCCAATGTATAACTATCTGTAATAATGTAGTGAATAACATTCTCCTCCTCTTCATTAAATATACCATCTTAAATAGGGTTTTTACAGATTATTTGGCTAAATGATTTCCCTGTTTGGTCATTATTAGCCATCGTACCTTGTATGTGTAACTGTGTAACACTCCTGTAAGACTTGCAGTCCCAATGTAGTTCTCGAGTCTGGAGGCAAAAATACCTGCAGAAAGCAACAGAGAGGAGACAGAAGAAAGCATAAAACTATGGGAGAGAGAAGATGTCGAGTTAGTATCGGGATAAGAATGTATACATATGGAGTGTAAGAGAAGGAGAGGGGAGCTCAGTGCATCATGGGAAATCCCCTGGCAGTCTAAGCCTGTACCAGTGTAGCTAAGAGATGGTTCAGGGCTCACCTGAGCCAGCTTTAACTACAAGCTTTAGCGGAGAGGAAAATTTAAGCCTACTCTTAAATGTGGAGAGTGTGGAGAGTGTGTCTGCCTCTCAAACCCAAGCTGGGATCTGGTTCCATAGGAGAGTACTCTGATGTTTCCATGTCACCAAATACTTGTTCATATTTAATTCCATCCGGTTTCATAGTGTATATACTGATCACATATTTCATATTCTCATGCACATCTGTAAATAAGCCCTGTGTAAATTTGTAAATTGTAATTTTAAAAATGCTTTTCTTAGCCTGTGGTTGCTCAATGTAATGTTAACCCTTTGACGCCTATTGTCGCGAATTTGCCTCAAACTGCTTCCTTTCAGAATGCATCCAAGGAAGTCTATCATGCATATTCGATACACACCTAGGAACCTTTTGCAAGCATTTGTTTCTTGGGGGACTGTTCAAATTTGGAACTACATTTGAATATTATATTCATACATTATACATGCATTATATGCATTCTGTGTGCTAGAGTAAAATTAACAATCTCCACTTAATTTAGCATCTGCTTGAAAGCAAAAACACAAATTATTTATTTTTAATATAATTGTATATAAATTCAGGCATCAAAGGGTTAAACCTTCTGTTTATACCATTTATGACTATTTAACCCTTGCTGCTGTGCAATGTAAATTTCCCCACTCTGGAATGAATAAATGTATCTTAAATCTCCAGACTCAGTACATTTATTTGCAGTACATTTATAGTTGCTTTTTTTTAGCGATGCAGCCTCCTGGAGATATTCACTGAACTTCGTGTTTCTCAGACCCATAATATGACAGAGGTGCAGCATGTTGCAGTAGAAACAGGTCCTGAACTTTCTTTGTCAGTCTTTCCAAAGGAAAGTGTGTTTTCCCATTTCAGTTTCTTCACATTTTTCAAAATGAGATAGTGAGCAGAAAAAAGAAGCCTTGCAAAATACAACGATGACTCAGCTGGTATTAACAACTAACCTGCACATATTTTTGTGCATTGGTTTCATGTACTCAGTTTGCTACCTTTCATTGAAGATTAAACAATTCACATGTGTCCCATACAAAAGGTGCCAACATGAATCAGGCCTGTGAGTGGTCTTTACAAAACACAACAATGCAGAGACTGTAGAACTTGTTGGTATGTACCTGAGCTATAGAATAAAATATCCTTTCTTACATTTTTATAACATCAAAAAGTTGCATCAAATAGACTAAAGCATGGGTTCAAGATCACATTTTTCAGGCATAGGAAGTGAACAAAAACAAACTCCACTAAGTGATGTAAGATGAACTGTGATCCGCCTCCAATGTTCAATCTCAATATCTGCACAGTAACACACTTGCAAGCTTTGTTTTTAGCAAAGCATTAACAGGATGATCATAGAGTAGTGATCAAGTTTGGTCTGCATGTACTGCTGAAATCCATTGCATCAAATAGTTTTCAAATGCCTAAAAGCATAGAGAATATATTAAATACTTACTGCATGTCAATTGATTGACTAAAGGCAACTAAGAAACTGCAGCCTATGGTGCAGAGTCATATTATTAAATGTGAGAAAAAGAAAGTCGCCCACTCACTGTTATACACTGTTATACATAAACACACAAACTGCCATATTTTGCTGGTGTATGTCTTTCCTTGTATACATTCAATAAACCCTCTGGCTATATGTAAATCAAGCCAGTGGATCAATGCCGACATGTTTTCATTCTCAACACGTTCCACTGAGATTCTGAGAGGCAGAAAGGTGAACCAAAGTTGTAAAGTTAAAGCCTTCATAAGCAGATCCTGACATAAGGGAGAAACATATGTTTTTTCACAGTTTCAGGGAGATAATGGGGGTTGGAATGAATTTTGTTGTATTCCGCTGGTCTGCTGAAAAAATACAGACAAAACAGTTCCATCAAAACATAAATATCAATGCCTCACATTTCACAGGACAAACATCAGATTTACATCAGTGAAACATTTTTTTTCTCAATAATAATATAACGTTAAGAAACTTTTGATCTAATGTAAGATGATGAGTGAGTCCAGTTTGCATCACTTTGCATCCGTTGCAATATAATACCATATACGTAAGCACACTGTTTTGTACATCATGTCAAAAAACACTATTAAGAGACTCTTTAAAAATTGATGAAAGCTCCATAACATCTACTTAATGATCCTTGCAGTGAGGTGGTTTTGTCAACTGCTGTTTCCAAGATCAAAAAATACCTTTTAATCCAAACTGTCAGGATATGATGGAGAGGTCTTTAAAGTGAAAGAAAACAAATGGGAATTTAAACAAGAACAACTTGGCAAACTTTAGAGGGCAAGGCAATCGAAAGCTCGGGAACAGCTGCTAAATGGACCTTGTTGTGATAGAGACTTGTCAATTTTAAGGGCTGAGGCCTCAATTCTTGACAAACTATACACCAAAAAGGAGATAGAAAAAAATGCGACAAGCAGCGTGGAACGAGAAAAGGCAGGATAAAACCACTGGGAATTTTTTTCAATTTATGATTACAGTTTCTTCAGTTTAAAGCCATCACGAAACCCATCTATCGCTCCGCTGATATTGAAATCCTTTGCAGAGCACAGCCATACGCCTCTGAGATTTCCAGATTCCCTGTCCTCTTTGGATCAAGTTGAAATCCTAGAATAGGATTAAGAATCTCAAATACCAAAATCCCATCACACTGTGGCAGCTGCTTCCAGTCAGCTCACAGCCACAATGGGCTCCACTGACAGGATGTCAGTTCTTCCTGTGAGGACCTGTCTGGCAGTGAAGAGCACATGTGTATCTTTGAGGTTGTTGGACTGGCTAGAAGAGCTTTGACTCTGCTGTGAAGAGGTGTGGCCCGGGTGGGACAAAGCATGCCGCGGCCTCGAGGACTCGTGGTTGTCGGGCCAGGCGACCCTGTGACGAGGAGCGCAGGCGACTGCAGGGCGGAGCTCTGGCTCCAACCCGACTTCTGCCCTCCGTTTCCTCCGGCACATGTCAACGAGGAGCCTCAGCTCCTGGCGGAAGGTGGGATTCAGACAGCAGTAGATGAAAGGGTTGTAGCAGGTGGAGCTCATAGCCAGCCAGTGAAAGCAGAAGTAAAGAGCGTTAGAGGAGTGGATGGCCTGGCTGGACAGCAGCACCACATAGCAGTTGAGCGGGAACCAGCAGACAGCGAACACCCCGACCACCAGGAGCAACATGGCCAACGTTCGTCTGCGCTTTCTTCTCTGCGCGGCGTGCTGAGCTGTCGTGGTGTCACCGATGGCGTTGTGGCGCCACAGCCGGCAGGCCACTGTGGTGTAGGAGGCGCTGATGATGAGGAGTGGCAGCATGTAAAGTAAGATGAAGGTCAGGAGGTCAATATACTGCCAGTAGACATCTGATGGCTCTGGGAAGTCTGGAACACACAGGCTGCGCTCCTTCTCCTTACTGGGGAGAGAGGAAAGGAGGGGAGAGTTAAAGTGAATGTCAGGATGTAAATATCAATTATTTTTATTGTTGATAACTTGTTGTGTCTCTGAAATGGCCAAAAAAAAAAAGAAGAGAATTTGTGCATTTTAACCCTCCAGAGCCCAACGTGACATTTAACAGCCTATTTTGTCCAACAGTCCAAAAACCCCTTAAATAGTTAATCACATATGATCAAAACCCAGCAAATCCTTATATTTGAGCATCTGGAGTTTTTGTCATTTTTCCTTAAAAACTGGCTCAAATGGTTTACCTTTTTTAAAATTAATTAATGAATATCCTGATAGTCCACTAATTGATTATTCGACTAATCAGTTCAGTTCGGAGGGAGTGCATTTAGACAGTATTACCCAGGTATTGTGACGTCAAGAAAAATATGTTAAGTTAGATTTTGTTATGTTGTGTGTTGTCTTGTGATTTCCTGTATTATTTTGAAAATCTAACTCTCCCTCTCGTTTCAGATTACTTGCCCTTCCTAGTGTGTTTCCCGCCAGTGTGATTGTCTGTCCCGCCCTGATTGTTTCCACCTGTTCACCCACTTCCTCATGTATATATTGTCTGCGTCTCCCTTTGTCCTGTGCCAGTTCGCCTTGTCTCGTTTGAGCAGTCAACCACGCCATCAATGTCTTGTTTACTTCTTCGTCAGGTTATTGTTTCATTTGATACTTTGTCTTGCCATTGCTTACCTTTTGTCTTTCCTCTTTTGAGTGATTTTTCGGTTATACTTTGCACCTGTTTTTCCTCAGCCATTTGTGACCTCGCTAGAGTGATTTTTAGTTGTTACTTTTCTACATTGCTTATGTCAGAGTTTTTCCTTGTAAGAGTGATTTTTGGTTTGCAAGTTTTCATTAAAGACTTTTATTTTGAAGTTTTGGTCTTGGAGACGTGCATTTGGGTTCAGATCACAGACCAGTCTTGTCAGGTATGGTGTTACGGCCCATGAGCCGTTTGTCTCCTCCCCTCTCCCCATTACCTTCAGGTGGCGGTGGTTACATCATCAGGGCCGGCCCTTTTTAAACCCTGATGCCCATGTGTGTGGCCCCTTCTCTCTTTTTTGGCCCAACCAGCAGCGTGAGGCTGTGTGTGTGAGTGACCAGTTCTCTTGGTGAGGTGACCTGTGTTTTACTGTCCTCTGTGTGAGAGTGACAGGGTGTTCTTTGTTAGTTTGTGACGCTAGTGAGCGTGTCTTTTGTTTCACTTCGGTGAATTAACCATTTGTTTGTTTTGCAGGCTCGGCCTTCCTTTTGAAGGAGTCCCTTTTTGTTTCACCTTTTGGTGACCCTTAACGTTTTTCATTAATAAACATTTAATTTAACAACAAAGTACACTCTGTTTCCTGTTCTTTTTTTCCAAGGAACCCCTACATCTATCATATGTGTCGTCCCCCCATCCCCTAGACCTTGGGGGACGTAACATATGGATACAGGGGTTTTACAAGGAGAGATAAGACCTTCAGCCAATCAGTCCTTCGATGTTGTTTTTTTTAAAATATCATTACGATCCTGTCATTCTGTCTTTTATGATCTCCACCCAGTGACTCTACTCGCCCACCAACAGTGTCCAGATTCAGAGGGATCCTCTCCTGTCGCCTACATTAATTTGCTTAGACTCAATGAAGATCCTTCACATCAATGGTCTTTCTCTATTGCAAACCTGAATAAATATTATTTTGAGAGTGTATCATTTTACCTGTATGTAAAAGTCAGGAGTTTTTGGTAGATTGCATGTGGGAGGGAGAAGCAGCTGGCCATTATCCAGATAACAGCGACCCAAACACCACCTTGAGCTGGGGACATGCGAGGTCTCAGAGGATGTAAAATCACCTGAAAAGGACACAGATCAAAGTCAGTCTAAACACACACACACACACACACACACACATACATACACATACTGATTTAATACGTATAATTCATCATCCGTCCACGTCTGTATGTCCATCTGGGGGTTGACATCAATTGTGCATCAGCCATCCATTAATGGAGCATTACACATTCTGAAATGAATCAGATCCAATTATAAATCCACAGATGCCATGAGAATACCAAGAAATAACATTACTCAAGCTTAGTGAAGTATGTGATTATCAGGCCATGTTATTTACTGACAGCTGCGACCAGTAGAAAAGTGTTAGCCTGAAAGAATCATGCTTTCATTTGTGTGTGTGTGTGTGTGTGTGTGTATCTGTCTGCAGACAGATCCATAAGCCTAATGGCTTTTGTCCACATTTATGACCGTATGCTCAAGGACCTCCCATGATGGCAGTGACTGACATTTTTTTTCAGTCTGCATGCTGTAGGAGGTTATTTTCCAGACATCCACCAAGCTGCAGAAGTGACCCCACAGTGACTCCCACGCTGTGAAAACTCCCATGTGAGGGAGGTTTGGATAAACCTTTGCTGAGACCTCTGGATTTGGTAGCTGCTTTTTCCATCTCCAACAGTAAATGTGACGAATTAAGCTCTTGCCAGACAAGGATGTGGGCTTTTAACTCCTGAAGTACTTTTATGATAATGAAGCAACAGCAAGATGCAAAAACCAATAAATTGACTCTTGTAATTATATTAGCTGTTAAAAAAGACTAAATACACACTTTTCACACACACATACACACACACACATGTGTGCACATCTCTGATACTGACTGTCCTGAAATAAGGATGAATGTATGACTAATTAATGCCACAAGACCAAAACAGAGACAGATGGTGGTGGAGACGCTGTCAGGAGGAGGCTGCAACATGGGCAAACAGGGACGAGCTAGGGACCACCCTAAGATCTGATTTGATGTGTGGTCCTCTTCTGTCAATAAAAGTCATCGAGCACACTGTACATTGGAAGGCTGCAGTGGATGAGACTCATGAGTGAAGACGTATATGATATGCCGAGCGAACTGCTGAAGCACAACACTGTGGCTGGAACACAGAAGTCCAGCCTGTAGAGGTGGGGTGCAGACGTACCAGATTGCCCGGAGACCTGGGAATCATAGGCCAGAGCCTGCGCTTAACCATCACAGCTTCAGAGGCAGCACAGACATGCAGCCAGTGGCTTTGGATAAAGAGTTGAGACCCCTGCCCCAAAGTAGCAGGCCAGGACAACAAAGAGCTGGGGCTAGCTCATGCACTGATCGCACTGCATGACTTTCAAAGTCAAGAGGACAGAGAGGGTTTCACAACCAATAACTCACAGAAAAACATAGTAAAGAGCTCTCAGCACAGTTATTTTCATAGTCGGTTAAAACGCTGTGTTATAATGGTAGGAACAACCCTGTAATGTATGGCTGTGAAAGTATTCAGAAAATGACATATGATTAAGTGTTATTCAGAGGTAGTTACTAAATTAGTGTAGTTTTTGTTTTTTGTGGTTGTATTATTCATTACTCTACTAAAATCTCTAGGCAGCCTCTGGGTTCCTCAAACACAAAACACTTTATTTTTTTCTTATTTCTTATCAATAAAGATCAGACCTGAACTGAAGCTATCAGGTCCAAGAAGTCACCAGGAAATAATAGTTTTGAGGAAAACATTTTCAATCCAAAGGCAAAGCTCATCTAAATCTACAGGTTTCTCTAGTTTTATGATTGTTGATGGATAGATTTTAAGACATTTTATGTCATGCAGTTCATCTCAAGTCATTTATTTGATTTCCTTCTCATGCAGGACACTGCAAGTTATAACACATTATTGAAAATCTTAGGGCCACTAGAGGACATGGCATGAACTCTCCAGTACCCTGACACTCTAAATAAGCTGGCTACCTCGTGTTCACTTTGTCTTTTACTATTACACAGATTCCTTGTCCGTGGAAGAGGAGATATGAACAGACACCTGTGACAGATCAAACATAAATGGGTTTGTTTAATCTTAAAATATTATTATTGCCACAGTGAAAAGGTCTTCCATTAATCTATTTATTAGATAAGATTGTTATCGTGTTGATATCCACACAAAACATGTCTTATTTATCTGAGCATGCAGCAGTAATCTGAGTCTGATCTTAAAAATAAACAAACACTGACTTCAAATAGGCTCATTTTTAGTACTATGTTTATAAAGTGGTTAGCTGGAACAAATTCAATTTATATGTACATAAGAATCAATAATTAAGCATGACATTTGTGAGAGATTGTTCTGTGTTATCAAAGCAGGAGATATTTTCTATTATACTGCTGGGCAGCAAAAGGTTGGCGAAGCAAATTTATTTACATAGCACATTTCATACCCAAAGGCAACCCAAAGTGCTTTACAGAATTCAAAGGCCCAAAAAAGCAATGATAAAAAAAGATTTAAAAAAAACCCAATCAAAAGCACTCAGAACAAAATCAATGAATATAATTAAAAACAACAACAACAACAAAAAAAACAATTAAAAGCAGCTTCACCATGTTTACTTTTGACTCTGAATCAGCCAAACTCATCTGGTTTGTACTGGGTCAGGGGATCTTATAAGTATTGAAGACCTGTATCTAGGTCTGTGTACATATGATAAGAATCGCAATAAGATGAAATAACAAAGGTCTGAGAATCAACCCTTGTGGAACTCCACATGTTGTTGGGAGATGCTCAGATGAACAGCTACCAGTTGATACAAAATAATATGTGTCTTGAAGGTAGGACAATTCAGGACCATGCCAGAGTGGAGAGACCAACCCAGTGTTTAAATCTGTCTAATAATGAGTTCAGTGATCATGATTATTTGAATATATGATCAACCATATCAAAAGCAGTAGTAAGGTCCAATAACACAAGAAACTTACCCAGAATGTATGTTGAGATTAATGTTATTTATAAACTTGATATGAGCAGTCTTGGTGCTGTGGCGATGCCTGAATTTCTGAATGGAAAATGTCAAAGTAGTTATTTAGTACCAGAAAATTGTTGAGCAATCTAAAGACAATTTTCCCTCTGCGTCTCTCTCTGTCGATAGGCAACTGAAAATCTTTTTAAAAAATGTTTAGGGCAGTGAATTGTGAAGGAGAGGTAAAACAATTTCTGCAAGAGTTGTGAGGGTTATGGCATCAAAATGAGTCATTTGTACCAGTTTAGTTCTAGTAAATGGTATCAAACTATGAAGTGGTGATGTTCTCCAAGGACAGAAGAGCATCACCACTTCATCTCCTGATGAAGACAAACCTGCCGTCGGTCCAGTGCGATGGCGGTGAGTGTGAGAGTGGAGACGTGCAGGGAGCAGTACTGAACAAATCGACTGATGTGACACATTGTCCTCCCAAACACCCAGGTGCTGTTCACGAATCGGACCTGAGGGAACACATACACAAACACTGAATACATCATTTACACCTATCAATTTACCAGCTTTATCCATCCATCATGACAAGACACAAACTGACACTATCAAGTTCAGACATGTGATGATTGGGAGTTATGCCCACTGATGATCAAAGGAAGCCATGTGTCTCAAAATTAATATTTCATTGAGAATATGCTTTCAAAGTGTTAAGTCACAAACCAAAAGAGAGATGCAGGTTATTATAGAGATAGATTATTTATTCAATAGTCTCTCTCTTTCTCTCTATACACACACACACACACACACACACACACACACACACACACACATCATGTACACTTATCAATTTACTGGCCTCATCCATTCACCGTGATAAGACACTAACTGACATTATCAAGTTCAGACATGTGATGAGTGGGAGTTTTATGATCACTGCAACAAATGATGAAATGCTCATGAAGTCACGTGTCATAAAATTAATCTGATTGGGAATATACTTTCAAAGTTTTGTTTCAAAAACAAGGATCGATAGATGTAGACTATTATAGATATAGATTATTTATCCACATTAATCTCTCTCTCTGCATACACACAAAGAGAGAGAGAGTCCTTCTCTTTGTGAAGACACAAATGGCGCCATCTGTTGGCCTCAACAATAGGCTGTGCTACATTATAACTACTGCACACTTCATACGTGAATGTGCAGGTATGAATCAAAGGTATAAAAGGGGAGAGAAACAAGGGGAAAGTGAGAATACTGGGATTAAAGGCTTTTTTCTTATTTTTTATATTTAAAAATATATTTATACCTAGCTTTAAGGGAAAACAGGTCTATTCAAACATTTCACTTAAAAGATGTAGTGATGGAGAGTTCTCGTCTGTGTTTTATTCCCATGATGCGCGCGCGCACACACACACACACACACAGAGAGAGAGAGAGAGAGAGAGAGAGAGAGAGAGAGAGAGAGAGATGGTCGTGCACACCTGCGGACAGGTGACAGGTGGTCTTACCAGGGTGAAGGGCGTGTTGAGGACAGTGATGAAGATATCAGCCACAGCCAGGTTCATGATGAACAGGCTGGTGGCGGACTGGGTGCGCTTGTTTTTCACAACCACGTGGCACACCAGGGTGTTCCCGAACAGGGATACCACGATGATGAGGGAGTAGGCGGCCACCAGCAGCGCCTTAACGCTCCCGTCCTGCGCCTCCCCGCCGCGCCGTTTCCTGCTGGCCAGAGAGCGCCAGTCCTCCAGCAGCAGCTCGTCAAAGTCCAGGAGGAAAAGTCCAGACGAGCTCCGGTTTTCCAGCTGCCCAGAAACATTCAGGAAACGATTGGTGTAGGAGAACATGTCCTCTTCCAGGAGTGAGGAGTCGTTGAGTCTGTGTCCAGATGCTGCAGCTGCTGACCTGCCCAACCACAGCAGCACAGATAAGCAAACACACACACACCTCATTTTGTCAGGCTTTATATGTTTGTCTGTGTTTGTCCTTCTCTTAAATTCATCTGTGAAACTGACAGCTGAACACCTGCTCCCTCCCCCCTGGCAGTGAAGAGATGAGGAGATGCTGAAGCAACAAGTTGTGATGCGACTGAGCTGAGCTGCTGCTTTTAAACCATCAGTGCGTGTGTGTGAGAGAGAGAGAGACAGAGAGGGAGAGAGAAAGAGAGAGAGTTGTATTTGAAGAGTTGTACGTAATCTTTCAACACTGAGGTAAGAAAAATCTAAAGTTCGAATATTCCATGAAAAACTCTCTCTCTCTCTCTCTGTCTTTCTCTCTCTCTCTCTCTCTCTCTCTCTGTCTGTCTGTCTCTCTGTCTTTGCCTCTCTCTCTCTCTTTTACACACACATGCAAACACTGATGGTCTTTCCCTCATCAGCCCTGCTGCACGTTTCCATTCATTCTCTGTCAGACTGTCACTGCTTTGTGCCTTTGCTTTGCAGAAACCTGGCTCCTGTACCCACCTGCCTGCACCCTCTGTCTGTCTGTCTGTCTGTCTGTCTGTCTGTTTCCTGTGGACCCTCATTTCCTTCTATTTTTTCTGATTCTCTCTGTCCTTCACTTTATCAATCAGTAAATCTCTGAACTGCTCCTGTCTGCCCACTTGTCTGCATCATGATCTCATTCATTGCTGTGCTCCATGATAGAAAATGAGGTGGCCTCCACGTGCCACTAAATGGTTAATCATTCCCTGTGTGATTTCATTACACAGGTGTAGTTGTCATATTTAAAGTCTGAGTCACACACAGTAGTACAACAATTTTCCCTTTCACCACAAATCCATCACAACTGGTGCCACATACAGCTGAAGCCATTTTTATTTTTTTCCTGAGATGTTCCGAGTCCACCACTGACACACAAGTTTTCATATTTCCTTTTCCTTTTCTATGTGTTTGTTTTCTTTGTTTGGCTGGTCCAGGTAGCCTATTTGTTCAGAACACTGAAACTGAAAGAAACAGAAACTACATCTGTATTTGTGAGCCTAGACAGACTGATGTTCTCCATACCCTGTCCTTGGTGTGCCTGTCTCTCTTATTGAATCATAGGCTCTCAAGCAAGCACCAGCAAGATACAGCCAATGGATTTAATCATCTGCAGACAGACAGTTAAATCCATTTCACATTTTATGTCATTTGAATTAACTCTGGGCCTGCATGCATAGAAATTAGAAGGAAAGAGGGTTCATTTTGCCTCAGGGCACAAAAGAGGTTTGATGCAGCCCTTATAGAAAGCAGCCGTGCTTTCAAATGCCTTCTGCACACAAATTACACAGCCTTTGATTAATTTACTTTCAGTGTTACATAAGTCTGTGTCATCAGGGGTAAAATTCTTGACACAGAACTCACCTTAAAAGCTCAAGTATTAACACTTGACACATGATGACCCTTGAAAATTCAGCGCATACTGTATATTTAGTGCGTGTGTATATATATATACATATGTATATATATATATATATATGTATAGCACTTTTCTCCATACTGAGTTGCCTTTTTAGAAAGAAGCTCAGCACGACTGATACAAACACACATTGTGACCTACAGACCTGACTGTGTGAATAGTTATTATTATTATTATTATTATTATTATTATTATTATTATTATTAATAATAATAATAATAATAATAATAATAAACAAAATCAGGATCAACAAAACAAAAAAATAGTCAAAATTAATTTTGCTCTGCAGCACAACTTGTTGAGTTTCACAAGCGATGATGAAGGAACAGACTGTAGCAATTGCTGTGTGTCAGAACAAATACAAGCTTTAATGCAGCCCAACGAACAGTGGTTCTGCTCCTGGTGTAGAAAATTTAAACCAGTAAGGTTGACACTTTGCCTTTAGGTTGCCAAATTCTTTACGATCGTCACTTTTTGTACTAAAGAAACTATGAGATGTTTTTTGTTCTTAATTGATTTGCCTACAGATCATCTGGAGGGGAAATGCAATTTTTTATTAAAAAAAAAAATTCATTCACATTTACAAGAAAGCGGAAAAAAAATGGAATTGTGAAACTATTTTTCTTTCCCACAGATATTTATTAAAAGTATGCTTCGTGTGGAAAATCCTGCTGTGGTATAATTAGATATGAAAATTGCTTTTTGCTCTGAGCATAATGTGCATAATAAAATGTATTGTTTAGAATTAATTAAGAAAATCATCACCAATGATCGTTTCCTATCACCATCTGAGTCATAATTTGTGTGGAAAAAAATTCACATAACAGTAATGAATATTCTAATAGCGTGAGATTCATTCACACATCACACAAATATCTGTTTTTTTAGTCCTTGCTTAAGTGATGAATGATGATAAAAGGAAGAGTGGAAAGTGTGAGGACACTGAGCCATTTATTCACTGCTCATATCAATAATTCAGCATTTTCTACATTTATGTAATAACACATCTGTAATCATTCACATGCACTTTTTGACCTTCAGTGTGAGCATATATTAACATGTTGACATTGTCTGTAGGAGGGGTTGCTCCTTGATATATGTCAGATCTGTTTGTCCCCAATAAAATCAGCTGATTGGCACCCTAAAGTTCACTAATTAACACACTAAAGCATAGCTCACGCATTTAATCTATACAAAAACCAAGGTGTAAATTTGTGATTAGCATGGCTCTTTGTTTCCCTCATTTCCAGTCTTTCAGCTGAGGGAAGTTGACCAGCTTGTGGCTATAGTTTTCATATTTACATACGTATATACCAGTCCATCCATAAGATAATTCTTTATTGGTCCCCCATAGGGGAAATTCAAGACAAGTATATACAAGTCTATCTTGAACATTGTGTCTCCTTTCAGCATGAGATATTGTATTTTGTACTTCCCACTACAACTCTGCATTGGTGATGCTCCATAATTCATAAGAACTCCATTACTTCTCTGTATTTTCCTCATGTTCAATAAGTACACCTCTTCATAACATGTCAAGTGCTTCTTGAGTTCCATTTTCTCAATAGTATAATTTATAATAGACTCTTGGTGGTATATGGACAGTGTTTACCCAGATTCTTCATTTACATGACGGGCGATGGGCTCACATTTGTAAGCTTCTGGCTTCTGATGTATCTCTGAGTCTCTATGAGCATATTGTTATATGATATGTTAATACTGGGTTTGGACTCTGACCATCCTTCAAGCAGAGCCAACAATAACACTCTATCATAGAAGATATCAGCAGTATTATCACAGCTGTATTGCACTATAGTTGCTTTTTCAGTTTTGGTTTTACCAGCAGAAACACAACCAAACATCAGATTATTAAGCAGTGCAGGTACTGGGTCTAACTCCACAGAGCCATCCAGCTTACATTATTATAATGCTTCTATCCACTGACAGGAGATGTTGCTCATGCTGTGACTAATTTGTGATGTCTCCTCTGGCTGGAAAGGCAAATCACTTACACGCACTTCAGTAATTCAAGTTGTCCTTCTTTTGCCTGCAAGCTTTCAAAAAAGCTTTTGTACAGTTTTCAAAGGATATCATTAGATTGTGTCAGTGGGTTTTGTGTGTTGCTGTTTTGCCACTGAATCTAATAAGGGTCAAGGGGGCTCAGCAGAAATACCGCCTAGCACTAATAATCTTGCAGGGACAAGTATAGCAGCTCGCTGCTAAAATGAAACATGTTTGAAAAGTAAGTGTTTGGACGAGTTGTCCATCATTCCACATACATATAGACCATATGTAATGGGGCTATATACATAGGCAGACAAACATGGTCTATATGAGCACTGTATGAGCAAGTATTTGTCAGTCAGTGCATAAAAATGAGCAAATCAAGGTTATGACTTAATTGTGATTATTTAAATGTAATTTGTCTGTGGATAATTGCACCAGAGAAAGTCTTGTTAATGGCAAGAAAAAAAAGAAAGTCCTGTTAATGGCAAGAAAAAAAGAAAGTCTTGTTAATGGCACAACGTAGAGTTGGTTGAAAATCAATCACATCGGGCCTTCCAGTCTGTGATGTGTGCATGTGCTGAGATAAAAGCTCGGGGGTTATTAGGAGGCAAAAACAGCTGCAGAATACAGAGTTCTACATTTTGCCTCTGTTGTAGTGAAGTAGCTGTAATTTTTCTGATTAAAAGACAACTCCATCATACAGAGTGCACTTACTAATGTGGTCTAATGTTGTCTAACAAGTGCCTGACCCTTTTCTGTTCCTGATGGATTTACTCTCCATACAAATCCCATCAGAACCAGTTTAATGTGTGTGTGTGTGTGTGTGTGTGTGTGTGTGTGTGTGTGTGTGTGTGCACGCGAGTGCGTGTGTTTTGTTTTTTGTTTGTTTGCCACAATGAGGTGTGCTATAAATCATCATACAAGAACATACTAGTGTACTGTAATGGAAGTCTCCATCTGCAGTCTGAAAAAAAGATTATGTTTTCTCTTCACAAATCAGTGTTATAATGGATGCACTGATACGTTAAGTCTAAATAAATAATAATAAAGCCTCTTGGATATTCTCTTGTGTTACGGATTTCTGTCATTCATCACTCAGAATTCATGTAATGCAAATAATGACCAGTAGATGTCAGAGAGAGTGAATATAGTATCCAGACTACCAGCAATAAACTGACGAAGAAGAAGTCGGCAACAGCGAAGCAGTTATGGGCAATGGTGTCTTTTTTACAAGGTATCTCTCTGAAGCTAATTTGATAAACAACTACATATCCCATATGTATTCACTATAGTTGATCTTGGTTTGTTGTGAACTCGCAAAACTGGAAGGTGAGCGTAAAATGTGATTATCTTTTTTTGTCTTATGAGGTTCAAATACCCAAGTGAGTGACAGTTGTCGTTTTGAGATATATATATATATAGAAATATAATGTCGTTAAACTGTGTGTTTCAAAAGTTACGTATAACGCCAACGTACATGTTAGCTGTAGTATATAATCTGTAACATAAATGGACAGTTGGCTTCATCAGTCCTGTAGCTTTGACCACAGCATCAACAAAATGAAAAGTTATGTGTGTCTGATATTTGTAATGTGTGCAACTGTAATCTGCTCGTCTTGTTTCACGATGACTGCAACGCTTTTCCATTCAGTTGCTAGTTCATTAGCAGTACAGCTAGCTAGCTAAAACCAATGCTACACTACTTTACCACTCAACTGTAATAAGGACTGAAGCTTATCATGTTCAGTTTTGTTGAAACAGTTTTAGAGGAGTGTTCAACATTATAAGCCTTCGTCATTTTGGAGACTTCAATTTTAAGTGCTGTTGAACTGTATTGTGTTACATTGAGAGGTGCTTCTAATGTTTGGTCCACCCTCACTGATTTAATAAACAGAGTGGACTTTATATAAGAATAGGCCTCTCTAATAAGTATGTTTTTGTCATTCTGTTTTCTTTTCTATTCTACATTTTGTTATATATAAATAATATAATTGTATTGTCTGTCAGAAACTGAACGTGCAACATCAAAATGCAATGCACAACATCATAGCTTGTTCAACCAACAGTCCAAAACCCAAACAAAAAGGATATCTGAGAAGCTGGAAAAGGAAAATACTTTAGATTTCTCCTCTTAAAGAGAAAGAAAAAATGACTTAAACGATTAACCAGTCATCAAATTAGTTGCCAATTCATTTTCTGTTTCATTTTCATAAGAAGAGAATCACACAGATGTGCAGACAGAAAAAGCCCAGGATGTTTATAATGTTTAAGAGTAAACATCACATTAGAACAAATCCAGCACAGGAAATTCTCATCACATTTTTTAAAAAGCTCTGGATAAAAGTTTGGAATTGAAAACTAAATTGTGCCAACTTCATAATAAAACCTAAAGAAAGGGAAGCTGCTGAAATTGCTCCTCCTACACTTATGGCATCTGACACCTACAATTGTGCCTATAATGACCTGCTGGGGGGCCATGGAAAAAATGATTTTCTGGTCACATTGAATGGCTAGACATACAGTACACATTTGAAAAATGAAATATCAAACAACATTTTTCAAAGGCCACCTGAACCTATTCAGAGTCAACAACTTTTGAACTGTTATATCTTCTCCCTCTGTCTCTTTCTATGTCTTGGATCCTCTGACAAAAACAGCAAGTGATGGAGTTCCCTGAAGATTTCAACCAGCTTGAGCTTCTGAATACACATGGGCACCTGATCCCCCGAGGGGCCAGCAGTCTGTGGACAGGAAGCAAGGATGAGGAGGAAGAGACAGAAGAGGAGGAGGGTGAACACAGTGAGGAGTGGTATCTAGAAAGAGAAGAAAGTCTCAAAGATAGACCAAAGGAGCTCATTCTGTGGGCAGGAGAAAACAATCGCGTGAGTGTACTTTTGTTCTGGCACCACCCTCAGAACTCAAACTCTTAATAATCAAGGGTTATATTGGGCTTGAGATGACTGCCTGACTCATTATTTTAAGTATTCCTAACTTTCCAGTACCTTTGTCTACATTGTCCTTTTATATATTTATAATATTTTCTTGGCTATGTAGTGGGAACAGCCACAAGATCAACAGTCCATCTAACTTATATAGAGAGACACTATGGCACCCAGAAGTCCTCATACCATTCTATTTAGAATATGATAAACTGAAAGTGCTGTACTTTAAGCATTTAAAGTTGAGGACACACATTACGAATGTTATGGCAATCAGTATGATTATGATTTGAGCTGATTGGACCAAGTTAGATCTGGTCTGTTCCAGTCTGGATTAGCTGGTGTTGAAAGTTGGTGGATAAAATCATATAATATGTGATTAGGATTCTAATCTTACGTCTTCATATGTAGTCGCTGCCAGAAATTCTCATGAAGATGTTTTTATTTGCAACTGACCTTGGCGGCCATTGATGTCACTGATGTCTCAGAGGAAGACATACTAGTGAATAAAAGGTTTTACCTGAGGATACCTTCATTTCATTCAGTACCAAGAAAGTACTGAGGTTTAGTAACCTCCCCTAATTATGCTGCGTCTCCAGGGCTTAACTTTTCCAGTAGTAGCATCAGCATTTTTTGACCTGTAATTATATATATTTTTTCTCTGCTGTCATCTTAATAACAGCAGTCACACCTTTATCGCCCTGCTCCCAGTCATCTTGCTCTGCATCATCAGTAGTTTTTTAGTGGCTCTGTCATTTCTCTCTTCTTAGTTTTTCTTTTTAAAACATTCACCCATAAACTGCAGCATCTGTCCCTGACTGGGCGTTTGTTGAATCTGAAATTTGTCCATCACTGTGACAAAATGTGATTGTTTTTAAATGCAGAGGTGAGTTTTAAGGCAATGGTGTGCTGATTTGTCACTTCCCTTGGGGGCAGTTATCTAACATGCATTTCTTTTGGACTGGGAGGAAACAAAGGCATGAAAAAACATGTCAGGATTGATGCTGTATAAATTCAGGCCCTTCTGTCAGTGCTGAACCCTGAGCAGCTGTATCTGAATTGCATGTTGCCTGAAAAAAACTAATTACAGAGCTAAATTCACCAGTGGAGGAAGCTGATTTTAATTGAGAGAGAATAATTATTTTGGAGGTCAGAATCAGAGGCATGCAATTAGTGGGCAATTAGTGATCACTTAAATGCACAGTATGCAAATTCTGCTGCAAGGGGTCAACAATAGCAAAAGACATATTTTTATGATGTTAAGTAATGTGGGATCATGGGAGTTGTTGCCTTCATTGTAAACAACCACCATTGCCAATGACTATCTATCTGACGTAACTCAGGCAGAAATGTAAATGGAGGAGGTAATGTATTTGAGTTTCATTCAAGTTACATTTAGTCACGCCTTCATGACTTCCTTCCTCACTCTGACAGATCATGGTGTTTCCAGTGTTTCCTTTGAAGATAGCAACAGGCGAAAAAATGAAATGCAACTTTACATTGGATAAAGTTTGAACAATATTGGACACATTTGAGATTATGAATGTACACAACAATATATATAACATAAGTCTACTTTACTTATTTTTTGAAATTTTTTGAAATGTTACCTGTTGTTCAGCGGAGTATAAAATTACTGCAATTAGGTCTTTCACCTTTGAGTGCCATGGCAGTTTTTTCTTAAACGGCAGTAAAATCAACAGATCACTGAGAAATTATTGCAGTTAATATTTGAAAATGTTTAATTGAAAAATCAGTTTGAGAATAATGTTAGTTGCAGCCTTAGTAGCATGCACTTCCTCAAAACAATAGTATGCTCTGCTGTAGGACTTCTCTGTAAAACCAGTTTTCTACATCAGCCACGGCGTAAGCAAAAGATACAAAGTAAGAGTGGACGACATAGTTAAAATGATCCAGTATGTGTCCTTGAGTGTGTTAATTGCATGCATTTATTATTTAATGCTGTCTCCAACTTTGATGTTGCCTGCGTGCCTTCTTTTTGATATTATCAGTTTATAACATGATTGAAGAACCGTTGAAGCTCAATATAATGTCTCTGTGAAGGACTGGCTGCTGTGAATGCTAATGAGGGATAAAGTACACAGTGTTGCTCCATTAAGTGGGATTTGTGCTGTGAACTGTTTGTTAGAGGATTATATTGCAGAATAGACAGATACCATATTATCTGCAAAGAGAAAACATCAAGTAATGTCACCAGTCAAAGACACACATTTACTGACTTTCTTTTTCTATATTGATTAAAACAAGTAAACATCCTTGAGCCTGATGTTTGTAATTAAAATTCACATTTTCTTAGAGCTCAATTTGATTTGTACAAAATTTAATGCGTACTATGATGTAGATACAGATTTTTAAAAAAAAGAAAAGCAGCAACTATTCACATTGGAGGAGATGGAAGCAGAGAGTATTTTTATTTTTTTCTGCAGACTGACTAATCCTTTCAGCTCTAAAAGGTATAACTAAAATCATGTTAATGTAGCAGATTGTTGGAGAAGAAAGGGCCAAGTGGTAAAAACCAAATTTTCTTAAGTAGTCTTGAATACAGCTGTGCAGGGCTTTTGATTTGCCGGCTTTGTTTTCACAACTGTATTTTGTTTGAATTGAAATTAATGCACACATTCTAAGCTGTAAAGTAGAGCACTGCTGCTTCAGACATCCACTTTTCCTTCTTTCAGCTAGTCTTCAGATAGTCTTTCTTGAAGGTCGTTACTTCTTGTTGTAGTATTATTCACAATAAGAGTAATTTTGTTAACGTTTAGAAAAAATTCCAAAAAATGTCATGTAGCTCTATTAAATCTATGTAAAGTTTGAATCTTTTGTTAATTCAAAACAAGCCAGAAATTAAACACTGCAGAATACACAGCTGTCTTTTGCAGCAAAAGCAATATGTAGTTGAAATAAATGCACAAAGAATGGAAAAGCTGTGTGACTTTGCATATTTTGAGGCAATAAATGGCACAGAAGGAACAGTTGACAAAGAGTGAACACATTTAATGCACCCGGACGCCTCTCAAGTGCATTAAGATCATGAAAAACACTGCACCCTGTGGATGATTAAACAAAGCTTCACTTCGGGGGAAAAAGATCTCCCTCAATCTCCCTAATTGAATCACAATGCATTACATACATAATAACTCTGTTGCCATGTAACAGTTTTCCATAACACAGACAACATTAATTGCAAGTCAATGAAATCTGTTATAAAGTTATTTACTTCTTTGCCACATTTTCTGATGTATTTACTCTGTCATTTTAGTACTTGAGTGATGTGTTAACAGCCTATCATGCCTGTTTGGTTCTGCACTATATTTGTTTCAGCATGTGCTTTGTGATCTGTGCTTATTTCTGGTGAAGCAGATTGATTTAAGACCCACTAGTTTGTTCAAATCATTGATGAGATGAGATTTCCTCTTTTGTACAATTTAGACAGGATAAGTTGAACTCAAGGAGGTCATGTAAGTGTCCCTTTTACTTATCATGTCTGTAATTATTCTGAAACAATTTCACAGTGTTTCCTCAATGGATGCTGGCCATATGATTATATGATATTATATGAGTATAAGTTTCCCACCAAAATTCATTGTTTATATCATAGAGCTTTGCAGTACCAATATGTTGAATATATTGTTGAATATGTTTCCTCTCTCCATAAGCAAGGGCTTATTTTGACACCTGTATTGTTTACATGGGCGAGCTGTCTGCTTCACCAGTGTCACCACCTGATGTTATACATAATTGCCCCCTGCAGTTAGCTGAAATCTGTTATATCCCTCAGAGCTTCATTGCATGCATGTACATCCTCGAGAGTGTGCTGCTAGTCCAGCACTCCAGCACATCAAGTAAAATTCCTTGTATGCCAAAACCTACATGGCAATAAATCAGATTCTGATTTGGCCATGCTGCCATGCCACTTGTTATGGAGTGACAAAGGCGAGCAAACCCAATTAAATGGAGTGTGGGCGACATATTAGGTGGCAGGTGTGAAACTCGGTCTCTATCAACTGATAATCAGACAGTTGCAGGTGGTGGAGATGCTGTAAGCTTTTATTTCATCTTTTCATAGTTTTTAATTGGCACTCCACCGATTTTACAAATGTAGATCAGTTCACTGAGCATAGTCCCACTGTGTCAAGTCTAAGAAAATCATTTCAGTTTGGACTTGCAGCCTACAATGTATGACAGAAATCTCAAGTGAGGATGTCAAGTCTGAAAGACTGAAAGAAACTTTTGAGTTGCATTATGGAGAATTTGGGATCCCGTGTTTTTGGAGATACTAGGGACTGAAATTCTGCATATCTCAGCTCTGCCACATCCATTTTAACTATTTTTTAAATCTCTCTCTGACAAGTCCAACTTTATGGAAGTGCAATACTAAGGTTTTAGAGTGCCCCTTCAATTGTTGACAGACAGACAAGTGAGAGTAGCTTTTCTATTTGGATTCAGTAATCACATGCCTTGTGAAACATGAGTAGCTGATTCACCGGTCGAAGTTGTTGTTTCAAGTTGGCTTAAGTGCCATGTGCTGTTTTGTGGGCTGGGTGCAGATTTGTGTGCTGGTCAGGCACAGGATACAAACAACACAGGGACCTGCTTGTCAACCAGTTTCAACATTTATCATTACTATTATTACTACAGCTATTACTACAGCACCACTAGTGGCCAAACATTAAAGTTTCTGCAATTCAGGAAAGAACAATCGTACCATGAGCCGAGACTATAGTGAGCATCGGAAAATATCACAAAAATTCATTCATCCCCAAAAAGATGCAACATGACTTTTACAGGTTTTTTAAAGATCAGGCTTTAGCAAAGTGTCTTCGCTGCGGTCACTGATGTATATACACAGGATAAGCAAATAGGTAATGATTCAGTCTGTTTTAATTCACAGAATACTAATATTCTGATACTAATTACCGAAGGCTGGAACACGATTAAAATCAGCAAAGTAATAGCAATTATTCCAATTGCAGGACCTCCTCAAGTAAAACATATCGCATAAGACTATTAGTTTGTAGTTTCCTGACCTTCAACATTTCTGTGGTTTTCTTTCAGCTTTCAACAGTCCACAAGTTGTTGACTGCTGATCCCTCGTTGGTGCACTGCTGCGATGAGGACGGTTACACTCCACTGCACCGCGCAGCTTACAGCGGCCATGTCGATACGGTTTCCGCTTTACTCGCCGCCGGGTCGAAGGTTAACTCTCGCACCATCGACGGCTGGACGCCCCTTCACAGCGCCTGCCGCTGGAGCCGCGTCGCCGTGGCGAGTCTCCTCCTGCAACATGGAGCCAAACTGAACGCCCAAACGAACGGTGGCCTCACACCACTACACCTGGCTGCTTCCCACGTCAGCTCCTCAAAATCAGACTCCGCTCACACGTTAGAGCTGCTCCTCTCAAAGCCACACCTGAAGCCAGGGCTCCGCAGCAGCAGCGGGGAAACGGCCAGTGAGGTGGCCCGACGCAGTGGCCCTTATCACTATTTGTTTGAGATGGTAGAAGACTGTGTCAATGTGGTGCCCATGTCGTGAATGAAAACACAGGTCTCACACACTTCACACTTCTTGCAAGTGCAATGGAGGGCAGGTCCATAAAAATGTATATTGCAGATGTTGTACACAGAGAAGACACTGTATGAAACTGTTTATAATTGGAACAGACAGACACGTGGATTAGTTTGTGTTTGTGTCCCCTGGACTTCCTCTACAGCTGTCGTGATGTTAATGGTCATGGTCTCAAGTCAATGCATGTGTCATTGACATTATAATAACTTTTTCAATGCAGACATCCAGAGAGTTAAAGGGGCAACTACGTCAGCTACATTTTTTTCTTAATTGCACTGGTATAGTCAAGGTTTTTAATAGTCCCTGTCACAGTGAGTGTGTCAGTCTGCACATAGCTGATGATGTCAATGGGCCTACTGTATGAGAAGTGTCTTGTTAAAACTGTCTGCTGCTTAAATCCTGATCAAACAAAAAAGTTATCTCTTGACTCTCCTGCTTAACAGACAACTCTAAACAACAAAATTATTCATAATACATTTATTATTTCAAGATGTATTGAGCCAAAACTTTGCTAGGTTTGCATAATGTATTAATGCTTGTGCTGTGAACTTGCTTTAAAATATAAGAGAGCATAAAGAGCATCTTTGTCAAGTCAAAATTACCTCTGACCTTCTTGACTTGACGAAGTTCCAACTGAGGTTGAAATTCTTTCTGCTCAAATAGATAATGTTGTGGTTTGGAGTCAGTGTGCAGGCGTTACTCTTTTAATTAGGAGCCCAGATAAACAGATTATTATGACATTTTTCTCTCACTCACAAACCCTGATGAGAACATTTCGATGTTGATGTTCAAGATGCTGTGAGACTGTTTTGTTGGACTCTACAGACAAAAACACTGAATATGTATATTGGTACCATAAAAGAAACTTGGTTGCAGGCTGTCAGTAAACATCTTTATACTTCATCCGTCTCCTGCTTGGGTCAGTCTCTTTGTCAGTGTTACATTTACATTTAAATCAGAGCACAGCGTGTTGCTGCTTCCCTCCTTTGTTCTAGGACAGTAGGTCCTAGTCTCAATAGGTGAGTACTGACCCTGCACTGATGGCAAGGCTGTTCAAAGACAGGGGACAGCACTTTAAATCATGACAGCCTGTACATGAAAATATGTATCTAGGGCAAAGGCAAAGATAAAAACCTTTATTTTGAATGTTTTGAAAGTAACTGTTTCCCAGAGGCACACTGTGTTTGAGAGACTGTTTATCGTGATTCCAATCAAAATGCAGTGTTGGAGGGAGTATTCAGATCCTTAAGTAAAAGTACAAATACCACGCTATAAAAATACTCTGTTACATGAAAATGTAGTAAAAGTATTAAAATTAAAACATAGTAGTTGAGTTACCACCGTCAACTAAAGCGTAAATCCCAACCTTCGAAGATGGAGTTAATACCAGCCAGGCGATGTCTATTTGCAACTACTCAGTATGAGAGAAGTAACCATTTCAGACCAGACAAAAGGCTTGTAGTAAAATCAAAAAAGTTAAAAAAAGAAACAACAAAAAAACAAAGGTCAGCCTCAAAGATTTATCTTTCAGAATGATGGAAAAAGAAAATAAAGGCGTCCCTGCAGGAAGCCTGTGCAGGTTTCACGCACCTGCTGTAAAGCCACATGCTTCCTTTATGTAATTGTTGTTTTATTGTAATTAAGAAGTGAAGTTACATCAGAACAGAAAACTGGGCAGAGCTGTAAGGCTTTAATGGGCAGACAATAGAGAGCAGATGCAATTATAATATAAGTTCAATATCATTGTATTACACATTGTTAAACATTTTGTTCACATGCCTTAGGGCAACTGAGGAGAGTCACAAAAGGGAAGGAGTGAAAAGCTTTATTTTTCAGCTCCCAAAGTTTTCTAGAGTATGAAATTAGTCCTTAGGAGAGTTCCTTGCAAGTAATTAATCCCTAAAATTGGTACTACATAAAGGGCAAATGGAGTTAGTGTTCAATTGCTTCACTTTCAGGTACTTCTGTTTAATTGGTAGTTCCCCCTTTTACCAAAGTATCTGTCAATGCACTGCAAGTCAGTCGGACATACAAAAATATTAAAGACAAAGGCCTTTTTTTCTATGCAGTCATACAACCCCAATTCAAAAAAAAAGGAGGCTTTCTTCAACCCCTTTGACCCCTCTCAAGTATCGTACCTGGAATAAGTACACTCTTCACTGAACGCAGGAACTATGCAGATCTTGAAAATACTCCTTTGTAGTCGTTCTACTCAGAATTCACCTTGGCCCACAATCCATAAAGAAAGAAGACAATTGCTGTGTGATACATATGCTCATATATGTGCAACATAGGTTTTAAAAGCTGCATGCTTTAGTGAATACATGTGAAAGCCTGTTCAAGTGTCAGTACAAGTTGTACCTTTGGACTGTAAATCTAGCAACAGTTTGACGTGGGCTGTCTCTGCTGGTCACCAGGTTCCAGGAAATTTTTCTTCCCTCTATACTGTGACTATGGATTAGTTACTGCGACAAAGTTAACACGTGGCTGGCTCTTATGCAGTGCGCACAGTCATCAGAAGTCCTTATTCTTTTCCCAGCAGGGGGTCATTCAGTTGCTCTGCCACCTTCTTGCTGTAGTTATATGACGTTATATGTGTGTGGATGTGGTCTTGCTTGTCGGTCTTTGTGAGAACCAGCTTGTAACAGTTGAAGGCACAGACCACTGACGTCATCCTGCTGATTGGGGCATTGGATCCGAAGGACTTGTGGATCCAGTAATAACATAGCAAGTAGGGATGAGCCGGATACTCGTTTCAGACGAGTATCCGTTACGGATAAAGCATGTTTGACGAATACGATTATGATACGAGTGAAATCCGTCAATATCTGTGCTCGTGCTGAAGTAAAATCCTCATTGTGTAACTGACTGTCTTCACGCTCTGTGATTGGCCAGTCACACACAGCGCCCGCCCCTCCTTACACAGACACGTCTCTTCCACAGACTGTATGGTCTCTGCACATCTCTCCCAACATACGCGCGGACAGAGCTGAAAACTGCTCGCGTCGCGTCAGTAAATGCCTCCGCTCCGGTCCGATTTTTTTTTTTTAACCGTCTGCTTGGTCTTAGTTTGGCTGGTGATATGAAGTCAGTTGAAAAACTTTGCTCGTACTGAACGCGGTGCTTTTGAGAAGAAGTGAACAAGGCTGACATATTATTTCCCTGTTTGCCATCACTGGATGTTTGCATGAATCATGAAGTTCACACAGATCATTAAAAAATAAACAGTCTCACAGACCACTTACACACATACACACATATAGCTGTAGCTGAACATACAAAGTAGCCTATATTAATATTTTTATTGTATGTGGCTGCATGCAGTATCTGACACTTTCTCTCTGCAGTTCATGAAAATAATATTATAAATATTATTGAGATATACTGTATATAGGCTTTGAATGCAGTAGATTAGCGACTTCTGATCAATCCATATCAATTTCAGACTTAAAATAATGTACCGTTTTAAGCCTCACCCATTTCTGCACTCACTTCCGATTTAGGCCCCGCCCACTCCGAATACAGATACAGATACAGATAATGTAGATGGTTGAACAGATACCGATACAGATAGTGGTGTACTCGCTCATCCCTAATAGCAAGCATGAGTCAAGCCACAAACTGAACACCAATTAAACATGCCATAGAAAAATACAAAAGAAAAATGTACACAGAGCACATTAAGGATTGGCTAACCTGAGACCTTCAGGCAACCTCTTTCAAAGCCACTGTTTACAAAGGCTCGATCACCCCTTGTACCCACCCTTGATGTAAGGACAACCAACACAGCCTCAGGTGTGCTTGATGAGGCAATGATGGTGTATATTTATGTAATTATTTACTTTGATGAATGGTTTAACATTTAATCAGCGAGGCAGCTTGTGAATCTGTGCCAAAACACTCACCCATTACCCCAACCCGTTTCAAATGAACCTTTAGTCTAGTTTGAAGTTTATCACGTCCTTTGGTTTTGTCGCCTGTAGGTCTGGGCACTTTAAAGCTCCTCTCCTGACATTGGTTAAACCCCTTAAAACTGATTTTTGTTCATCAAAATGATATTGGCAATGACATACATTAACTTAGATGTAACTCTTCATCTTTACCTTCTTGTATGTGCAGTTCTCTGAATATGCTAACAATCCCCACCTCTATCTCCACCCACCAAAATGTCCTGTCAGCAATTTGACATGAATCATCATCTAACTCTGCAGGTTAACATTGAATAACATTATCCAGCACACTGCAGATTGGTTTGGACACAGTCAACAGATAAAACACAATAAAAGGCAAACATAACAGATGACTAACATGTTGGCTTGTACTCGCCGGGTCCCCGGGATAGATGGAACCAGCATCAGGCTTTAATATAGTTTTAGTGGCAGAACTGTGCTCTGGAAAATGACTACTGCAAACCCTACAGAAGTTTTCTCTGGAATTTCTCCAACTGCATCTTCGCATCTTAAAACAGAACATGTCTCTGCCATCATTTTGAGTATAGAGAGCTTATCTTGCAAAATACTGATGTGTAGCTACACCTAGCTTCTCCTACTCCTCACAAAGTTCCACCCTGCAAGTATGTTACATATGAAAGCCTGAATGTATGAATCTGTGTTTCTGAGACCGTCGTCGGTGCACTTCAGTGCCAAGCCAGAGATGCTTGGCCATGATATTGACTGCTTTTTTTCCCCAATATATGTTGTAGCCTGTCAAAAAAAAAACACCTTTTGGACTATTTAACAAGGTAAAAGACTTGATTTCATTGTAGGGAGTCTTGTAGGGAGGAAATCACACAGTCTCGCAGGAGGAGGTCAGATATTTGCATTAAAGGAAGAGTGAAGCAGTGAATTTATCTTATTCATTAGTGTCCCACACATTCTTGTTTGAACTTCACTTTAAAGTTTATTCTGTGTCACTGTGCATATATAAGCATAATCCAAGTAAGACAAGGATTTATTAAAACAGCTTTCTCGCCTACAATTTGCTAAGGTCAGTGCAAGTCGCTGAGGTTTTGTTCTTCCATTTATATTTGGCTGGATTTGTGTATTGCATTTCCTTCTTGATAAGCATCTTCAGCCAACGTGGATCGCAACCTTATACGCTGGGGCAAACAGCAAACTTTTTGTTTACAAGATAAAGAAAATACTGTTCTTTATGCATCTCTGATATGCAGGTCCCTCCACATCGTTAATATCCCAAATTACATCTCTGACTCTGTTCTATGTGGTGTAGATTTTTACCTGATAAACCGAGCTGTGAATGCTGGGTGCCTCTCGAGAACTCTTTGACTCAACACCTCAGTTTATTCAAAATGTACAAGGAGATAGAAAAGCAAATTGCTCTTGTTGTCTGTTGTACATATTAATGTTCACAGACAGGTGTTTGGAGACTGTAATCTCTGTTACAAACAAATTCTTCCACCTCATGGTGCAATAAACCAACAGAAAACACTTGATTTTATGCCAAAACATCTGTGAACTACAACCCTGATTTTAAGAGAGTTGGAAAGCTGTGTAAGTAAAAACAGAATGCAATCATTTACAAATTGTAAATTTACAAAGACTGGATGGCTCTGCCCAAGTTTGAAACCTGCACCAACCTCCAACTTCAAAGTAAATGAAGTAAAAAATATGTGTGTTATGGGGAGTTTGTGCTCTCATCATTGTCGGACACAGTGACTTCCTGAAGTGAGGCATCTGGTAGCCACGTAGTTGAAACACACACCATGGAAGTGCAATGTCCCTGGTTCCACTTTGAACACATGTGGATGTAAAGAATGCAGGTTTAAACTTAAAATAAAAGTTGGCTTAATCTGAGTTTTTTGAGGAAGAAAATTCAGTCATCACGTTTGTAAGAGCTCAAGGAAACACAATCTTTTTTTTAAGCTGATGTAAACTTAAAAGAAAACTTTAGTTCTGGTAGGTGTTGTGGTGCTGTTTCTAATCTTTATGCTAAGCTAATAACCTCCCAGCTCCAGCTTCATACTTAATGCACAGATGAGAGAGTGCTATCAGACTTCTCATGAAACTCTTTGCAAGAAAGGGCATTTTCCAAAAATGGCAAACTGTTCCTTTAAAGTATCTTCCATCAATATGCACCTGAATCAGGGACTCAAACACACTGATTGATTTGCATTTTACACTGCGTTTTATGTTAACACTTACAGCAGTATTTTATTTTATACGCTATTTTATGTTTGCTACATATTGCGTCAAATGGTCGAAATGGCAATAAATACAGTATACAGTCACTTTGCACATGTAAAGACTGCAAATCAGTCAGTGTGCCGGAATAAAGTCACTGGTAGCTTCAAGGCTGATCAACACATACCTATTCCCCATGTACATTAATCAATTAATCAATCAACATCCATATGAGTATGTAATATATTTCGTTTTTATTTCAACATAATGTCTCTACCAAAGCAGAGCTGCAGATAAGAAGTGGACTGTGCGTCCCAAACACGCTGTCAGAGCTGGTCGTCTAATGATTTTTCAGCCGCATAGTTTTTATAACGACACAGCTGGGAATATTGTTCATTTAGCAATTACATCTGTACTCCAGGTAACATAATTATCTGGTAGTCGATTAAGCAAGAGGGAGAATGAAGTCTGATGTGAATGCAAACATTCAAGAGGAGGACAAAGAGGGGCCTCGAGGATAAGAGAAAAGTCAATGTGGTTTCATTTGTCCCTATGAATGTAAATATCAATATAAATGTCTTTGCAGTTGAGGCTTTGTTGTTTTTCCACCAGGCAAACAACATATATGAAAGAAGTTCTTTATTCACTAACCATGTATTTATATCTGATTTTTTTAGCCATCAGCAGTCTGCATCTTTGCACCCATAGGTGAAGTAATGTAACATCCTTTCACAATATAATCATCACTCAGGTTCCACTTACAAACTTTTATCTCTTCAACTGAGTCTCGCAGTCTTTGTTATCTCTTGGCAACTGGGCAAATGCTATCTGCTGATGAAGACTGTCAGATCCTGTATATGTAAACATAAGGAGCATACATGAAATCTGCAACAACCAGCTTGTTTGTAGCTTTGTTTTTCGTCCCTTCTAACTTCTGAGAGAAATATCTGGCTCTTTAGCAGCTACATGCTCCACTACGCAATATACCTGGATACAGGAGTGAGAGTGAAACAAAACAGTAAGATGCAGTCAGTCAGCTAAACAATGAGCAGAATTTTTTTACAACGTTCTGTAAAGCCGAGGGGAGCTGCAGATTCAGATAATTTCTTGTAGGTTCGACATCACTTTCATCACCCATTTCACACTGTTTTTGTCATCTGATTCACTTTGAATGAAAGCATGATGAGGGTATGTAGCTCACACATGTTTAGTCAACATTTAATTTTGACACTGCATGCTGTGAGACATGTTTGCAGTGTCTTAATGTTTCCTACTCATGTAAAAAGAAAGAAAAAGGGAAAGAAGACAAAATGCAGGAAGAGCTGGGTATCATCAAAATAGCAATGGTATGAGAAACCAGAGGAGTGGATTATTGCGCCAAGTGAGGTGGTGTATAATGAGAGGACGAAAGGACGGATCATTGACCCTTGAGGAGCACCTGTGGATAGGTTTGATTGAAGACTGTGCACTCAAGTGTTTTAGACTGGAAGGGCAGATGTGAAACTGGCCTGTAGTTTTTGACCTGAGCTGAATTGAATGTAGTTTTTTTTTGAGCAATGGGGTGACTTAAGCTTGTTTAAATGCAGCAGGGAACAGGCCTATAGTAAGTGAGGAGTTAATGATGTGTCTTATCGCTGGTTGGGTGGTATCGCATGAAACTGTCATCTTGTTTCTGGGTTGTGTTTCCTCTTCATTACTAAAGTAGGAGACTTGTGGTTTACCTTACACTGTAGATAAATAATAATTACCAATGAACTCATGATGCTGGTCCAGTAGTTTATTATACAAGATAAAGCATCTAATATTGATCTGCTTGGTGGAAGTCTCATAAAATATGTTGGTTATACTGTCTGAATTAAGCTGTGTCAAGTAAAAGGAGATGCACACAGGGACAAATTTAAAAAGTTTGGGACGGACTGTGATGGTCTCTGCTCAACTGCCTGTTTATAGTGTTTCTTACAGTCATTAAAATGGTGCATTATGGAAACACAACAACCCCCAAACAAAACTGAGGCCTGTCAATCACTGTACACGGTAAGATCATGTGACTCCACCTGCCCTGCTATTTTCACTCAGACACCTGGATGTTCATTGAAATTAGAAGGTGACATTTAAAAACAAATCAGTCACGCGTCTCTGGCTAATTTGCATACGAACATCACAACAACTCCTCGAATAACTCCCACTGACATGAACGTCTGACAAGTTATCTCATGTTGATGCTTGTTCATTATGCAGAAGTTAATGTCGAATACGTCAGTTCTGGATACGAAATGCATCTAAAAAGAATCTAAGACTCATATTAAAGTGCACACTGAGTTTTCGGAATTAATAAACTTATCAATATTGATGTCTGTTTGCACAGAGGGACTAAATCAAAATTCAGCCTGTTTCCCAAGATAATAAATTAATGTCTGACTTCATTTATGGCCTTTTCTAAAAAGGGAGATGAATTTACTCAGGATAGTGGAGAGTTCATTAAATGTATATTTAAAAAAAAAACAAAAAAAACATATAAGACCCAACAGTGCACTTCAGAGCCTGTTTATTCAGAAGGATCACTCCTCCAGATTATGAGTCACAATCCCGTGGCTCAGTCATCTCATGTGAAGACTGCAGATAAGTTTAGCAATCACTTCATATGGCATCAGAAAGCAAGGTGAACATTTTTGTGAGAAAGTTTAGTTTGAATCTGTTATAATCTAAAATGTTGAAATAGTTTGGATATAATATTATATTTGAGATCACATGTTAAATAGGGGCCCCAGTGACTTATTATAGAATATCTCCATCACCTTGGAGAAACCACATCTCTACGACTTCACACAGTTTAAGTGTAAGCTCCTGTAATGGATGGGTTTTTAAGAAAAGCATGTTTCTCTAACAATAGTATGCACGGTATTCTGACATATTGTACAATAAGTGTATTCATATTCTTACCTCATCTTTTGTTTTATTTTAAGTCATAAAATCATTGGTGTAACGTTGCATCTTTTATTGCAGCCAAGCAACCAATTAAATATATCCTCAAGGAATTCATATAAGGATAAAACAATTTTCACATCTTCTCTTAATTGCATATGCCGCCATATACAATAGCAGCTTACGTTAGTTTTGTTTGACCACAGTCTCTGTCAAGGAAGCAGTACTGAAATAAATGGTTAATTAACATGGCTTCAGGGCTATTTAATAGTGTGTGACTCTGTGTGTGTGTGTGTGTGTGCGCAGTGCATACTTGAGGGTATCTAGGGGTATGTCAGTGCGCTCTCTCAATAAGTGACATGCAGTACCCTCTGAGGAACCCTTATCAGTGGTGCACACATTTAATTGTATTTTTGTTCCAGTTGGGGGTGTTAGAAAATAGAAGCAGCTTAAAAGCTGATTGTAGAAACACAACTACAACATTACCAAGGAATACAGCAATATGATGGTATCTCTGAAATGACTGAGGGAATAAGGGAGCAAAGCAAAGACCTTCGTCAATAATGTACAACTCTGATTCCAAAAAAGCTGGGACGTGTGAAACTTAGATAAAACAGAATGTCATCATTTGTTCATCCTGTTTGATATATATTCAGTGAAAAACAGCACGAGACAAGACGTTTGTCTGTAAATGACTGCATTCTGTTTTTATTTATGTTTTACACAGAGTCCCAACTTTTGCTCCATTTAGGTGTTGAGCATGAATCTCACGCCGTGGTGGAAGTACCAAGAATATTTTCAGAGCCTGCAGGGATGTCAGCCACTGAGGCGTAGCAGCACTGAAGTGCCTGAGACTGGGGACCATACATAAAAAGCCTGACTGTAGGGCTGCTAGCTACGCTGGTTCAGGAAATAAAAAAATTCCACGTATTGGACAAATTACCAAAATGTTGTCCCAGTCACTGAAGCATGAACAGGACCTCCTTGTAGGACTGATGAAACATACAAGTCATGTCTGTTCTACCAGCTGAGCGTATGATTGCAGCTGCAGCTGTTCAATAAACATTCATTGTTTTGTCTTCCAGTATGAGATAAAATATCTCATCGTCCTGGGGGAACAAAGCAGCAGTAAGGATAAACAGTGATTAAGTGTGGAGAGAGGATGATGAAAATGCCTAGTTAATGAACTACCCAGGTTGAAATGACAGGATGAAACCTACAGTTATGAAATACTTTTTCTTAAAGAGGTAAATCATCTAATAAACAAGAAAGCACAGCAACCGAGTTGCATGTAAAGTAATGCCAGGAAACCTATAGGACAAGTTTAGACATTTTGAGAAATAGAATTTTTGTTCATCAATACCACCTTCATGCCTGTCCAGTGAATATGAAGCTGAAGCCAGTTAGTCTAGCAATGAGAGTGAAAACAGTGGGAAGCGGCTAACCTGGCTCTGGTAGGCAGAGGTTGTTTGTTTGTTTCCAGTCTTTGTGCTGTACAGACATGAGAATAGTATCAATTTTCTCATAGTTAAGAAAGTGAATATGTCTACTTCCTGAAATGAAACTATTATTTCAATATGTCCACATAATTAAAGTAGGAATGACCAAACTATGGCTTGAGGGCCATGTCCAGCCCACTACTGTGCTTTTTAAAATTCTACTGTGTTTTTTTTTTTATTGCTAGTCAGTAGTAGTACTGTGCCTTTCAATTTAAATTTCATTAATAGTAGTACCTTTTAATTTAACCTGCTTTTTTTCAAACAATGAAGTATGCTGGAATATGTGAATTTACCCATGGGGATGAATAAAGTATCTACCGACCTACCTACCTACCAACACCTTGATTTATTTGGCCTGTGAGTTATTTTAAGATTAAAATATTATTTTGTTTATAAATAATAGTATCAAATAATATCAATAATCAATATCATATCAATAAAGAATTATCTTATCTAATATAAGAGTGCAGTTCCTATTCTGAACTCTAGGAGTATGTAAATATAGCATAGATATTAAATGAATATCATCCATTGTGTGCAGTAAAGTTAAGGAGCCTGGAGGAGAGGCTATGAATTTGCATTGTAGGCCTATTATACTGTACATCACTGCTTCCCCGTCAGACACTGAGGCTGAATACTGGGGCATCACCTGCCTCTCAAATGTGCTTATGTGTAGCGCAGTTCTGGAGTGGTTCTGTTTTCTGAGACGTGAAAATCACAGTCACGTCCTTGTTGAACTGAGTAACATAACACTGGCCTCTGAACGGAGGAGGAAGGAAGGAAAAAAGGGGCTTGTATCACCAATGCAGGCAAATCTTTTGTTGTGAGGCAAATCAGTGACAGCAGTGCTGCACACGTCTCAACTCTCCAGGAAGTCATCCTCAGTTTCCCAAATACCAGAATTTCTTTGATATGTGCCTTTTCTCACATCATGGAATTTAACCAAAGCTTCCAACATGTGGTTGAGAAGAACAGTAACCTGCTCTTAAACCCTTTCTCTGTTGATGTGGATGGAGTAGAGGTGGACATGCAGTTGTGGCTTATTGAAATGCAATGTGATGATGCACCATCTCCGGCTCTTACTGTCAGAGCCCTATAGGGGTTTGGAAATGTTCCCAGATGAGGATCCATGCATAAGGATGCTCAGTTTATTTGGCTCTGCATATAATGTATGTGAGCAAACATTTTCCCTTACAGCACTGAACAAGATGTTGCAAGATAACTGACAGTCTCTATTACAAGACTTAGACCTGCAAGTCTTCTTTAGTCATCACTGCTCATATTAGGAGAAGTTTAATAATGATAAAATCATCTTAGCACAGATTCACAAAGTATTTTAAAACTCACTCATTAGGAGGACTATTTTATTTTTTGTCCACGTGGCCCCTCCTATGAAAAGCTTGGAAATCCCTAAACTAAATGCTTTTAATATACCTTTTGTTTTCTTTTGTTTGTTCTCAATCCCTCCATATTTTTCACTCAAAGTAACATAAGTGTCAAATAATGTGCTTTATCATGCACCTGTTCTATCAGTCTATATTCTTAACCAGCTTACTTTGCTCAGAATCACACCCTTAAATCAATCTCAGCATGCATTAGGAGAGGAGCAGAGAAAGTAGAGAAACACACCGGGTCGAAAGGCGAAGCAAAATCCACAACATACAAGCAATCACATCCGCCTATAAGTTGTTTGTACTCACTGAAATGAACACTGAGACAAAGTAGCCAAGGCCCAGCTGGTGCTGGTGGGGTTCAAATCCAGGATGATATCTGTGAAACAACAGTCCGTGACCAGTCTAACACAACATGACCAGTGACTAACACGCTGTGGGCAAAATGTGTGCTTTCCAGAGTTTGTGATTATATTTTAACGATTTTCTTTCGTTGACTGACAGGTTGAATCCGAGGTCATACGTTGCTCTCACCGTCAAGGCTCTGCCCAGCTTGCTCAGCAGCGGCACATTGGATCTTGGATCAAAACAGATAAGTCAACACCATCTCCTGATAGTTTCACATGAGAGGCAGAGGTAAGTCAAATCAGATCAATGTGTTAACCACCGTCCACCATCATGACTCTAGGGATGATGACATCAGTTGGTCAGTCCATCAAACAAATATTGGATGGATGAATGGTGAAATTTGTGACGGCCGTTCATGGTTCCCAGAGGATGAATTTTAATTAATCTGATGATCCTGACTGACTTTTTGTTGACTTTGGTTGGCCTTTTTTGTTGTTGTGTGAAATATCTCTGCACTTTTCAAGAGATTGTCATGAAATTTGGCACAGACACTCACATTCATCTCAGAGTGAATTGTAATGACTTTGATCTCCTGACTTCTCCACAAGCTCCATCTTCAGGTCAAAAATTGTGAACATGATATGCTGCAACAGGAAGTGCTCAAAGCTTTGCTGAGGACACCTTCAAAGTAATGTCTGACTGAGAGTGACACTGGCAAAAATTTTTCACTTTGCTGTAAAGATATTGAAGGTCCACACAGTTCCTGGAACATTAGATTTAGAGTGCAATCATCTCTGAAAGTTAGGAACAGACATTGTCGAGTAAGTCCACTAATCTGTCTTCAGAGATTTCTCACATGCTTTGACACATTCATGTCTTCCTGCTGACCTGCTCTGCCTCCACATGCCACAAAAATTCAGAGGTTTTAACATTTACTCATTCACTCCTGGCCATCAGGTAAATGAAAACTCAGGTTTTGTAAAGACTTTAATTAAAGCCAGAGTTTGCCACTGCTGACCTTTGATCCCAATTGGAAATTTAACCTTTATTTTATCTGGATTCCCCGTAGCTACCGCTCCTTGACTGTTATGGTAGGTTATTATGGTGGATAGATGGGACTTTAAAATGCCCCACATTCACCCACACTCACATATAAAGTACATTCATACACCAGTGATGACTCAGCCACCAGAGAGCACACTGACATGTTCATGTGCAGGTATTTGGAGGTTAAGCTCTTGCACAAGGACACTGACACACTGTAAGAAAGACTCAAACCACAAGACGTGCAATTTATATATGAAATATTCAATACATCTTCCTGAAACTGAGCTGCAAATCTCAGTCGTCTCAAAGGTTAGACGCCATTACTGGTCTGTTTCCATCATCTACATGTCGCCATTTGTGACCAACTTCATGAGGAATATCAAAAATGAATGATGACTATTATATTGATTCTCATATAAAATTAAACTGGTTATGATGATTAATTTTGTCCCTTTACTACCATCTTCTGGACAAAAAGAAAAATTGCAGCCTGGCCAGTATTTTCTACTACCACTTGAAATGAAAAACAAATAGCAGTTTTGTGGATGTTCTAATGATCGTAAACAGCTGTCAGTTGAAGATTTTTACTCAATATTTCGACAGGCGAGCACCTTCCAAACTCTTCTGAAAGCAAAGCACTAACATTTAATGAGGAGAAAGTCTCTTAAATGCCAAGGTCCTCAAGAACTGATTTTGTTGCCACCTTCAAAGCTTTTACATTTAAATGATGCAAATAACTAGTAAGAGCTCTGACAGTTATTAGAGGTTCACCATAAACCCACTCAGCAACACTCGCCATTAACACAAAGCTGTGTTTGCTGCAGCCCTTGATTTTGTTTTTGTATTCACCTTGTTGACAGCTTTTGGTGTTATACTCTGATAAAAAGAGTTTCTCAGCTTTGTCTGTGTGAACAGAGTTCCTTGGAAAATGTTGTGATTAGATCATAATACCTTTTCAAAAGTAGAGTAAATAGAAGAGAGGACGTCAAAGCACACAGGAGTCAACACAGGGATTCCAGCTAATTAGTGAGTTTATCTTTATCTGAGTTTAAAAACTTTAACGATAAGTTTTTTAATGGTTTTGGGGGCTTCGCTGGTGCAGAGGGTGGTGAGTTTTTAAATTTGCATTTGACCTTCATTAAACCTGGATGCTCTTCAAATTAATCTCTGATGAGAGATTCCTTGCCAAAATGTCACCATGTCCAGGTCCTACAAGCCAACACAGGACAAAGATGAACAGGGGAAAGAAGAGAACAGAAAGGACGTAAAAAAAAAAAAAAAAAAAAAAAAAAAACTCAAACATTTAAACAAATGAAAGACACATTTTCATCAAAAAACTCTACATTACAAACTATACATTATCACATTTGTACATTTCAATCCTTAAATCTGTTATGAGTATAACAGAATAGACTTTTTTTAGACCTTTAGTAAAATACTTTTGACTTTCTATTTCATTACATTTCAGAGGGAAATATTGTACTTCTTACTTCACTACATTTTTCTGACTGCTTTAGTTATTGTTACCTAGATTTAAAAGAGCTTTTAAATCTACTTATTCTGTGAACAACAATATAGTGATGGTCTTGTCTCTCAATGCCTGGACTTGTGCCATTATTTGGTCCTTCAGTGTCAACGATTTCAGCAGAGCAAAGCCTCCACACGTGTCTCTGAAGTAGTTGTGCAAAAACACAACAAGCTGATACCATCCTCTCCACTTTTTTGAGCAGAGACTAATAGCACTTAACAAAACAGGCCAGTGGTTAACCAAGATCCCAAATGTGTTTTCAGGCACCCTGCCTGCCCATCAAAGCCTAAGTGGTCTTCGATCCCAGGTCTGTTGGTGATCACAGTGCATTTTTGATCGATGCCATGGGCTTCAGGCTCTAAAAACACTTTATCCGACATTTTGCATAATGCAACAACTTGCATCATCTAGTCTGGTCCTTCCTGCTTCGTTAGGGTCCACCTTTCAAACCCTAGAACCCAGCAGTTTGTAAGGCACAGTTTTTGTTTAGTAGTCTTTAAGTTTGACTTGAGATTATATGAATGATGAAATCATCAGGGTCATTATCTTAGACTTAGGAAAGTTCCCTCCACAGCCACAGATGAGCCATTTCTATACTTGTATCCACATAGTAGTTTCACCTCCAGGGATGAAAGGCATTTTCTTTAACTAGCTGCACATTGATTTTCTCAATTTTTTGCTCTGATTTCTCCCAAGTATTTAAGGTTTATGGACCAAAAGCTCCATCTAGTGTCTATAACAGCAAATTGCATGTGAGAGGAAAAGCTGTAAATACTTTCTGATCAATATTTCCAACAAAGTTTCCAATAACATACATTTTTATCATTTCAGTAATATATTACAAATCACTACAATGGTTCTTTATCAGAGAGAAACAATTAACTTTTGGTGAAATAAATAACCACAGCACAAAACATAGAGCTTTAAATTTTTATAAGACTTATAAAAAAGAGAAAACATAACACAATAACCAAGGCATGTCATACATTGTGTTTTTTCTTTGTTTCTCTGAGGAGTATTTACAAACAGGCTTATGTACAGATAGCAATAACTCAGAAATGGAAAAAGCTACATATATTCTAGCACAAACAACCAGTTAGCATAATGATAATATATTTGTTATGTACAATGTAACTGGCAAGGCTAGAGCAAGAAAGAACATAAAGATTCTGCAAAAGGTTTAAATAACTTCAAGTATCTGTCTTGAGGTTTCATGGAGATTTTTAGTCCGATGGACGCAGATTTCCAGCAACACTGAAGAGAAACCAAAAATCTGGTCGAGCTGCAAACCGTGTAGTGTGGCTGGGAAAGGACAGGAGGAGCTCTAGCCGTTGGAAAAAAAAACAACACAGACAATGCAACAAACGTGGCGACACAAAACAATCACTTCTCTGATAAATGCCCACTTTTTAAGAAACTTAACACAACCAAGGAAAATCTCCTCTCCACATATAAAGTGATATCCAGCTTATTGGCCTATAGCACCTGTTTTACTGCTTTGAATAACAAATGTGCAACAGGCTGAAAAAACAACAAACAATAGGAAACAGGAGCTGATTGGGTGTTGAGTCCAACGCAACAGGGTTTTAGAACATTTTTCATGTTTCTGGACTTTGTGGTTTAACTAAACATCTTAGGTATCCAAAGATAACTTCACAACATTCTGAGGTCATTTAATTGTCTCTCTCATGAAACCCACAACTCTCACTCTGGAAAATTGTCTCCATCGTAATGTTGTGTTCCATTATAATTATATTAAAAAAAAATGTCATAGTAACTGCAAAAGAGTAACTCATTCATCACCTAGTACCTTACATGTAAATTAAGGTCCAAACATAATGAAACCATAGTCAGAATTGCACAGTCAGCTGTATGAAAAGGAGAACTAGCTTGTTTGAGGAAAGATCTGGCTATTCTTCTAGGTTAGCAGGAGTTATGCCTACTCTAATTAATATAGCCACTATTAAGAAAAGTGTGGCCCGAGCACAGGCCACTTGTCCTATTAACGTCTCCAAGTGCATAAAACACTAATGCTACTTCACGACGCTCATATAACAACACTGTAGGGCTCGATTGCCTCCCTTGTTTACATTTCAGTTTAGTGTATCCATTTTGAAAGGAGAGAAAAAAATGTCCATGTACAACACAACACACGCTGCAGCCAGTGCTGTGGTCTCTGAAGTCCCCCCGAGGCATGTCTCAAACGGCACCCGTCCAAGTGCACTGCTTTTGACAAGAGTTGCACTGTAACCATCAAATCAGGCGCACCATAAAGACTCTAGTGTAACTTTTTAAGACCTTAAAATAGAGCAGCAAAGATTCTAATTTCTGTTCTTGTATGGCTCAAAAGAAAAATGCCATCAGGTGTCAAAGTGAAATTTAGGACCGTCCTCTCAAAATTAGTGCATTTCCTGGGCAGCAGGGTACCATTTGAGAATCTGCTCTGATCAGCTGCACCACACCCGACATCCTCCATCCCACCCCCGAACACTCCCCCCTCTCAGCAGACAGTGAGGGGCTGCGGCTCACTTTCACGCCGCTGGTTTTTTTTCAGCAGCTGAATGCGGTTGTGGCAGTAGAACTTGATGGCTCGCCAGTCGCGGTGGTTGCTGACCAGCAGGGGGCATTGCTGCAGGCAGCGCTCGCAGTCCGCTTTGGCGGGGACCCGGAGCTCGGTGATGTTTCGAGTCAGGTGCTCCTCGACAGCCGCACGTTCTGCTTCTGACCAGGGACGCTTCAGGACGCCTCGCTTTCCTACAAGAGAGGAGAGAAGAATGAATTATGTGTTTGAAGAGCTTATCTAAATCGGCATGAGGGTAGTGAAACCTCCAATCGAACCTTCGAGACTTTCCAAACTTGCAACTGTGCACTTTTGGGTTTTCCTGGTCAGCTCATTTTTCCTTTCAAATAAATATAATTTGCACCTTTAAAATGATCTAACAGTAAAAGTGCAAGAATGTAAATGATGTAAAGCTCAGTCGAAACATTTTGAACACCTTATATTTTAGTATGTTTTGTTAATTTAAGGCAATGTCATCCTCATCAATCTCACCATAAGCTCCATTTAGTAGCTGTTCTGCAGCTTCCAATCATAACAAATGATCAGATGGATGGACAGATGGAGAAATCACTGTATATCAAAAATGTCATCTGTGAAGAATCATTTGTATCTTTCAAAATAGCCATCATCTTGCTTGTTTGTCATCATAAGAAGAAGATCCTGGCAATTAACATGCAAAACATTCCACAGCACCAGAGTAGAGAACTTTGGCTGCAGCAAGAAGAAATTTCATTAATCAAGGTCTTTTATCACGTTATGGGGAATTCAGAATTTGTTCACATGCTTTTGCTTCTGTTGTATGTGCTCTCAGCAGTGTTCATTTCTTGCCATTGGACCAGTGAACTTTGCCTGCTGGGATAAACATGTACCAGTACACTCTGTGCTTCACCTTCAAACACTAACTTGAAGCCTGTCTGAGGAACCAAACAGCTTGAAATGCCCATGTTGTGAGGGTTGTTTCTCCACATTATATTAGTGTTTTTTGTTTTCCATCATTCGTTTTATCATTGCTGCTTTTTTAATTACTTATCTTCCTCCATTTTATAAAATTGTACAAATACACTTGTGCTTAAACCCAAACAAACCTGATTTGGGCTGACCTGAGCCTCTCCTGCGGTTTGCGGGTGGAGGTGGAGGAGGTGGAAGGGGCAGCTGGGTGTTCTTGAGCTTCTTGGGTCGTCCCACTCGTCCGTTGTTCTTGCCCTTCCTGACATACAGTAGGGTAGGTGTAGGGTTCGGAGCAGGAGCGGGGGCGGGCGCTTCAGACTTCTCCTTCACCTGCTCCCCTTCAGACTCACCCTCTGAGTACGAGTCTGCAGAGTTTCCTGACATAACTGGAAAAGTTGCAGGGAAAGAAGGTTAGTCAAATCTGTCATGTTCTGCTTTCAAACACCACCTGTTCACACACAAACGTCTACAAAAACTGTAAGAAACGTTATAATCCTTTCCCATCTAGGGGATGTTTGAAACCATGAAGGGAGGTATGATCATGGACAACAGAAAAAGACACCAGTCCCACTCATTCTTTCAGCCATTCCAAAATCTCACCATCCAGTTCCAGGCAGATGTGGTTCAGGCTCATTCCTCTGAACAGCACTCCGTCCCTCTCTCCACAAAGCACCACTCGGCCCACTCTGCCCATCAGGCCTGGGTCTTGGCCAATTCCGGCACAGTTTTGCGTCACATGGTACTCCCTCTCCAGGAAGTGCTCCAGCCTCTCCACAGCGCTGCCTCCAGGCTGACCGGGCTCCTCTCCTTCTCCCAGTAGCAGCAGCTGGGTCAGTATAGCTACCTGCCGGCGAACCCTGGTCTGGGTCAGGGCACGGGGATTACGTGTGCCGCTTGAGCGGGCCAGGCTACGAAGGAGGTCAGTACCTCGCAGTGGAGTGGCAGGGGAGTGATAGGGCCTGGCGAAGACGTACGGGTTTGCGGGGTCGACTCCCACATCCTGTCGTGTTTGCAGGAGGAGCTCCAAGCAGGGCTCACAGTGTGGAGGGAGGATGAGGGGCTGCACCCTTCCACGTTTACCCTGAACCCCAACTCTAGGGAGGTGAGGAAGCACCAGGCGCTCAAAGGGGGACAAGGAGGCCTCCAGTGGAGTGAGAGCTGGAGGGGCACCAGGTGGGACAGGGACAGGGCACTGGGGAGTGACGCGAGCTCGATATTCAGTGATGGAAAGCTTGGAGACCTCACACTCACGTCGCCGATTGTACAGGATGAGGAGAGCCAGGCTGGAGTGGCAAAGAAGGCGCCAGGCTTCTGCTGACTGTAGCTGCCGAGACAGGGACAAGAAGGCCGAGTGCTGCAGCCGGCGAAGGTACAGCACCAGAGAGGACAAAGACGAGAGGAGGGGCAGCAAGTGGTGACGCCCTGAACCACTGAAAAATAAAGACAGTAAGCAGTTACTTCTTTTATTCATTTTGGTAGTATTAGTTTCAATTACCTGAGAAGAATTTAATTGTAATTTGTTTCAGTATCCTATAGTCTAAGTGTACCAATTTTATATAAACCAGCTATTATGTGACTACAGAGCCCAGCATGTATTAGGAGCAAATTTTCAGATGATTCTTGCACATGGCTCAATTTAGGGCTGGAACTAACAATTTTTCATTATCAATTAATAATAGTTTTGTTGATAAAAAGTGACAAAATGATTAAGAGATTAATGAATAATGAAAATAATCTTTAGTTTCATCCCTCCTCTCAAATTTGCTCACAAAGTAGGCAAAGACCTCAAGTTACCTCAGCAAGTCCTTTTCCTTATCTTCTGTCCCACTTTCATCTTCCACCTCCATCACACCATTCTCCTCCTCCTCTTCCTCATCCTCCTCATCTTCCTCTTCCTTTGGTGGCTCCATCTCTTTGGCCGAATTGCTGCTGAAGGACTGAGGGCATACCACCTCAATGTCATCCTCCTCTTTGGGCCTCTTTACCTCCACAACCTCAACATCTTCTTCATCTTCGTCCTCCTCATCCTCTTCGAGTCTTTCTTTCTTCAGCCTCCTCATCGCTCCCTTCCTGGACTGAGTTACAGCAACAGGCGGTGGGCTTCTCTTTAAGACAGACACTGGCACTGCGTTCTGTCCTCGGGGAGGAGTCAGCACAGGCGAGGTGGCGTGTCTTCCAGCAGAGGAAGGGGATTGGTTGGCTGCTGTGAGAGTGGGCGGAGACATGGAGAGGTCCTGGACGCCACTCTGTGGAAGATCTGAATTGCGGCTCTGTCCCGTGACCTGTGATGACTTTGAGTGCTGCTGATTGTGTGTGTGAGCTGTGGTGGGGTTTGCGTTCTGTGCATGCAGACGGGGCATCTGTGTGTAGCGCTCCACCAGGGCTGAGCACACTTCTGGTTGGTGTGCATGGTGTTTGTCTAAGTGGCGGCCCAGGGATCGGAAGTGGCGTCCACAGTACTCACAGGTTTGGCGCATGGAGTCTATGGACACACCTCCTCTGGGGATATTTATGTTGACGCTGCTTGTGGTGTTGGAGCCCAGCGGAGCCGGAGCTTTGAACAGAGGCTTAGCTGAAGAGGAAGAGGAGGAAGACGAGCAGGGAGGGGAGGACTGTGCCGGAGGGTGGGATGAAGGAAGTGGACGGCTATGAGGTGGAATGCTGGTGGGGGAGACAGGTGGTGGACGCCCAGGAGGGGTCCGATGGGGGGTCTTTTTCTTTGAAGGAGTGCCGCGCCGTTTTTTACGACGGCGTAGTGCGCGCCCGCGGGGGCTGGAGTTGTCCTCATCTCCAGCGTCTGAGTCACTGGCATCAGAGTGAGAGATGGGGGAGGAGGACGGGGAGAGGGACCAAGAGGGGGTGACGTACTCCTGTTGTTGCTGCTGTTGTTGCTGCTGTTGCTGCTGCCGCTGGGCTGTCAGAGAAAGAGATTCATCCTCCTGGAAGTGAGAGACAGTGAGGTGAGGGTGAATTATTTTTTGTTGTCACAAGTAACCTAGTAGATTTCCTTTTAAATGCATATATTTCCTTTTTTTCCAAGCCATCATTTCCTTTGTTTGTTTTCTATGCGATGAATATCATTTCATATCTTGAAACTGAAAAAAAAGTTTTGAAAGGATGAAACTCAGTATTTATGGACTTGACAGCAAACATAAAAGGATTTGCAAAACTGAGACTAAGTCTTAAGGGCTTGCATAACATTTTGATGAGCTGAAAAAAAATTCAAATCTCTGCAATTATTATGTATTTATGTATTGTATTTGAGTTTATGCCTTCACAGCACTGCAGCACTCTTTTACAGTATTCCTCCAACATATTTACAGCATTTCAAATTTGTCACTGTTCTCTTGGTATAATAGTTTGTTTTTGAAGCCATGTACATGCTGATCTGAAAATCGGTGCACATATGTTGGGTAAAAGTTGAAACTTGAGTTTGGAGCTCCTCAGTGTTGTTTTTCCTAAACAACAGAGGTTGCTGGCACAGCGTAATCACTGTAAACCACTGGGATCTTTGAACTAACCAAACATGTCACAGGTTGGCTCCGTCACAGTTTGAATTTTGAATGTTGTAAGGGACATTGCTACACAGATGTGTTTTCATCAGTTTAATCAGAAGCACCGTTAGGACATTAAATTTTAAAGCAATAAGTAAAAGGTGAACATCACAGGCAAGAGAATCAACAGTGAATCGTCTGCACACACAAAGTGGTTGCTGCAATGTTTCCCAATCACACAATTTAGGAGAGACAACAGAGAACACAAGTTGCTTGAGATCTTACTTTAAAGCAGTTAAAGCTGATGATAACTTATGCCATTACTACACATAATAAAACTATTGTCCAGAGGAGGGGGAGGAAGACTTGATGATAATGATCATGTTGAGTCCAACATCAGTGTTGTCCACCCACATTCAGACAGGTGTTAAGCTAGATGCCCAGCAGCACATCACAACTGCATCAACATTTGCTCATTAGTATGTGTTTGTATTATATAGAGTCTGTGCTGGTTTTTACTGCAATAGATATTAGACAGCAAGAAAGCACTTGTGAGAAACGCACCATAGAGCAGAATTCAAAATAGAAGTCTCTCATCCAGTGAAGCTTCTCTTAATGGTTCTTAGGAAAATTAATTGACAAGCTTAACCTCTTTAATGCCACTGTTCTGGCAGAGGAGCAGTCAGTACAAACTCTGCTTTGCAAATGTGTTTGTTTGATGTTTATTCTAAATTCTGGTGAAGCTCAAAGAGTCTCCAAATATGTCAGGATGAATTTAGGGAAAATAATGTCTTTAACTGGCAACAAATTATTTTGTTTGCCACTTGGGGGCAGCAAAACAGCAGTTTGTTGATGTGGTGAACTTGTTCGCAAACAGCTGTTGCTTACACATCCAGCAACAACAGAGAAAAATTAGCATTCATTTTGAGTTGTGTTTGTGGTCATCTGATGAATGTAAGTCCAATATTCAAGCTCTGTTTTTGTTCTCTACTAACTCCAGCGGGAGATTTTTGTCTCTTTAGTTGCTAAATGCTCCACTGTGTTCACCAGCTAGATGCTAACTTTGCTGTTTTGTGCTGATCAGGTGGTATATAGTTGGTTTTTAGAGCCTTTTCACTAAAAATAGCTGCCTGCTGCGGCCAAAAAATGACGCAGTGAGAGCAGTGAGAGTGAACCAGAACAGATTCAGATGATAATTCTCTGACACCTTTCACATTACACATTTTCATTTCGTATGTTATCATGAAAATATCAATTATAGCCACTTTAAGTGACGTGCCAGATATACAGTATGTATCTAGATTTGATGTAATGGTGCACAGAGTCTCTGGTTTGAATATTTCATTCAGTGTAAACATCATATGGTTTCAATAAACTTTCAACTTAATCAAGTAATTAGTTAATATTTAGGTGAAGTAAAGGAAAGTGTGAAATGCTACCTTCCGAAACTGGTTGTGAGGCAGGTTCAATTAATTAAATTATTTGGGAAATAATGTGCATTGTCTAGCTGTCGCTACTTAAAAATAATAGAGTTTTTATCAGTCTGTGTGCTTTGATTAAACAGTGGTGTTTTTCTCTTACCTTTTTGATACTGTTGTTATTCTCTGTATCAGAGTTACACTCATGTTGAGCTGGAGACACAGTACCACGAAACCCCTGTGGGACACAGAGCAGTCACATTAAAACAGCTGGCACACTGCTCATTAATGTTTGCCATCACAATCAGGCTCCGCTGTCACTCAGAGAGCAGGAGGACACCCCTCCACAGTTGGCCATGAGCACAGAGGTTGATTAGGACTCCAGATCTCCCACTAACAAGCTACACAAAAGAAGGGAATAGAGATATGCTTTCAAACACTGTCAACTTCTCATGAGCAGTGAACATGGGGGTTATCAATCAGGCTGGAATACCAAGTAGAGAAAAAATCAATCAGCCAATATGGGAAAACAAAAAGGTGTGTTTTAGACTTTATCTAACCCAAATTAAAGATGTTAAAATATTGCTTTTGGAGGAACTGTGGTCCCACTTAAGCTTCTAGTGTCAGTCTCTCAATTTTGCCAGTTAAATTTCCATCAACTGATTTTGGTGAAATCATTTTGTTCAGTAATTGATCTGATCTAATGAGATCTATTAAAGAAACAGATGTCATGTTATAACCATGGTTACTGTTTCTAAACCACTATAGGAAGAGAGCTGGAGCTCAGCCATCACCATGGTTACCCCATGCCTTGCTGCCTGTGTCTGTGTGTGTGTGTGTGTGTGTGTGTGTGTGTGTGAAGCTGATCAACAGTGTGTGAATACACATATGGTTGCCTATCTGAAGTCATCAGAGATTATGCGCAGTATGTGAATGTACTCATATACTTTTGAGGACCAAGTAACCAAAGGACAGACAGGTAAAGAGAAAGTGACACCAATTCAGATACGGGGGCTGGTTTTCAACTGGAAACTGAGTTTAGAGTTGAGGTTAAAATTATGTTTTGGTTCAGGTTAGGCCGAGAATTATGGTCGGACAAATTAAACTAGACTGTGAAGCAAGAGCAAGCATGAGTAGCTCTGCTCAATCACAACATAATGTCCTATAGCTGCATCTTGTTCTGGTCTATTGAGGCTACTGTTGGTGGAGAGGATTGACGCATTTCCTCTTTTACCGCTAATTTCTTCCCGAGTGACTGTTGTACGTCAATGTAAAACGGTGAGTCCAGAATTTCAACACCAAAATTTGACATTAATTTGTTGGACTGCTTTTCTCTAGCTGCACTGGAAATATCAAGATGTTGTCAGTTTGTCTATATTTGACAATTTATTAGGGACAAAAAAAGACATTTGGGAATTAAAAGTGATGGAATAAATGTGCTCAAAGGTGCCAAGTGAAAGCATATGTGTGTAGTGTATAGATCTGTTGTTTAAAGCACTGACCAGGTTCTCTCCCCACTCTGTCAGACTGTAGTCCACAGTGATCTCTTCCCCCTTGGTGATGTCTCGGATAGCGATAACGACCAACCGGACCTGGCTGCCACAGTGGACTTCTCGGATGCGGCAGTTAGGGGAGGGAGGGAAGGAGCTGGCTGTCGGGGCTGGAGCAGAGGCTGTTGGAGCAGCCGGAGCTGTGGATGCAGGGGTCAGAGATGGGGCATGAGCCGAAGTGGCCGTGGCTGGGGCAGGAGCAGGGACTGGTGTTGGGGTCGGGGCAGAGGAAGCAGCAGCAGCTGGCGTAGAGGCTGAGCAGGAGCTGGTCTTGGATCCAGAGGAGACTTTGCCATGAGCCTGCTCTGATGGTCCACTGGAAGGTGAAGAGGGTGGGGGATTGAAAGTTAAATTCATCATCTTCATCAGACAATGTGTTGCTGGTGAATTTCTAGTCTGTTCCAGTGCTATTCCCTTTGTTTTTCAGTTTAGATTGGAAAGACATGCTGCGTATCTGTATTCATTTTATCACACAAAAATGCCAAACACTGACTGATTCCAGCTTTACAAATCTGAATGTTTGCTGCTTTTCTATTTCATTTTATTGGATAAATATTAAATTTGGTTTTTGTAGTGTAACCAGGACAAAAGCAATTTTAGGGACTTCAGTCATCAGTTATTCAAAAAAGTAACTGTCATATTAAATGATGATGAAAATAATCATAATCAGTTCCAGCCTTATTTTTCTGTTTTCTCATATTCTAATTTGTCCATTAGATTGTGATATATAGTGTATATAGAGGGGTCATATGTCAGATTTATGGGTTGATACTGGTTCCATGATCCAGCTTTGCTTTTGCATCTATTCCATGATTTGGCCATGTGTGTGTCACCAATTGTTGTAAAGGGGTTTTTCCAATTAGGGTAAGTGAACAGAAGTGACACAATCGTAATTCTGATGTTTTTGTACTGTACAGTCTTCTAGCCATAGGGTTCATTTCTTTGCATTAGGGATCGACTGCAGCTGAATGAGTGTAAAGCAAACAGTAAGAACCCACACAAGCTCATACCAGTGCTTCAGGGCAGTGATTCTCAATCCTAGTCCTCATAGTGCTGCTGATTTTCTATCCTCCTGGCAAGTCAATGGCTTTTTTCTGACATCTCTGGTACAAATCGGCCTGATTATGTGGCTAAAATGAAAACTAACAGGGTTGGCGAGTCCTGGGGACCGGTATTCAGAAGTGCTGCTCTCAGACAAAGCTGTCGTCGAGTGCTGAGTTAAGATCAGCAACCATTCATTCTTTTATGAATGTAAAAGCTAAGTGAAATAAGTAGCCTTCGGGATCTCTTTAACCATTTATTAGCCTGCATACACACTGATATCTGTACAAAATGTTTCAAATAACAGCAAAAAAAAAATAAAATGTACACTCACCAGCTGTGAGGAGCAGGATCTGTGTGGTCGAAAGGCCCATCCAGTGTGAGCCGTTTATTCTCTGCTGCTTCCTTACGATCACCTGAGAGCACAGCAACAGTCAGTATAAAAGGATTACATACAAGTATGCAAGGACACACACACACACACACAAAGGTCATCACCTCATCTCCTGGAGCACATACACAGGTGCACATCACAGCACATACATGGGCAACAACACACACGCACGCATGTGCATGCGTGCACACACACACACACACACACAAAAGTAGGTCACACTCACTTGCACACGCTCCACCCCCATACCAATCACACAGCCAAACAGACAGATGCACATGCACACAACACACATACACACATATATACACACACGCACACGCTAATAGCAGTGAGAATATGGCATGCAGATATAACACACACAACACACACCTGGGCTGAAGCTGTGTTCAGGCACGCTCTCCTCCTCAGTGTGTGTAACAAAGACTTTAACGGGTGTCCCTTTCCTTTTTCTTCCACAGCCGCGCCTGCAGAGAACACACACACACACACACACACACAAGCAATTATCATTTAATCAATCGGCCTACTGGCCAAACTTCACATCAATCAGGTCAGAGAATGATCAATAAGCTGAAGGCCACCTAATGGATCAATACAAACTGTGTTTAGCTCTCCCATATAAGCAAATGAAATACCAAAAAAAACACACACACAAAAAGACAGCAACTAGACAAGGATTATTTGCACTGATTTTCACTGTGTATGACTGGAACAGAGGTAAAAATGATTTTATTTTATAGAATCTGCACTCAATGATCTGGAGGAAATGAGTTCAGTCTAAACAAAACTCCCGAAAAAGAGATTCTTCGACATACTGTTTCTGAAACTTTTCCATGTTTCCTCAACACAAACCAGGATCATGATTTAAAAACAGTTCGATGCAAAAGTACACTTGAATGTTCACAAAATGCCTGAGAGTTTCTAATTTATGCCCCAGGTAATTATGAGTACCCTCTCTAACGTTTTCACTTCTATTTTACTGAGCTGTCAAATATACGTCTGTGAATACAAATACTATCCCCTGTCGACCACAATATGACAAATCTTTCCTAATAAGTGTAAGCAATTGTTAGACTCTTTAAATGTCCAAGAAATTGTGTATGGACCCTGAACTAGGAGAAGATCTTCTCACCACACAGCCCCAAAGAAAAAATATATCCATATGAACACGAAACAACAAATCTTTTGTTTTCACATTTAAGAAAAGGAACCAAATTTCTCAAATGTTAAAATGTCCCAACAAAAGGAGCCATACAAAACCTTTTTAAAAATCAAATGTAGTCTAAAATTGGTAGAGTTATGATTTCAATCAGAAACCTTCAGAGAATAAGTCAAGGAACTCAGCAGACATTTAATTCCAGGTTTCCGAATTGCATTGAGGTTCAAAACCAAGCCTGCATATAAATGAAATGGGAAATGAAATGGTCAGTCTGTTTCTGTGAATTAAAACATTTCTTTAATTTGGTATGGTATGTGCTTTCTTTTATGACTTAAAATAAAACAAATCCCACTAGTCAAATTGACTTATAATTTGCCGGTGTGTAATGCTGCTTTGTTGAAAATAACAAAAAGTGAAAAAATTAACCTTTCATAGACTACCACCTTCACAAATTAACACTTTCAGCACTGTAAAGGTTTCTGAATCAAAATGCTGAATCCAGCTTAATATGATGATTATGTAAACCTGTAACCTTTGAATAACAACCACACCGACCACAGTCAGTGGTTGTGTGATCTAGTTAAGTGTTTATAGTTGAGTGCTCTGACCCCTGGATCACCACTAAGGAGTGAGCCATTACCCCAGGGAGCTCAAACGCAGCCACCTGTGTGAGCCCAGAATGGCCAAGTGAGATTATCTTCTTCAGACATTCTACATCCATGCCAAAACCGCCTCGCTCAGAAGAGCCAAACTGATCCTGCCTCTGCCGATTCTGGGCTAGTTCTGTTACCACAGTTCTCAATATTGTTTTCCGTCAGTCTATTTTTTACTCGCATGACATTGGAGGCTCTTAAAACTAGGCCATAGGAAGATCGTGCTTTGGATTTTGAGGTGTTCATTACTGTCTGTGTGTGTGTGTGTTTGCATGCAGACAAGAGAGAAAGAGAAAAAACAGAGAGGAAGAAAGAGAAAGAAAAAAGGGATAGCAGAGAAAAAACTAAAGCAGCAGAAAACAGACAGAGGGAGAAAAATAGGAAAAGGGAGCAAAAGAGAAAAAAACAGGCAGAGAGACAACAGAGAGAGAGAGCGAGAGAGAGACTCATTCAGCAGAGATATCAACCAGACCCACTGTCTTTGTATTGATCCACTCCACTCCCATCTGGACTCATGATACTTTGCGCGCATGTCTGTGTGAGTGTGCGTGTGTGTTTATGAGTGTGCACAAGAAGAGTGTGTGGCTGCATTTGTGCTCACATATGTACAGATTTTTTTCCCCCTTGAGGAGCTTTCCCCTGCACCAACCAAACACATCTTGGCTTCGAAAACATGATCAAAAATCAAATATGGCAATTACCAGAAATCACAAGGAAGCTTTTACATTTTAAATACAAAATCAAGCAAAAAAATACAAAATAATAGCTACATAACATGTTGTTGTTACATATTACTCCAATGGATGTTACAACACCTTTCACTCAATTGAAAGGTTTCCTCAGTACTACAAGCACTGAATTGAGGTATTTTACATATCACAACACAGTAAATATCACTTTACCACATAATGGGCCAACTGTCATGATAATACATTGATAACAACCTCTGTGGCAAGCAACATACCTCAACAACACACACAATGTCACAACACACTGTGCTGTTTTGATGAATAAAATAGATTTCTATATGGCAGCATTAGCTTAGTTTTAGATCTGCAATATGGGTGAAATCAATGGATTGATATTAATACGAACACCTATATTGAAATATACCTGCAGTATGGCAAACATATGCAAAATCAAATAGAAATAATCAAGCTGGTTGTGCGTGAAAGTTAATTTTTAATACATATTGAGGTAACTTGATGAGAAATCAGGCAACTCCATCCACTGATTAAGACCATGGGATACGGTTGAAAGCTCCAGAAAAAGCTAGTAAGTAAAGCTTCTAACTACAAATATTTTGTCAAATCCTGCTGCTGTCCAATGCAATGAACTGTCCATCACCTTTGTCCATTATTTCAGACAAAAACTGTGATATGTGTAAAACAGGACCTTCACTTTTGTTAGTTTTCAATTACAATTTGCTTAGAATCATTCATTTGGACAACAGAATTTTGTAAAATGGCAGCATATGATCATGATACGATTCCAGTGAAACACAATGAGTGAGAATATTGAATTATTGCCCAGACCTACTCAAAGTCTGTAGTAAAATAACATGACATAGCAAAGCTTCAACACTTGTTCATTCTTAAATACATGCTCACGCAGACAGGCTCAGCTAACAGTCCTGAGCTACACTCGATCCTAACAGGTCACCGGCTTTTCCCAGAAAAACACAGTTTTTCCTCTGAGTTTATATTTTGCTGGATTATTTTGGGTCTTCTGAGTGTTTGTCTTTGTATTCAGTTCTGGTTCAGTGAGTTTCTGGGAACTTTCTTGCCAACCAAACCTGTCTCACCTCCACTTCTTCACTGAGCTGACCCCTCAATCTTTCCCTCCATCCCTGTCTCACCCTCTCGATCGATTCTCTCATTCTTCTCTCCCTGCACATTTCTCTCCCCTCTTCACTCCAACTAAAACACACACACACACACACAGACCCCTCCCGCCAACCCACATGCATGCACAAATACACAAACAAGTCCATACTCAAGACCCACATATGTGTGAGCACACACAGAGACACGCATGCACATGCACACACACATACACTGTTCGTAGAGTCCACATGTGCACACACAAACACACACACCCCTCCCCCTCTCTGGCCCACATGCATGCACAAACACACACACACAGGCACGCAAACAGGCGCTCACTCTCTCACTCACACACACACACACACACACACACACACACACACATTTGTATCACTATCCCTGTGGGGACACTCAACTGACATAATGCATTCCCTATATCCATACCCTATCCTTAACCATCACAACCGAATGCCTAACCCTGACTTTAATCTAACTGTAACCCTAAAACCAAGTTTTAACCCTCAAAAAACAGTCTGGACCCATGGGACCTCAATTTTGTCCCCACGGCGACAGGATGTCCCCATGGGTTGGTGTGTAGTCAGGTTAAAGTCCCCACCGGGATATAAAAACAAAACACACACACACACACACACACACACACACACACACACACACACACCCCTCCCTCTCAGGCTTACAGGCACGCAAACACACTCACTCACTCACTCACACAC